>CM035102.1:49247044-49573225 GCA_020205505.1 Panax japonicus | reverse complement strand
ATCAAATCTTACCCTCAAATGTCAACGATATCAATACGAAACGTCATTCACAACCTAAACATATTCACCTCAAATTAAAAACAATCCAAACTAATAATTCTAAAATAATTCATATTTATTTAATATACATTTAATCATCGCCTTTTATCAATTACTAATACTCCAAAATTTATATTTCAAAATTAACTCTTAAATTTCCTCCGTCTGATCAAAATAAAAGGTAATAATAATACAATTATAAGTTACTTACTAATTATAATTTATATTAATATGAAATTAATTTCTCCAACTACATCAAACTACAATACAAACTCAATTTATTATATTAATCTTTTAATGATTACTTCTTGTCCTGCAATCAAACTTGATATATATATATATATATATATATATATATATATAATCCTTGTTATATTACAAAAGTCCAGTAGTTCCACCAAATAAAACAAATCTTCCCATTGCCTTGTTAGAATTAATTAGCAAGACATTTCATACACCTCTGAAACCGATCTCATCAATTACAACACCAAATTGAATCCAAATCGATGGGCCAAAATAAACTACTATATTACTAAACAACATTGAAGCTCAGTATGGGCTTCTAAAATGGCGTGGACTCTCTGGACGTTTTTTTTTTATTTTTTTTTATTTTTATTTTTTTTTCCTCATCATCATTACAAGCTTCCTGATTACATTAGATTCATAGGATTCTCATTATATATACACATATATTACCCATACTATCCACATTAACCAATAAGGTATTACTACAATTACAGAAACGTTAAGCATACTCTGAAATATACTTGATAGATCTAACCCCTAAAAATAACAATTACTTACTAAATGGGTCTTGCCAAGTATCACGAATTTCTCCTCTTCAATAATTCTGCCGCCTCGCCTACTTCTTTTCGCAACACACAATTCGCTCTCCTCTCTCTTTCCCTCAGTTGTATTATGAAATAAAATTAGGTATAGATGTTTATTAATGAAGAGGTCTTGTTTTAATAAACTTCTAATTGGGTTCACTCAATATTAAGGCCCAAATTTCCTAACTTAATTTTTCATCACTTACTAATACTTATTAACCCACATAAATTGAATGACCACTTTGACCCAAATAAAAATGCAAATTCCAATTAATATGTTTTCCAACAAAAATAATTTTTATTATTTAATATTATTTTTTTTTCCCGGGTATTACATCAAATCTTATCCTCAAATGTCAACGATATCAAATACGAAACGTCATTCACAACCTAAACATATTCACCTCAAATTAAAAACAATCCAAACTAATAATTCTAAAATAATTCATAATTTATTTAATATACATTTAATCATCGCCTTTTATCAATTACTAATACTCCAAAATTTATATTTCAAAATTAACTCTTTAAATTTCCTCCGTCTGATCAAAATAAAAGGTAATAATAATACAATTATAAGTTACTTACTAATTATAATTTATATTAATATGAAATTAATTTCCCCAACTACATCAAACTACAATACAAACTCAATTTATAATATATTAATCTTTTAATGATTACTTCTTGTCCTGCAATCAAACTTATATATATATATATAATCCTTGTTATATTACAAAAGTCCAGTAGTTCCACCAAATAAAACAAATCTTCCCATTGCCTTGTTAGAATTAATTAGCAAGACATTTCATACACCTCTGAAACCGATCTCATCAATTACAACACCAAATTGAATCCAAATCGATGGGCCAAAATAAACTACTATATTACTAAACAACATTGAAGCTCAGTATGGGCTTCTAAAATGGCGTGGACTCTCTGGACGTTTTTTTTTTATTTTTTTTATTTTTATTTTTTTTTCCTCATCATCATTACAAGCTTCCTGATTACATTAGATTCATAGGATTCTCATTATATATACACATTATTACCCATACTATCCACATTAACCAATAAGGTATTACTACAATTACAGAAACGTTAAGCATACTCTGAAATATACTTGATAGATCTAACCCCTAAAAATACAATTACTTACTAAATGGGTCTTGCCAAGTATCACGAATTTCTCCTCTTCATATATTCTGCCCGCCTCGCCTACTTCTCTTTTCCGCAACCACACAATTCGCTCTCCTCTCTCTTTCCCTCAGTTTGTATTATGAAATAAAATTAGGTATAATGTTTATTAATGAAGAGGTCTTGTTTTAATAAACTTCTAATTGGGTTCACTCATATTAAGGCCCAAATTTCCTAACTTAATTTTTTCATCACTTACTAATACTTATTAACACACATAAATTGAATGACCACTTTGACCCAAATAAAAATGCAAATTCCAATTAATATGTTTTCCAACAAAATAATTTTTATTATTTAATATTATTATTTTTTTTCCCGGGTATTACATCACCTACCCCTTAAAAGATTCCGTCCCCGGAATTAAAAGAATGAACGTATCTAATTATCAAAAGATGTGGATACTCCGCTCGAATAGACTCTTTTATCTCCCAAGTAGCTTCCCGCTCCGAATGATTTTACCACAAGACTTTAACAAAAGAGATTATCTTCCTCAATTTTAATTTAAATCAGTTATTTAATTATCTACTAAACGAATTTAATTTTCCAAACAAAACAAGGAAGAAAAGAGGGAAACAAATCATTTACCTTTTTCAATTTAAACACAATTGTATAAGATAAAATCAATTAATATTTTAATAAAAAAATAGGTTATTACAATAAGCCTTTTAGAGAGATTGATATGTTCTAACGATAGTCTATTTTAAAGATTTGCCATAATATATCGTGAAAAGTTGTAGTTAGCAAATAAAAAAATTTATTAAAAAACGTACAGAAATCGGACGAAAATAAAATGTCGGAAAATATTGTTGTATAGATTTTTCGATCGTTTAACTATGTTTTGGAAAAAGTCGTCGAAAACACTATTCAGTGAAAAATAATTTTCAGTTTTTGAATTTTTTGAAGAGCACGCTAAAATGCTAATGTTAATGATGAGGTAAGACGAAATATCAAATAAAATTTGAGAAACGATAAAATACAGTTTTTAAACTGTGTAATGAATTTTAAAGGATTACAGGAAAAGAATATTAATATGATATTAATTATTATACAAGTATATATTAAGGATGATATTAGTATAATAGCATTCTATACGAGAAGAATACGAGTATAATACGAATTATTATACAAGTATAATATGAAAATAATACATAGTATACTATGCGTAATTAAGAAAATTATACGGTATAAATACAAAAAAATCAAAGTCAAAAAAGTTTTAGTCAACAAAAATGGCTAGCTTTTCACTTTCCCACAATTATCCATGGGTGACTTAATATTTAACCATGATTAAGTTAGTTGTGGTTATGTTAAGAAGTGTGGCCCAAATGAGGAGGTGTGAATCGTAAGTGAGGACTCAAAAGTTGAGTTTGTGGTGGATGATGAGGGGGTGGTTTGTAAGTTATATGCAAACCTAAGAGGTTGGTTAATCAAGACTCTAAGGTAAGTGACCCAATTCGTAAGGAAAACAAAGTTAATGTAATGACCATAATGCCTTAGCTCTTGCTTTTTTTTATAAATAGCAAGCCATTTGCTTGAATGTGTTAAGTTATTCAACTAGCGCATTCAAGAGCAAAGACATAATTGAAAAGGAAAGAGTGATTTTCGGATGGAAGGAGAAAGAGGAAGGATGAAGAGCTAGCAATCTTGCAAGCTTATCAATAAGGAAGAATTAGTGAATTTAAAACACTAATATGCATGAAAAGTGAAATCGTAATCAAAATATCGATTAAAAATGAAGAACACAAAAAATGAACAAAGAGGAAGTGTTGATGGACAAATTTAAGACCAACCTAATTAGAGCTTGTTGTTGATGGACAAGTTTAAAACCATAGTGTATAGACTAGTTTCTACATGCTTGGTTAGGAAATTTTAGACTTGAGAAAGTTGTGTAAATGTTCCCTTGAAACGGATTAAGAATAGTCAATAACGAAGTTATGGTAAATTTTTAATAAAGGACGTTAACCGGTGAAATCGTAGTTTACTATGATTTTCGGATGAATTTAGAAAGTAAGCTAACGAACCCGGATAGTTAGGGTTTCATAAGAATGTAAGAAAACATAAAAAAACGTGAGTCGTGGACTCAAGAACGAACTCATTCAGAGTTTGGATGAGTAAGTTACAGACGAACGAATGAAAAACATTAAGAACGTAAAATGAATGAACGATGAATTTCGAGCCAATTGAAAGGCTTGTTAACGGATTCAAAAAAATATTTTGTCCAGGGGAAAACGTAGTATGTAATGAAAGTAAGAAAATGAATTTAGAACGAATTCGTTCGAATTATAACGATGAAGCTACGAATTAACAAAATAGGCGATTCGTACATGTAAGAACACTTAGAAAAAAGTTGCAAAATTTTTCAATGGAACAGGCCGACGCCATCTACGGACTGAGCTACTGTTAATTGGCATCGCAACGCTTGTTTAACAAAGAAACTGGGTGCCACAACGCCAGTGCAGGGTAAGGTCCAGTGATGAGCTTTTAACTTGTAAACCCCTTCCCGAAAAGGAAAGGGAGGTCACGTGCAAAACACAACAAACCTCAAAAGAAGTAAATAGAGTACTAATAACTTCAAACTATTAATAAAGATATCCATCAATGAAGTACTAAATACAATTCTCCAACTAGAGTCAAAATAATCAAAACTTAAAATTCGAAACAACCTAGATGGTCAAAGGCAACTCTCTCATCACATTAGCCCTGAATCACCCCTGCAAACTGCCGGAAGAAAAAACACAGCATGAGCTAATTGCCCAGTACGGATATAGATATACAAAAGATATACAACTGATATACGAAAACAACTGAGACAAAATACTGAACAAGCCTCAAGTGTAAATACTGACAAAAATATAATCTCCAAGATTGAATGAAATATATCTGATCAATAGAATTGACGAAACCAATAGACGAATAAGAAATAACGAACTGAAGTAACTAACTCAATAATTGAATGAACGAACAAAAACAAACAAAACTAATACAATAAAATAATAGGCTGAAGCAAATGGCTGGGGTTATTTCATACCGATTGAGCTCAAAAATATATCTTGCCATACATGCAAGTCAAACTAATGCCACACAGGCAAATAAAATGATGCCACATAGGAAACCAAAGTAATGCCACACAGGCAAATCACACATTGGACCGCGAATCCAAATGTATGCAAATCAGATAGTGTGTTGGCACAACATCACCAATCCGCATAACAGAAAACTAGGGTTAACCCATAGCCTCCCACAACAAAACACCAAATGGTCCACTTCCTTCGGAGCCCAAAACGGAGACGCCGTGGACTAATCACACCGCCACGGAAAGTGTCCTCTTGTGCCAAGACGACATGCCTGTGGTACCCCCACAGGTGGTTATAGCTCAGGTATACCCTACGGTATAGTCTAACAAAAATATCATTCACACACATGCAAACATAATACCAACAAAAGGGTTCTAATATGTACATGTTGAACCAAATCAAATTATAGTCATAAGGTTTCAAAAAGAAGGTAGCAACATGTACCACTCTACAATTATCAAATAAGTACTAGACATGATAACCTGATTCAAAGAGTACAAGAACGGAGTCCAATGTGTCACTCCAAAATGAACGATAAACTATTCAAATATATTCGGGCATGCTAAACAAAAAGTTAAATACAAGAATAACTTGTTGAATATCAAAAACAAAGTTTAGAACCCTTGCATTATTATATTGGAAACCATAATTAGTTCAAGCAAGATAAAGGATTAGAAAACTTGCCTTGCTCATAGGCTAAAACGAATCATGTCGGATCACAATACCCTATATGTACACACACACACACACACACACACATATATATATATATATATATCATCATGACATAGTTAGTCACTACTACTTTACAAATTTAACTACTACATCATCATATAGGTTTGATTATTAATCATATAATCAAGTTATAACACAAGTTAATTGTTAATAACATACTTATTCTAGTATAGAAATACTAACATCAACATTTTATAATCCTACTATCATCATATAAAAATTTCTTAATATTTGAGTACAGAAAGTACACTGTCAGACCATTCTGCTAACTTGCGCTGCGGCGCCACAGTTTATACTGTGGTGAGGCGTTGACGGCGCGAGAATAAGCTACGAGGCCGCGCTGCGGCGTGGCGATGGCGTTGTGGCACGAGATTTATACTGCCAAGGCCCGCGCTGCGGCGCCGTTCTGCAGGACTTCGGCAGACAGCTACGAAATCATACTGGACAAAAGCCAATTTTGGCCTACAAGTTCGTTTTCTAACAGTCTAATTCACATATAATTCATACAAAGACTTCATGTAAACATAATTCAAGAACTTCTAACATGATTCTACCCATACAACAACATAAACAACTAATTTAAAACATCCAATTTCACTATTTTTGATAAAAATTCACTTTTTGATATTTTTGATGAAAATCAATACTGTGATTTTATTTTTCAACCCAAACAGTTAATTTAAAGCATTTTATCAAAGGTATATACATACTCTAACAAATTGAATAGCCAATTTATCAAAAAAAAAAACAACTAAACAACCCATAATTTCTATTTTAAATTAACCCATATTCATTCACATAAACTCCCTGTAAAAAGGTTTTCTTCACAAACTACATACATAACAACAATTCATTGATTATAATCATATAAAACTTATGAAAATAACTTTACAACACTAGTTAATCATATAAATACCCATAAAATCAACAATTTACCCCATCACAAGAATTTTATAGAGAAATAGGAGAAGAGAAAACTAGAACTTTAAAACTTTAAAAAAAGAGAGTAGTAGAATACCTTGATTGTTGAAGATGATGGCTATCCTTTGATTATCAAACTTCTTTTCCCCAATTCTTTTCTCAAATTCTCTAGTCTTTCTTCCTCTCTTCTTCTTCTTCCTCTGAGTCTTTCTTTTCTTCCTAACTCTATCTAGCGTACTAGATATCTAACGTATGATAATAATAATAATAATAATAATAATATTAAATATATAATATAATACTAACTTAACTGACATCAGTTATGTTTATTTGAAAATCAAAAGCCATAAGGCTTGTTTGGCTAACCACTAAAAAATAATCAATTAACCATTATGCCTTGTTTGGTAAAACACAATTAGAATAAAGACTTAATAAGAAATAGGCCTTGTTTGGCAAAACTGAATTAAAACTCCTTTAAGTTATTTTAATAACTCCTTTGTAAAAGGTTATTTGCCACCTTTTTATTAAATTATTACAACACATAAATCAATACCACAAAATTAGAATTACAAATTCAAATAAAAGGATAATAATTCAATTAATCAAAACTTTTCAACTTAATAATTAAATTAAATTAGAATAAATAATTAATTCCTTAATTATTTATTTAACAAATAATTAACCAAAAAGAATCAAATTTGAACAATTACAAATTCAACCATAACACATCCATTAAATACTTAAATAATTCAATAAATATTTAATATAACAATTAAAATTCTGGAATGTTACATCATTCCCTCCTTACAAGGATTCTGTCCCCAGAATCACAACTCAAATAATTCATTCGTCACATTCTCCCCTACTTATAAATATTCTGTCCCCAGAATCGAAGACACAGATTAAACAAATAACTCAGGGTAATTCTTCATCATTTCAGCTTCGAGTTCCCACGTAGCCTCTTCGACATTGTGGTTCCTCTATATTACCTTCACAGAAGGTATCACTTTATTTCTGAGCACTTATTATTTCCTGTCAACAATCTGGATAGGAATCTCTTCACAGGACAAGTCTTTCTCAAACTGCAATGGTTCGTACTCGATCACGTGCTTCTAATCAGATTTATATGGTCTTAACACCGAACATAAAAAACATTATGAATGTTTTGCAATTCTGGAGGTAGAGCTACCTCGTAGGCCACCTCCCCAACTTTTCACAGCACTTCGAAGGGTCCAATAAACCTCGGGCTTAGTTTTCCCTTTTTACCAAATTGAATTTTTCCATTCCAAGGGAAACTTTTAGGAAAACATTACTTCCTACGTCGAATTCAAGATCTTGTCTGTGTTGATCGGCATATTTCTTTGTCTGTCTTGAGCCGCTATCAATCTTGTTCTGATAAGTTTGACAACCTCAGCTGTTTGTTGTACCAGTTCTGGTACAATACTATGGAGTTTCTGCACCTCCTGCTGTACAATGCTTCGTAAGGTAGCATGCCGATGCTTGCGTGGTAACTATTATTATAGGCAATTCCACCAACGGTAATTGTTCATCCCAACTTCCTTTGAAATCCATGACACATGCTCTTAACATATCTTTCAATGTCTGGATCGTTCGTTCGCTTTGGCCATCTGTTTGCGGATGATATGCCGTACTCATTCGTAACTGTGTTCCCATACATTCCTGTAGTCTCTTCTAGAAGTTTGATGTGAACCTTGGATCTCTATCTGACACAATTGACACTGGAACTCCATGTCTTGTAACGATCTCTTTAACATATAACCTTGCCAGCTGATCAAGATTGAATCTAATCTTTATTGGCAAAAAGTGTGCACATTTTTCAATCTGTCCACTATCATCCAAATTGCATCGTATCCTTTCTGATTCGTTGGGAGACCTACCACAAAATCCATTGTGATATGTTCCCATTTCTATTCCGGTATCTCTAACGGTTGAAGTAACCCGCTTGGTCTTGATACTCGACCTTGACTCTCTGACATATCAAGAACTTTGCAACACATTCTGCAATGTCTCTCTTCATATTTGGCAACCAAAAATGTCGTCGTAAATCTTAATACATCTTCGTACTTCCCGGATGAATCAAATATCTTGAGTTATGAGCTTCTATCAAGATGTCCTCTTTAATACCTGGTACTGCTGGAAACCCAGATCCGTCCCTCGAATCTCAGCATTCCATCAGTATCAACCTTGTATTTTACTTCTTTTACCTTGGCCACACTTTATCTTATTTTTCTGCATTCCTCATCTTGCAGTTGAGCGTTCTTCACTTTGTCCACCAAAGTTAGACTGGCTTCCAACTGGTATAATTTTCCATCGGATTCTTTTGGAAATTTGATTTCCAACTCTATCCTTGACATTGCTGTAATAAGCTCCTCCTTATCAGTTAACATCATCAACTTTTCTATGCCTTTCCTACTCAAGGCATCTGTAACCACATTTGCCTTGCCTGGATGATAAAGATCTCACAATCGTAATCCTTTATCAATTCCATCCATCTCCTTTAACGCATGTTGTGACGCCCCCAAATCCGGGTCTCTTCCAACCCGACAAATGGTGCTACACGGTACTACCATTCATTCACACATTTCCTCAAATAGTCTCAAGAGGACTAATATAACTCCATATTATATCAAAGTAATATTACATTCCCCAGGTTCTTTGTAACCCTTTCATTTGGTCTTGTCATAATATCAATATATTACAGACATTCGTCCTATACTATTACATAAGTATGCTAGGGGTTCGTCTTCGCCTTGCTTTTATCCTTGCCGGATCCTTCAGTCCGCTCGATCTTAGCTGTGTTCATATGGTTCAAGCAAGAGTGAGCATGGCTAGCTCAGCAAGTACTATAATTCTAATAAACAACATGCTTGAAACATAGAGCAAATATATCTCCAGTAACTGAACAATAGTTACGAAGTACTATCGGTGATTCAAAATAGCACTTCATTTCCTTCAAAACGTTTTTCCATCAATATTCAGTAGAATAACAATTATGGCTCAAGATTAAGAGCATACATAAGTTCTTTAAAAAGGACATCCCGGCACTAAGTCCGTAAGTCCGGCATAACTTACGAGCACTTCTGAGTGATCAGCTCATAGCACTCTATGTTGATCAACACTACATTCTTTAAACGTGTATACGTTTAATTGTGGCAACCTCACGTGCCTGTCGTAAACGACAAAAACATTTGAACATGTGTGGTCTTTGATTGAAAACCATACCAATATAACTCGGTAATTTACAAATCATGCTTGACAAAATCATAATATAAGTCTAGCCGGAAGAATTGGCTTAAGACTTCATCATTCTAGATTTCATGTGAAAGAGAACATGAATTACAAAGCTTGTCCAGACTGAACTGGAACAAGGGTTAGAATACTTGCCTTTGGCGTCTGCTTACTGGTTAATACTCGTACACTTTAAGTCTCTATGATTCTACAATTCATAATCATACAACGTACCATATTAGTTCATAATTAACCAGGTATGTTTTCTATTATACCTTACCCTTCATCTCAATGTAATTCTAACTTAGTTTTGTTATTAAGGGTTTCGGCTTTCATTACGTCATTCATATCCCGCTCGTCTTGATTGATTATAAACATGCATTAGTGTATTACAAGCACCTTACAATGTCTTGATTATGTTGTGATTACATCACAATTCATTACTATTAATCCCTCTTTCATTCTATACTTGGAACCCTTCTTCTCTATCTTCTTCTTTGTTCTGGCGCCGCGGCGCCACTAATTGGTCTGTGACTCGCGCTGCGGCGCGAGTTAGCAGTGTGCCATCATCCGGCCTCGCGCTGCGGCGGCCAAGAAGGCTTAGAGTCGCGCCGCGGCGCGGACTCTGGTCCTCAGAAAATTTTGCAGTTTTTGAAAATTTTGCTAACTTCCCGGACGCATAACTTCTTCGTTTTAACTCCGAATTGGTCCGTTCAAAAGCCTACGGTTCACAAATTTCATAATCTATGCGTTCATGCAAGAATTTTATCTATTTGACTTCATTTGCTAAAATTTGACCTATTAGTCCATTTTAACGAAAACGATAAACGTTCGTGAACGTTCAACGCTCATTTCTTCGTTCTAAGTCGGAATCCGGTCATTTCGAGTCCGCAACTCTATAATGACTACAATGACTTGTCTCCATTGAAAACCAACGTTTTCGACTTCCAACACAAAATATGACTTCTATTCCGAGACTTTCACGAATTCGACGTTAATCGTCTAATCGTGCGAAATTCGTCAAATCAACCATACTAAGCGTTCTAAGTGGATTTTAACCAACATATCATCATTTCAAGTTATTTACTGCACCAACTTATAATCAAAGTAGGTTTTGACTTATTTCCATAAGTCATTGACTTTCTCGACTTATGAATTAGAAATCTTCATACTCATGACTTACCAACAATTTAAGTCCTTCAATCAATGTTCTCATGTTATAAACAACATACTAACATCATATGACAAGTCCTTCATGATCCTAACAACTTATTAGGGTTCAAGTTGCTTATTCAACTTATTCGGCTTAAGTTCATTCCTTATAACTTATTACATGTTATCCTCAAGCAATCCCTTCTCTATCAATCCTATCATAGAAAAGATATAGATAAAAGAAATGAGTCTTACCCTTGAAGACTTCTATTTGCTTCGGAAACTATCAAAGGTTGAAGTGGCTTATAAGTGCTTTAAGTAACTTATTCTCTCTACCAAATAAGTAGCTTATATGCTTGAGAGGAAAGTGTTGGATGATAACAAAACAACCAACAAAATGAAATGAACTTGGTATTTATAGGCCACCAAAGCTTGGGGCAAAATGGACAATAATCAATCCCACCTCCTCATTCCACCTCCTTACTATTCACAACTTAACCTTCAAGTCTTCTTGCTAGCCACTTCTTTTACTTGCTCACCACAACACTTGGTCATCACACTTAATCCTTGCCCATCAAGACTACCCACTTCCTCACTTGGTTTGACCCATGGGTCAAGGCTTCACCTTGGGCTTGGTTAATTAATCCAACTACTTTCCTATTGGGCTTGAGTTACAATAGATTGGACTTGTGATAATCATACACTTGGGCTTCTATCAATAAACTAGAAATCCCACAAGTCCATTACCTTAAATTCAATAAATTAACATACATATCCTACGTATAATTCTCGTATGCTATCTCGTATATTAATTCAAAATATACGTTATCTCGTTCTTCGTGCATAATAATACAATACGTCGTATTATACCTACATTCCTTACTCCATATAATGTTTACACATTATACGATCACAACTTCCTTCTTTTAACGCTCAATAACCTAACTATCTCAAATTAGGTACGCATGCGAAATATTTCGTTTTCCATACTTAGATTATTATTACATAATCGATATCATCTCGATATTATAACATTACGTATTTCTCGGAAGTTCAAAAATAATTCCCGAGCAGAAATTGATGAATAGTGTTTTTTCGGAAAATTTCTCGGAAAACTGTTATTTTCGTTTTAGAAATTCAAACACTTTAATTCTCCCACACAGTTACAATACTACGACGTTACGACGTTTCTAGGTTATAGAACGACATCCATCTTCTCAATACGTAATAATAATAAATAATATTATTTTATTCATTATTAAAAGAAATTACAAAATGTTCAATTTTCTGGGGCGTTACACCCTCTCCCCCTTATAAGGATTCTGTCCCCAGAATCTCGCTATAAAAAAAAATTACACAAATAAATTCGGGTAATTCTTTTTCATCATTTCTTCTAACTCCCACGTTGCCTCTTCTGCATCGTGGTTCTTCCATATCACCTTTACTGAAACTATACTTTTGTTCCGCAGAACTTGTTCTTTCCTATCGACAATTTGAATTGGCCTTTCCTCATATGTTAAGTCCTTCTCGACATGAATAGGCTCATATTCTATCACGTGCTTATAATCCGGCTTATAAGGACGCAATATCGAAACATGAAATACAATATGTATTCGTTCTAGGTCTGGAGGTAACGCTACCATATAAGCTACCTCACCTACCCGTTTTAAAACCTCAAAAGGTCCTATAAATCTCGGACTTAACTTTCCTTTCTTCCCAAAACGTATCTTTCCTTTCCAGGGAGATACTTTTAGGAATACGTATGAACCCACTTCAAACTCTCGATTCTCTCTATGCAGATCTGTAAACCTCTTCTGTCTGTCTTGAGCTGCTAAGAGACGCATCTGAATCTTTTTAACAATATCCGCTGTCTGTTGCACCAATTCTGGTCCCAACATTCGGCGTTCTCCTACCTCATCCCAATACAGTGGCGTTCTGCATTTCCTACCATACAAAGCTTCGTAAGGCGGCATACATATGCTTGCATGATAACTATTGTTATACGCAAACTCCACTAATGGTAGATGATCATCCCAACTACCCTTGAAATCCATAACGCATGCTCTCAGCATATCTTCTAATGTCTGAATTGTCCTCTCGCTTTGTCCATCCGTTTGTGGACGATACGCCGTACTCAGCTTCAACTGCGTTCCCAACTGCTCTTGCAGACTTCTCCAAAAGTTCGACGTGAATCGTGGATTATTTCCTTAATATAAAGTCTAGCTAACTGGTCTAAGTTATACTTAACCCTAATTGGCAAAAAGTGAGCTGATTTCGTCAATCGGTCCACTATTACCTAAATTGCATCATACCCCTTATGAGTAGTCGGAAGTCCCACCACAAAATCCATTGTGATATTCTCCCACTTCCACTCCGGAATCTCTAATGACTGTAACAAGCCACTAGGTCGTTGATGTTCAGCCTTAACTCTCTGACAAGTTAAGCACTTACTGACGTACTCAGCAATCTCTCTCTTCATGTTCGGCCACCAGAAACTCTGTCGAAGGTCTTGATACATCTTAGTGCTACCAGGATGAATCGAAAACCTTGAACCATGAGCCTCGTGTAGAACCTGCTCCTTTAATTCCGTCTCATCTGGAACCCAAATTCTTCCGTCAAATCTCAACAATCCCTCGTTATCAAGACTATATTTAGTATCTTTTTCATTGGTCAGCCGTTCCTTCATCCGGTTACACTCATCAGCTTTGAGTTGCACCTCCTTAACTCTCTCTACAATGGTTGGTTGCATCTCCATTGCAAACAACATTTGTCCTTCTTCTTCACTGGGTAGCTTCACCTCTAACTCCATCCTAGCCATCTCTGTTATTAACTCAGTTTGAGCCGTTAACAAAGACAACTTTTCCCGACCCTTTCTACTTAGGGCATCGGCAACTACATTGGCTTTTCCAGGGTGATACAGGATTTCACAGTCGTAATCCTTTATCTACTCCAGCCATCTTCTCTGCCTCATATTCAACTCCTTCTGTGTGAAGATATATTTTAGACTCTTATGGTCCGTGTATATCTCACATTTTTCTCCATAAAGATAATGTCTCCATATCTTTAGAGCAAAAACTACTGCGGCTAGTTCTAGATCATGAGTAGGGTAAACTTTCTCATAATCCTTCAACTGCCTAGATGCATACGCAATGACCTTGCCATGCTGCATGAGCACGCAACCAAGTCCTCTATGCGAAGCATCACTATAAACTACAAAATTTCCTGTGTCATCGGGTAATGACAACACAGGTGCCTCACTCAACCTCTTCTTTAGTTCTTGGAAACTATTCTCACACTTGTCAGTCCAAGCGTATTTCACCGTCTTCCTCGTCAAATTAGTCAACGGAGTAGCTATCTTTGAAAAATCCTGGATAAATCTTCGATAGTAACCCGCTAACCCTAGGAAACTCTGCACCTCAGTCGGCGTTTTCGGTTGTTCCCAATTCATCACGGCTTCTACCTTCGCTGGATCCACTGAAATCCCCTCATGGTCAATGACATGACCTAAAAATTGCACCTTCTCTAACCAAAATTCACACTTTGTGAATTTCGCATACAACTTCTCCTTCCTTAATGTCTTCAACACTAATTTAAGGTGTTCAGCATGATCTTCTGGCGTCTTAGAATAGACTAGAATATCATCTATAAACACCACGACGAACTTGTCCAAATATTGTTTGAACACTCTGTTCATCATATCCATGAATGCAGCTGGTGCATTTGTCAACCCAAATGACATCACTAAAAACTCGTAATGACCATAACGAGTCCTGAATGCTGTCTTTGGCACGTCCTCCTTCCTAACCTTCAACTGATGATACCCCGTTCGTAAATCTATTTTAGAAAAATAATTAGCCCCTTTCAGCTGATCAAAGAGATCATCGATCCTGGGCAATGGGTATTTATTCTTTATCGTTAACTTGTTCAACTCTCTGTAGTTGATACAAAGTCTTAATGATCCATCCTTCTTCTTGACAAACAGTACCGGTGCTCCCCACGGTGACACACTCGGCTGAATGTACTTCCTATCCAACAGTTCTTGTAACTGCACCATCAACTCCTTCATCTCTACTGGTGCCATACGGTACGGTGCCCTGGAAACTGGTGCCGCTCCTGGCACAATGTCTATCACAAATTCTGTCTCCCTATCCGGTGGAAGACCAGGTAATTCACTCGGAAATACATCGGCGAATTCCCTCACTATAGGTATTTGTTCCATGGTTGCTACCACTCTTTCGGTATCAACAACATGGCACAGATATCCTACGCATCCCTTCCTCAGTAATTTTCTAGTTTGTGTCATGGTTAGACAACACGAACGTTCCGGCAATCTATTCCCACAAAATACTACGCGAGGTTGTTCTAACCTCTTAATGTTCACACACTTCTTTTGACAATCTATTATTGCCCCATGGTTTACTAACCAATCCATTCCAAGAATTACATCGAATTCTTCTAACTTTATTGGTAATAAATCTACAGATAATTTACAACCCCGTATATCTACACAACAACTCCTATGAACATCTTCAATAGGAATTATATCTTCATTTGCTACCTTAATATTTACAGGTATAGGTAACTTTTCGGGAAGTAGTCCTAATCGTCTTGCAAAACCGCATGCTATAAATGAACAGGTAGCACCCGAATCAAACAGCACGTACGCATTGATATCGTTGATCGGAATAATACCTGCAACGACGTCCCCTGATGCAACCGCATCCTGGACTGTCATGTTAAAGGTACGACCCATCGGCCTACCCTGCTGAGCTGGACCCCCAATAGCTAACTTACCGCTATTAGTGCCCCGATTCCCGTCCGTCCCCTTCTTCGGGCAGTTCTTTGCCATGTGGTCGTTTGACCCACACACAAAGCATCCATGATTCTTTTTCGGACTAGGACAATTTGGTGTAATGTGCCCCTCCTGTCCGCAGTTGTAACAGACGGCCTTCCCCTTGAGACAGACTCCTAAATGAGTCTTTCCACAGGTCTTGCAAGCCTCCATTCTTCTCTTTGGGTCTCCTTGCTTAACTCCGGTATTCCCAGAGTTAATTACCTTCCTCTTCTGACCCTCGCCACTCCCACTGGCTCCCTCAATCTTGACTCTCCCGTCAACCTTCCCCTTATTCCTCTTTTCCTTGTGGTATTGGCTCAACGCCTCACTACCACCTTCGGCGATTATCGCCTTCTCTAAAACGATCCCAAAAGAAGTACTTTGGAATACTGATATACGGTTATAGAGCCAGGGTTTCAAGCCCTGCTCGAACCGTCTCGCCTTCCTCACCTCGGTATCCACTTGGTGTGGAGCGAACCTAGCCAGTTCATTGAACTTGGCAGCGTATTGGGGAACCGTCATTTCCCCTTGTTTCAGTTCTAAAAACCGCATCTCCATCCTTCCCTGCATGCTCGTGGGAAAGTAGTTCTCGAAGAATATCTCCTTGAATCTATCCCACGTTAAAGTCGTTATCCCGACCCTAGCCTGATTGGCTTCCCACCAAAAATTGGCCTCTCCCTTCATCATATAGGTTGCAAAGGCAACCTTCTGGGCCTCATCAACATTTGCAATTACAAATGCCTTCTCTATCTCCTTAACCCACGTTTGGGCTTCGATTGGGTCCGTAGTTCCTTTGAACTCCGGCGGACCTACACTCTTAAAATCCTTAAAGGTAGTAGCTCGTGCTACTCCTGGATTTACGAGAATATTAGTCCCTGTTCTATTAAAGGCGGCTGTTAATAAATTAACAAACTCCTGCATCGCGTTAACCGGACCTCCCTCCGATTGATTTACGTTCGCACCTTGATTACGTTGAACTCTTCTCGGCGGCATTTTGCCTGATACAATAAACACATTGCGTTATTATTTCTTTCTTTATTAGCTATCATTAATATAAAACAATAACTCCAAACATTCATAACTCATTGCTTTCCATAAAACGATCTTTATATACATTCTTTGTAGTATAATACTACATCGGTTACATACTCAACCTAAGCTGATTACATTACTTTCCCGCTATCACTTTCCAAAAATTGGGATTTACAAAAGACTACCCTTTACTATACAAAAAGGGTTTTACATCACTACTACTTACAAAATATCTACAAATTACTCTAACCACCACTAAACTACATCTGCCTCAAGGCATTATTGAAATCTGCCTTGGCCAGACCGGCAATGATATCACGGCTAATAGTATGCCGCGTTTGCCCCACCTCCACCGGATATCCAGCTACCTGCTGCTGAAAATCCGTGTGAGAACTCCTATAGATATAGGACATCCTCCCTATTTTCTGCACTTTTGTCTTGAGCTCCTCCTTAAGCTCCAAGACCTCGTGCTTTAAATCCTGGACTCTGTCCTTAGCCAAAATCCTCTCGTCATGCTCCTGCTCCCACATGGACTCGACATCAGTCTTGTCCTCTATAAGCATTTGAAGCTCTGCCTTCAGCTCCTTAACCTCCTGACAGTAATGGATATTTCTATCCAACACTGACATAAACAGAGACATCATCGACCCCCCAGGAGCTATCTCTGCTGCTATAGCCACTGGGTTAAAGGAGACTGTCTCTACCTCCTCCTCTATCATCCCGTCAAATACTGACATGTAGTCAGCTTCTTCTGAGTCTTCAGACTCAATGATTATTACTTCTGGCTCTGCTGCTATAGGGTTCGGTACAAGCTCTACTTGATTCACTGACTCTTCACTTATGGTCTGTTCATAAACAAACATCCCGTTTACTCCTGACATCTACATAAAACAAATGAGTTGATTAGTACACGTCAGTAGAATAATAAACATACATATCATAATCATAATGCATTTTTATAAGGTTATTTTCTTCTTGTATTTCTTTGATTCTTCCTAAGGTTATGGCTTAAGGTTTTAATTCCCCCCTTAAGTTTTATAACCTCTTGCTTTGATACCAACCTGTGACGCCCCCAAATCCGGGTCTCTTCCAACCCGACAAATGGTGCTACACGGTACTACCATTCATTCACACATTTCCTCAAATAGTCTCAAGAGGACTAATATAACTCCATATTATATCAAAGTAATATTACATTCCCCAGGTTCTTTGTAACCCTTTCATTTGTTCTTGTCATAATATCAATATATTACAGACATTCGTCCTATACTATTACATAAGTATGCTAGGGGTTCGTCTTCGCCTTGCTTTTATCCTTGCCGGATCCTTCAGTTCGCTCGATCTTAGCTGTGTTCATATGGTTCAAGCAAGAGTGAGCATGGCTAGCTCAGCAAGTACTATAATTCTAATAAACAACATGCTTGAAACATAGAGCAAATATATCTCCAGTAACTGAACAATAGTTACGAAGTACTATCGGTGATTCAAAATAGCACTTCATTTCCTTCAAAACGTTTTTCCATCAATATTCAGTAGAATAACAATTATGGCTCAAGATTAAGAGCATACATATGTTCTTTTAAAAAGGACATCCCGGCACTAAGTCCGTAAGTCCGGCATAACTTACGAGCACTTCTGAGTGATCAGCTCATAGCACTCTATGTTGATCAACACTACATTCTTTAAACGTGTATACGTTTAATTGTGGCAACCTCACGTGCCTGTCGTTAAACGACAAAAACATTTGAACATGCGTGGTCTTCGATTGAAAACCATACCAATATAACTCGGTAATTTACAAATCATGCTTGACAAAATCATAATATAAGTCTAGCAGGAAGAATTGGCTTAAGACTTCATCATTCTAGATTTCATGTGAAAGAGAACATGAATTACAAAGCTTGTCCAGACTGAACTGGAACAAGGGTTAGAATACTTGCCTTTGGCGTCTGCTTACTGGTTAATACTCGTACACTTTAAGTCTCTATGATTCTACAATTCATAATCATACAACGTACCATATTAGTTCATAATTAACCAGGTATGTTTTCTATTATACCTTACCCTTCATCTCAATGTAATTCTAACTTAGTTTTGTTATTAAGGGTTTCGGCTTTCATTACGTCATTCATATCCCGCTCGTCTTTGATTGATTATAAACATGCATTAGTGTATTACAAGCACCTTACAATGTCTTGATTATGTTGTGATTACATCACAATTCATTACTATTAATCCCTCTTTCATTCTATACTTGGAACCCTTCTTCTCTATCTTCTTCTTTGTTCTGGCGCCGCGGCGCCACTAATTGGTCTGTGACTCGCGCTGCGGCGCGAGTTAGCAGTGTGCCATCATCCAGCCTCGCGCTGCGGCGCGGCCAAGAAGGCTTAGAGTCGCGCCGCGGCGCGGACTCTGGTCCTCAGAAAATTTTGCAGTTTTTGAAAATTTTGCTAACTTCCCGGACGCATAACTTCTTCGTTTTAACTCCGAATTGGTCCGTTCAAAAGCCTACGGTTCACAAATTTCATAATCTATGCGTTCATGCAAGAATTTTATCTATTTGACTTCATTTGCTATAATTTGACCTATTAGTCCATTTTAACGAAAATGATAAACGTTCGTGAACGTTCAACGCTCATTTCTTCGTTCTAAGTCGGAATCCGGTCATTTTCGAGTCCGCAACTCTATAATGACTACAATGACTTGTCTCCATTGAAAACCAACGTTTTCGACTTCCAACACAAAATATGACTTCTATTCCGAGACTTTCACGAATTCGACGTTAATCGTCTAATCGTGCGAAATTCGTCAAATCAACCATACTAAGCGTTCTAAGTGGATTTTAACCAACATATCATCATTTCAAGTTATTTACTGCACCAACTTATAATCAAAGTAGGTTTTGACTTATTTCCATAAGTCATTGACTTTCTCGACTTATGAATTAGAAATCTTCATACTCATGACTTACCAACAATTTAAGTCCTTCAATCAATGTTCTCATGTTATAAACAACATACTAACATCATATGACAAGTCCTTCATGATCCTAACAACTTATTAGGGTTCAAGTTGCTTATTCAACTTATTCGGCTTAAGTTCATTCCTTATAACTTATTACATGTTATCCTCAAGCAATCCCCTTCTCTATCAATCCTATCATAGAAAAGATATAGATAAAAGAAAATGAGTCTTACCCTTGAAGACTTCTATTTGCTTCGGAAACTATCAAAGGTTGAAGTGGCTTATAAGTGCTTTAAGTAACTTATTCTCTCTACCAAATAAGTAGCTTATATGCTTGAGAGGAAAGTGTTGGATGATAACAAAACAACCAACAAAAATGAAATGAACTTGGTATTTATAGGCCACCAAAGCTTGGGGCAAAATGGACAATAATCAATCCCACCTCCTCATTCCACCTCCTTACTATTCACAACTTAACCTTCAAGTCTTCTTGCTAGCCACTTCTTTTACTTGCTCACCACAACACTTGGCCATCACACTTAATCCTTGCCCATCAAGACTACCCACTTCCTCACTTGGTTTGACCCATGGGTCAAGGCTTCACCTTGGGCTTGGTTAATTAATCCAACTACTTTCCTATTGGGCTTGAGTTACAATAGATTGGACTTGTGATAATCATACACTTGGGCTTCTATCAATAAACTAGAAATCCCACAAGTCCATTACCTTAAATTCAATATATTAACATACATATCCTACGTATAATTCTCGTATGCTATCTCGTATATTAATTCAAAATATACGTTATCTCGTTCTTCGTGCATAATAATACAATACGTCGTATTATACCTACATTCCTTACTCCATATAATGTTTACACATTATCCGATCACAACTTCCTTCTTTTAACGCTCAATAACCTAACTATCTCAAATTAGGTACGCATGCGAAATATTTCGTTTTCCATACTTAGATTATTATTACATAATCGATATCATCTCGATATTATAACATTACGTATTTCTCGGAAGTTCAAAAATAATTCCCGAGCAGAAATTGATGAATAGTGTTTTTCGGAAAATTTCTCGGAAAACTGTTATTTTCGTTTTAGAAATTCAAACACTTTAATTCTCCCACACAGTTACAATACTACGACGTTACGACGTTTCTAGGTTATAGAACGACATCCATCTTCTCAATACGTAATAATAATAAATAATATTATTTTATTCATTATTAAAAGAAATTACAAAATGTTCAATTTTCTGGGGCGTTACACATGTTCAGGTCCTTCTGAGTGAAAATGTACTTCAGACTTTTATGATCTGTGTAGATCTCACATTTTTGTCCATAGAGATAGTGTCTCCATATTTTTAAAGCAAACACAACCGCCGCCAACTCTAAATCATGAGTCGGATACCCTTTTTCGTAGTCTTTCAATTACCTTGATGCATACGCGATAACTTTTTCGTTCTGCATAAGGACACATCCTAATCCCTTGTATGAAGAATCACTGTACACCACAAAATTTCCTGTACTATCTGGTAATGACAACACAGGTACCATACTTAGCTTCTTTTTTAATTCCTGAAAACTTCCTTCACATTTCTCCGTCCAAATAAATTTTATAGATTTCCTAGTCAAATTTGTCAACGGAGTGGCAATCTTGGAGAAATCATGGATAAACCTTCTGTAATACCCTGCCAATCCCAAGAAACTTCTTACTTCTGACGGAGTTCTTGGTTGTTCCCAATTTATCACAGCTTCGACCTTTGATGGATCCACTGAGATTCCATCCTTGTTAATTACGTGCCCGAGAAATTGTACATGTTCTAACCAGGATTCACATTTAGAGAATTTTGCGTACAACTTTTCCTTTCTTAGCGTCTCCAGCGTTAGACGTAAGTGTTCCACGTGTTCTTCTTGAGTTCTAGAATAACCAGAATATCGTCGATAAACACCACCACAAAGTTGTCTAAAAATGGTTTAAACACCCTGTTTATCAAATCCATGAACGCTACAGGGGCGTTTGTCAAACCAAAAGACATCGCCAAAAATTCGTAATGTCCATACCGAGTTCGGAATGCCGTCTTCGGTACATCCTCCTTCCTTACTTTCAGTTGGTGATACCCACTCCTCAAATCTATTTTCAAGAAATATCTAGCACCCTTCAACTCGTCAAATAAATCATCTATTCTCGGCAATGGATATTTATTCTTAATAGTGACTTTGTTTAACTCCCTATAATCAATGCAAAGACGCATTGACCCATCTTTCTTCTTTACGAATAACACTGGTGCTCCCCACGGTGACACACTCGGCTGAATGTATTTCTTGTCCAACAGCTCCTGTAGTTGTACCATCAGTTCCTTCATCTCTACCGGAGCCATTCTGTACGGGGGGCTTTCGATATCGGAGCGGTTCCTGGCGCTAAGTCGATCACGAACTCGATTTCTCTGTCAGGCGAAAGTCCTGGCAAATCCTCTTGAAACACGTCCACAAATTCCTTAACCACTGGTATTTCTTCCAGTTTCGCACCCTTCTTCTGAGTATCAACTATGTAAGCTAAATAACCCACACAGCCTTGACTCAATAACTTCTTGGCCTGCATAATCGTCAGACATCTCATTTGTCTAGGCGATTTACTACCATTGAAAACTTCCTTTGACGGAGTCATAAGGGTTACACATTTCTTTTGGCAGTCTATTATTGCTCCACAATTGAACAACCAATCCATTCCTAAAATAACATCAAACTCTACAAGCCTAATTGGAATTAAATCTACCATCAAGATATTTCCCTTAATGTTCACCCTATAGTTCTTGTATACGAACCTAACAGGAATTACTTCCTTATTCACAATTTTTATGTTTAAAGGGAAATTCAATTCTTCACTAGGCAATCCTAATCTCATAGCAAATTCATCAGATATAAATGAGCAAGTAGCATCCGAATCAAATAATACATAAGCATCAATATCATTGATTGGGATAATACCTAATACTACATCCTTTGATTGCACAACATCTTGCACAGTTATGTTGAAGGTTTTGGCTGTGGGTTTGTTTGATGTCGTTGGCCCAATAATGGCCCAAGTACCTCCACTGCTACCTCTCTTGCTTCCTGTTGTTTCTCCAGCTTTCTTCTTGGGGCACTCACGAGCAAAGTGATCCTTGGACCCGCAAGTGTAGCAAACATTCTTCTTGGGTTGATTGAAATTTGGGGCAATGTGACCCTCCTGGCCACAATTAAAGCATACACGCTTCCCCATCAAGCATACACCCTTGTGAAACTTCCCGCATGTAGCACATGCTTCAAACTTCTTATTCTGCTGGCTACCTTGTTGATTTCCAGCACCCATATTTCCATTGCACTTTCTTTTCAGGTTATTATTACCATTTCCACTACCACCACCTCCATTCTTCACCTCCACTTCATTCTTCTTCTTTTTCTGTTCTTGATTGAACTTGGTTACTGCCTCGCCTCCACCTTCAGTGAGAATGGCCTTTTCTATTACGGCTGTAAAAGTCTTCAACTGGAATAAGGAAACCCTACTAAATAACCAGAGCTTCAGTCCCTGTTCAAATCTCTTTGCCTTACGTTCATCTGTACTGACTTGATATGGCGTAAACCTCGCCAACTCGTTGAATTTTGCGGCATACTCCGACACCGTCATCGTTCTCTGCTTTAGTTATAAAAATTGTACTTCTAACTGGCTTTTCGAACTCTCTGGGAAATAGGTCTCGAAGAAAATCTCCTTAAACCTTTCCCAAGTTATAATTCCTGGTCCCTCCCGAGTTTTATTGGCCTGCCACTAATAACTAACCTCTTCTTTCAACATAAATGTTGCAAAAGCAGTCTTCTGGTTATCCTCTACCCTAGCCACATCAAAAACCTTCTCAATCTCCATGATCTAGGTCTGTGCTTCAACTGGATTCATGGACCCACGGAATTCTAGTGGTCCAACCGCCTTGAAGTTCTTAAACATAACACCTTGGTTCTGAGGTTGATTCTGTGGTTGATTTTGCAGTCCACCTGTCAGTAACGTCACCAGCTGTTGAACGGAGTTAGCTTCAGCATTATATTTGTTGGTTCCTTCAGTGGTTCTCTGTCGGGGTGGTTGACTTCTTGGAGGCATTTTCTGTTAAAAAAAATACACTCATTAGATTATTACTCAACTCTTTCAAGTAACTTCTAATTAACTTGCCCCCAAAATAATCACAACATAACACATAACACTTTGGATAAAAGAAGATAATAACTTTTATTCATTCTTAATTCTTTGAAAACATCATAACAATATCATCATTGCTATTTACATTATTTTCCTGAACTACTAAAGTTTCAGGACATCATCATCATATCCCATAAGTTGCATAACACTAGGGATTTACATAATACTTATCATAACATAAATCATAAATCAAGTACACTTCCTAAGTTGTTCTATTAAGATACTGCAAAGCCTTACGACACTCTTCTTACAAAATTCGGAACATGGTTCGACGATCTAGTATGTACGAGGATAGCGTCTCGAACTGAATTGGGTAACCCATGACCCGATCCTGAGCTTGATTGATCGCGATGTTGAATACGTTATTCATTTCCCGCATCTTCATTCTCTTTGCTTGTGCATCTCCCTCTGCTATTTTGGCCCGTTGATCAACTTCCTAGTACGCGTTTTCGGCTCTTGCCCTTTTTGCAGACTCTTCTCTCAACTTGCTCTTCAACTCTGCAATCTCCGCTCTCATTTGGTTGTTCTCTTCTTCAGTGTGAACCAACTTCTCTTCAACATTGTTCAATCATTCTTCTCGATCCTGAATCTCATCGTCCTTCTGTGCCATCGAGGTTTTTTGTTCAGCTACTATCTATTGCAATTCCTCGACAGTATCTTGAAGTTCCACTTTACGGTCATGCACCTCATCGTATATACGGCCAGCTATCGAGTTAAGTGGAATCCTTTCCTCCTCGTCCTCTTCATCCGTCTGTGGCAGCTCCACGGGATCTTCCTCATCCGTCTCTATCTCATCATCCTCATCAGGTACTCTCTCCTGCTCAACTACTGTGACCAACGGAACTATTTCCCGTGGTAGTAATTGTTCCCAAACTACCTGAATATCTCGAGGCTCCTCCTCCCTAGCTTGATTGGATCCTCCTATATTAGACATCCTGTCAACCAAAGTTTAACTTTTAATTACTAATCATTACTACTCGACTCTCACGAGCACATAAGTTATAAACAGATAAGCACATAAGTGTTTTTATTACTTCTTCCTTAAAACTCAATAAGAGTTTATCATCACCGTCTTTTCGAAGGTTACTTCCTAAGACTTTTCCCCACCTAAGGTTCATAACCTAAGGCTTTGATACCAACTTGTGAAACCCCCAAACCCCGGTACTTCATTCCCACAGGATTTGGTGTTCACTTAATCAAACATTTATATCTAACTACCCAATCACAATAAAATTGGATAAATAAAATCTTTCCCATTAAAGGGTTACATAATAAAATCT
Organism: Panax japonicus; assembly: GCA_020205505.1. Classification (NCBI taxonomy): domain Eukaryota; kingdom Viridiplantae; phylum Streptophyta; class Magnoliopsida; order Apiales; family Araliaceae; genus Panax; species Panax japonicus. The sequence continues at coordinate 49,547,681 of CM035102.1, read as the reverse complement.
TCCAGGTTGTCTAACCTTTAAATACAATCATTCAAATGCGGAATTAAAATTATTACATAACATCATTATTAAGAAGTCTAAGATCATCACAATAAATAAAAGTTCAAATCAGCATCACTTGTACAATTTTCCCCTTCCTTTGCTATTAGAAGGTTCATCTACCTTCTCCACTTTAGCTGTAATGAGTTTATAAATATGCAAGAGTGAGCAAAACAATTGCTCACTGGATAAAATAATGAATCACAGAAGAATAACAATAATAACTGTCAATGAGTAGGCTCATCAAAACGAGATAGTATTCTAACAATGATAATCAGGAACTGCAATCCAAAGTATGGAATAAACATTAACGAGGGTCATAAGACCATGAACTATGTCCACAGTTGCGAGTAATCTTTCAACTCCAACTTTAACAGTCATAAGACTATAAGGACTCCTCGTACTTAGGGGGATCATCCCTTCGTACCATGTATTGTACACAAACATTTAACGCCACGCGTAAGTTATCCCTTAATAATAAGGTTGTTCATCTCAGTATTTAGAGTACAAGTCCGCATCAAAGAGAGTTTGGTTTGGATAAGCTTTCAAGGGTAATTTGAAGTTCAACGATCATCAAGTAGAGGACTAGTTGAATTAATACCAATAACATCACACTATAGAATACTCGTAATTGAATAGTCATGGTAAATTAAAATCATGCTTTAGGAATAATCTAATAGCATACAACTTGAATAACTATAACACACCTTGCTTGAACAATATTAAGCCAGGGTTATTTAGAATTGAATACTAAGCATGCATGGAAATATGAACGATAAACTATTCAAATATATTCGGGCATGCTAAACAACAAGTTAAATACAAGAATAACTTGTTCAATATCAAAAACAAAGTTTAGAAAACCTTGCATTATTATATTGGAAACCATAATTAGTTCAATCAAGATAAAGGATTAGAAAACTTGCCTTGCTCGTAGGCTAAACCGAATCAATTCAGATCACAATACCCTATATGTACATATATATATATATATGTCATCATGACATAGTTAGTCACTACTACTTTACAAATTTAACTAACTACTTACATCATATATATTTGATTATTTAATCATATAATCAAGTTATAACACAAGTTAATTGTTAATAACATACTTATTCATAGTATAGAAATAATAACATCAACATTTTACAATCCTATTATCATCACATAACAATTTCTTAATATTTGAGTACAAAAAGTACACTGTTAGACCATTCTGCTAACTCGCGCTGCGACGCCACAGTTTATACTGTGGTGCAGCGCTGCGACGCGGAGATGGCGCTGTGGCACGAGAAATAAGCTACGAGGTCGCGCTGCGGCACGGCGATGGCGCTGCGGTGCGAGATTTATACTGCCAAGCCGTGCTGCGGCGCCATTCTGCAGACTTCGGCAGACAACTACAAAAATCATATGCACAAAGCCAATTTTGGCCTACAAGTTCGTTTCTAACAGTCTAATTCACATATAATTCATACAAAGACTTCATGTAAACATAATTCAAGAACTCCTAACATGATTCTACCCATACAACAACATAAACAACTAGTTTCAAACATCCAATTTTACTATTTTTAATAAAAAAATCACTTTTTGATATTTTTGATGAAAATCAATACTGTGATTTTGTTTTTCAACCCAAACAATTAATTTAAAGCATTTTATCAAAGTATATACATTTTTTAACAAATTGAATAGCTAATTTATCAAAAAAACAACTAAACAACCCATAATTTCTATTTTAAATTAACCCATATTCATTCACATAAACTCCACGTAAAAAGGTTTTCTTCACAAACTACATACATAACAATAATTCATTGATTATAATCATATAAAACTTATGAAAATAACTTTACAACACTAGTTAATCATATGAATACCCATAAAATCAACAATTTACCCTATCACAAGAATTTTATAGAGAAATAGAAGAAGAGAAAACTAGAACTTTAAAACTTAAAAAAAAGTAGTAGAATACCTTGATTGTAGAAGATGATGGCTATCCCTTTTGATTATCAAACTTCTTTTCCTCAATTCTTTTCTCAAATTCTCTAGTCTATCTTCCTCTCTTCTTCTTCTTCTTCTTCTGAGTCTTTCTTTTCTTCCCAACTCTATCTAGCGTACTAGATATCTAACGTATGATGATGATGATAATAATAATAATAATAATAATAATAATAATAATAATAATAATAATAATAATAATAATAATAATAATAATAATAATAAATATATAATATAATACTAACTTAACTGAGATCAGTTATGTTTATTTGAAAATCAAAAGCCATAAGGCTTGTTTGGCTAACCACTAAAAAATAATCAATTAACCATTATGCCTTGTTTGGTAAAACACAATTAGAATAAAGACTTAATAAGCAATAGGCATTGTTTGGCAAAACTGAATTAAAACTCCTTTAAGTTATTTTAATAACTCCTTTGTAAAAGGTTATTTGCCACCTTTTTATTAAATTATTACAACACATAAATCAATACCAAAAAATTAGAATTATGAATTAAAATAAAAGGATAATAATTCAATTAATCAAAACTTTTCAACTTAATAATTAAATTAAATTAGAATAAAATAATTAATTTCCTTAATTATTTATTTAACAAATAATTAACCAAATCGAATCAAATTTGAACAATTACAAATTCAACCATAAACACATCCATTAAATACTTAAATAATTCAATAAATATTTAATATAACAATTAAAATTCTGAAATGTTACATCATTCCTTCCTTACAAGGATTCTGTCCCCAAAATCACAACAAAAACAATTCATTCGTCACATTCTCCCCTACTTACAAAGATTCTGTCCCCAGAATCGAAGACAAAGATTAAACAAATAACTCAGGGTAATTCTTCATCATTTCAGCTTCGATTTCCACGTAGCTTATTCGACATTGTGGTTCCTCCATATTACCTTCACAGAAGGTATCACTTTATTTTTGAGCACTTGTTCTTTCCTGTCAACAATATGAATAGGAATTTCTTCATAGGACAAGTATTTCTGAAACTGCAATGGTTCGTACTCGATCACGTGCTTGTAATTAGACTTATATGGTCGTAACACCTAAACATGAAAAACATTATGAATGTTTTGCAATTCTGGAGGTAGAGCTACCTCGTAAGCCACCTCCCCAACTTTTTGCAGCACTTCGAAGGGTCCAATAAACCTCGGGCTTAGTTTTTCCTTTTTACCAAATCGAATTTTTTCCTTCCAAGGTGAAACTTTTAGGAAAACGTAACTTCCTACGTCGAATTCACGAGTGGGTATGAAATAACCCCAGCCATTTGCTTCAGCCTATTATTTCATTGTTTTGGTTTTGTTTGTTTCTGTTCAGTTCAATTCATTGAGTTAGTTACTTCAGTTCGTTATTTCTTTATTCGTCTATTGGTTTCGTCAATTCTGTTGATTCAGATATAATTCATTCAGATCTTTGGAGATTATATTTTTGTCAGTATTTACACTTGAGGCTTGTTCAGTATTTTGTCTCAGTTGTTTTCGTATATCAGTTGTATATCTTTTGTATATCTATATCCATACTGGGCAATTGGCTCATGCTGTGTTTTTCTTCCAGCAGGTTTGCAAGGGTGATTCAGGGCTAGTGTGATGAAAGAGTTGCCTTTGATCATCTAGGTTGTTTCAAATTTTATGTTTTGATTATTTTGACTCTAGTTGGAGAATTGTATTTAGTACTTCATTGATGGATATCTCTATTAATAGTTTGAAGTTATTAGTGCTCTGTTTACTTATTCTGAGGTTTGTTGTGTTTTGCACGTGACCTCCCTTTCTTTTTCGGGAAGGGGGTGTTATAGAGATGGTATCAAAGCTTAGGTTCTTTCTTGTAGAAAACCTATTTAGGTTTGACCTGTGAGTTGTGGGTAAATCACTGGGTAGACGTAGGAGTTTGATTTGATGTTGTTCTCTATTTGGTGTGTCTTAATTTTGACTAAGTGTCATCCTCTCTTCGAGTTGTAGTTGATTTGAGAAGTTGAGATAATTTGTTAAGATTATTATTGTTATGCATTGGAGCAATAATATTAGTTAAGAATTGTGATTGGATATCATTAAAGAGAATAAATATGTTATTGTGGTTGGATATTTTGTACAGTTAAGAAATGATTATATGATTATGATGTGAGTATTTGTATAAGTGAGTTTTTAATTTTGGAAAATTATTTGTTAGAGTTGTTTTTGGTGACAATTTATTATGATCTTAGAATTGAGGATTTGATTTTGATGATGATTTTGTTTATGTTAAGCTTGTGGATAATTTGAGGTATGTGTATTGATGAGATACTATAATAAGGTGAAAACTATTAAGTATAGAAGATCTCTTGTAATTTTTGTTAGTTGTTGATATTCGAGGTAATTAGGTGAATTATTTGGAGTTAATGATCAATTTTGTGACTATTTCTAGTAGGATATTGGAGTCATGTTCTATGAAGTTTATTTGTGATAGTATGGGGAGACATTGAAATTTATTGGATTAAGGTTTACAATAAGGGATGATTGATTTATTATGTAATTAGATAGTAAGTGATAAAATTCAATTGATTTTGAGAGATCTTGAATATTTATATTTTACTTATGCAGATAGTAGAATATTTGACTTAGAGTTTGATATGACGATAAAAGATCTTAGTAGTATATTCTTTGGTGTAATAATATTTAAGAACTAGCTAGCTCAAATTGAGGTTTGAATATTTTGAAGCTCTTGAAGATTTAGGAAAAAGTTGATATAATTTGTTGAGTTGTTTGGTATGCAAATTTCTCAACATTTTGTTTCGGCTTACCTTGAAATTTTAGAACCAACATTTTATCCAGAGTGGTGGCTGAGAAATCTAATTAAGTGAAACAGAGATTGAACAGAAGACCTGAATCGAATCATAAACATATATGGGAGAAAAATGAATAATAAATATTATATATATGTGTGAGATTCGACAGCTCACAACCTCACATAGAAGAAGAGAGGAGAGGAGAGGAGAGGACCCTATGATTGATTGTGTGTTTGTGTAGAAGGATATTTCTATCTCACCTCGTCTACTTCACCTGCGGCCTGCGGGATTCTCACTCCCACTCTTTCTGTTCAAACAAGGAAAATGCTACACGTAATAATATAGATTATTATTCATTATTAAAAATGTAATAAAATAGTTCACTTTAAAAAATTTCTAATTCGGTTATTTGGTTAACCAAAATTTTAAAAATTGAAAATCGAACCCAGACCCGAAAATAGAATATAAAATCAGATATAACCGAATTACAAAAAATATCAGAATAACCCAAAAAAATTGGTTAAAAAATTTCGATTTGGTTCGGTTGTTCGGTTTTATCCGTTTTTTTACTTAGTTCTAGTCTCAACTGACCTTTGCAAGACTTTGATCATGGTCGAAGTATTACTCGCTTTTCTTTTATATACATAAAATATAACAATCTGGAATTTTAAATTATAATTATAATTATATAAATATTTAATGGAAGTGTTTATTGTTGAATAAATATTTGTTTAATTTGATTTGATTAATTATTTGTTAAATAAATAATTAATGAGTGAATGAAATTTATTATTATGAGATAATATTCTAATTTAATTTAATAATTAAATTAGAGAGTTGATATGGATTAAATGGATTATTATAATGTTTTTAATTTAATTTGGTAATAAAAGTGTGACAAATAACTATGCTATAAATGGGTTATTAAAATAAATTAAAGGAGTTTAATTTAGTTTTGCCAAACAAGGCTTAAAGATATTAAGTCTTTAATTTTTAAAGAGTTTTGCCAAACAGAGCCTTATGACTTTTGGATTTTTAAATTTTTAATTTTTAATTTTAATAAATAAAATAAAATACATAAAATATATTTATAACCTATACGTTTAAATTTTTGTAACTGATATTATTTAGTGTGCGTATTATGGCCATATCAGTTTCTTTTATTTTATCCATACTTGGTTATCAGTTTTGGGTTACACATTTTAGTTATTTGCTAAGCCTAAGAAGAAAAGCAGAGTTTGAGAGAGACTTGAGAGAGTTGGAGAGCGACTTGTGAGAGATTTCAGTGGTAATCAAGGATTTTCAAGTAAGAGAAGGTATGATCATAACTTTATTATATATATATATATATATATATATATATATATGTTTTACGGCATGAATTTTCAAGCTCTGTGAATCAAGTTTTCTAGAATTTTTGAGTTTTAACTTGTTTTGATGATTATATTTGTTTGGGATGTTAGGACTAACATCTGGATAAGGATTTACTGTACTAAATTGCTTTCTTTACGTTCAAAAATAAGAAAATGGTTTTACAGTGAACATATGTATGAACATGACTTTTAAGAGTACCAAAATTGATATTTGATTGTGAGTGAATAGATAATTTGAAACTTGAATATGTTAAGATGTTATGAAATGGAGAAAATGTAGTTCGAATGAATAAATTTGGTGTATAATTGTGGTTACAGTGTTAATTTTGTCAAACAATGTCAAAAATGGATTTTTGGTTTAAAACATGGTATTCAAGGATTTAATTTTCTGAAATTGTGATTTAGTTGTTTTGAAATTAGTATTTATATGATGGGTAATGCTTATGTATAATCTATGTAAGTTATATGTGTTAATTTAGGTGCTAGCAGTTGTTAAACAATCAAAAAAATTAGGTTTGTTCTGTTCTTTGTGCTCGTTTCTGTAATTCGGCGCCTCAGCGTCAAAGTCAGAGCCGCAGAACCGATCCAGCGTTGCAGCGCCACTGCCTAGCCTAGGCATCGCGTCGCAGCGCCAGCGTCGCGACAGCGCCAGTCCTCGACATGTGCCTCGCGCTGCAGCGCCGGAACCGAGCCGCAACGCCAACCTCAGTGCAAATTGTGGCGCCGCAGCGCCGGTTTGCAGAATGAGCCAGAAAATTATTTTCTGTTACACAGAGTCTATAATTGTTGATATGATGCAATATCATGACTTTGAAAAATGTAATTTTGTTATTGTGTATTATATTACTAAGAATGAGCATATAATTAACACTTAACGAGTTTTGTCAGTAATGTAACTTGACTATGTGGTTAAAAATCAGGCCATACATGAAATATGTAATTATTTGTATATAGAGTATCTGTAGTGACTAATTGTGTCCTAATGACATGTGATTAGGATATTGTGAATCAAACCGTTACGGTTTAGCTTATACGCAAGATAAGTTTTTTAACCCTAAACTTTCTTTATGCAAGTTTCTTAACCCTAATTATTTCGTGCAAGCTCCTAAATCTTACCTTTTGATATTGAGCTAGTTGTTTTTTCTAATATTTAACTTGTTATTTAGCATGCAAGTCTCTAAATTCTGATACACTAATGTTGAATAAGTTTATCGTTCAATTTACTATTTGTTATGCATACTCAATACTCAATTCTAAATAAGATTTTAACTATAGCTTAATATCGTTCAAGCAAGGTATGTTATGTTATTCAATGCTTATGCTTTTAGTTTATTCCTAAAGCATGACCTTACTATGCAATGTTGATTCATTTATGACTTATTACATAGCTCATTGTTACTACATTTTATTCAATTAATCCTTAGCTGATGTTCCTTAAACTCTAAATTACCTTAAAACTTATCCAAACCAAACTTACTTTGGTGCAGACTTGTATTTTAAATACTGAGATGAACAACCCTACTACATGGGATAATTTACTCATAGCGTTGAAATGTTTATGCACAATACATTGTACGAAGGGCTGATCTCCCTAAGTACGAGGAGTCAATATAGTCTTATGACTTTTAAAGTTTAAGTTGAAAGAATACTTATAACTATTGACATAGTTCGTGGTCTTTTGACCCTAAGTTATACAATTTGAATTTTGTTCCTGATTATTATTGATGACGTACCTTATTAATTTCTATTGAGCCTATTCATTTGGCAGTTGATATGATGTTTATTCATTATCATTTCAAGTGAGCATTGTTTACTCACTCTTGCTTATATAAACATTTCAGCTAAAGTTGAGAAGGTCGATGAACCTAAAACCAGTAAAGGGAAAAGGGAAGATAAACAAGTATTGAAGACTTGTAAATCTGTTGATTTTTATATTGTTAGACTTTATTTTATATCTTGTCATGTAATTATTTAATTTTCCGCATATGACGTTTGTATTAAAAGTTAGAAAACCTAGGAGATTTTGTTGAACTTATTGATGTAACCCTTTAATGGGAAGGTTTAATATTAAACTTTATTATGTTTGGGTAGTTAGATATGAATGTTTTATCAAGTGAACACCAAATTTGGTGGAAATGAAGTACCCGGATTTGGGGGTGTCACAAGTTGGTATAAAAGCTTTATGTTATGAACCTTAGGTGGGGGAAAAGCCTTAGTAAGTAACCTTTGAAAAGATAGTGGTGATAAACTCTTATCGAGTTTTAAGGAAGAAGTAATAAAACACTTATGTGCTTATGTGATTACAACTTTTGTGCTCGTGAGTGTCGAGTAGTAATGATTAGTAATTAAAACTTAAAATATTGTTGTCAGGATGGCTAATGTAGGAGAATCCACTCAGGCTAGGAAGAAGGATCCCAGATGCCTAGAGAGGAGGAGCCTTGAGATATTCAGGTAGTTTGGGAACAACTACTGCCACGAGAAACATCTCCGTTGGTCACAGTAGTTGAGCAGGAGGGGTTACTTGATGAGGATGAAGAGATAGAGACGGACGAGGAGGACCTTGAGGAGCTGTCACAGTCGAATGAGCATAAGGAGGACAAGGAGGAATAGATTCCACTTAACTCGATCGTTACTCGTATGCATGATAAAGTATACGACCGAAATGTGGAACTTCAGGATAGCGTTGAGGATTTGAGAGAGATAGTAGCTGAACAACAGACCTCAATGGCGCAAAAGGACAATGAGATCTAGGATCAAAAGGAACATCTGAGTAATGTTGAAGGGAAGCTAGTCCACACTGAAGGAGGAAACGAGCAACTGACAGAGGAGATCGCAGAACTGAAGAACAAGTTGAAAGAAGAATCTACTAAGAAGGCAAAAGCCAAAGACGCATACGAAGAAGCTTCTAAACGAGCTGGAGTAGCAGAGAGAGATGTACAAGTGAAGAAGATCAAGATGGAAGAGATGAATAGTTATTTCAACATCGTGATCAATCGAGCTCAAGATCGGGTCATGGGTTATCCGATTCAGTTCGAGACGCTGCCATCGTACATATTAGATCGCCGAACAATGTTCCTTATTATGGAAGAAGAGCGTCGTATGACTATGCAGTATTTTAGTAGGTCGTCATAAATGTACTTGATATGTGATTAACGATATAATAAATAAGATGTAAATTCCAAGTGTTATGTAACCTATGGGATATGATGATGATGCTATCCTGGAACTTTAGTAGTTCAGGAAAGTAATGTAAATAGCAGTGATGCTATTGTTCTTATGTTTTCTAAAAGATTATGAATGAATAAAAGTTATTATTTTATTCAAAGTGTTATGTGTTATGTGATGATCTTTTATGGTGTGCAAATTAAGTAGAAAATACTTAAAGGAATTGAGTAATAATCTAATGAGTGTATTTTAACAGAAAATACCTTCAAGAAGACATTAGGCTCGAAAAAGAACCCATGAGGGATCTACCAACAATAACAACGTCGAAGCTAACCCCGTTTAGAAATTAGTGACGTTATTGACAGGTGCATTACAGAATCAACCGCAGAATCAAGCTGTGATATTTAAGGACTTCAAGGCGGTGGGACCACCAGAATTTTATGGGTCCATGAATCCGGTTGAGGCACATACTTGGATTATAGAGATAGATAAAGTGTTTGATGTAGCTAGGGTAGGTGAGAATCAGAAGACTACTTTTGCAACATTCATGTTGAAGGTAGAGGCTGGTTATTGGTGGCAAGCCAATAAAACTCGAGGAGGAAAAGGGGTGATGACTTGGGATAGGTTTAAGGAGATATTCTTTGAGACCAATTTCCCAAAGAGTTTGAAGAATTAGATGGAGATACAGTTTTTGGAACTGAAGCAGGGATCAATGACGGTATCGGAGTATGCCACAAAATTTAACGAATTAACGAGGTTTGCGCCATATCAAGTCAACACGGATGAGCGCAAAGCACGAAGATTTGAACAGGGACTGAAACCTTGGTTGTACAGTAGGGTCTCCCTGTTCCAGCTGAAGACATTTGCAGCGGTGCTTGAGAAAGAAGAACAGAGAAAGAACAGAGAAAGAAGAAGAATGAGGGTGAAGGTAAGAATGGTGGTGGGAGTAGTGGAAATCATAAAATAACCTGAAGAGAAAATGGAATGGAAATATGGGTGCGAGAAGCCAGTAGGGTAACCAGCAGAAGAAGAAGTTCAAAGCATGTTCTACATGCGGGAAGTTTCACGTGAGTGTGTTCTTAAGGGGGAAGAATGTATGCTTTAATTGTGGCCAGGAGGGTCACATTACCCCAAATTGTAGCCAACCCATGAAGAATGTTTTCTACACGTGCGGGTCGAAGGATCATTTTGCTTGTGAGTGCCCTAAGAATAAATCTGAAGAGACAACGGGGAACAAGGGAGGTAGCAGTGGAGGCACATTAACCATTGCGGGACCAACGCCATCAAACAGACCCACAACCAGAACCTTCAACATGATTGTGCAGGATGCAGTGCAATCAAAAGATGTTGTGTCAGGTATTATCCCAATCAATGATATTGATGCTTATGTATTATTTGATTCAGGTGCTACTTGCTCATTTATATCTGATGAATTTGCTAAGAGGTTAGGATTGCCTAGTGAAGAGTTGAATTTCCCTTTAAACATAGAAATTGCGAATATGAAAGTGATTCTTGGTAGGTTCGTATACAAGAATTGTAGGGTGAACATTAAGGGAAATGTCAAGATGGTAGATTTAATTCCAATAAAACTTGGAGAGTTTGATGTTATTTTGGGAATGGATTGGCTGTTCAATTATGGAGCGATGATTGATTGCCAAAAGAAATGTGTAAACCTTTTAACTCCGTCAAAGGTAGTTTTCTATGGTAGCAGATCGCTGAGACATGCGAGATGTCTGACGATTATGCAGACTAAGAAGTTTTTGAGTCAAGGCTGTGTGGGTTATTTAGCTTACATAGTCGATACTCAGAGGAATGGGGTGAAACTGGAAGATATACCACTGGTTAGGGAATTTGTAGATGTGTTTATGGAGGATTTGTCAGGATTTTCGCCTGACTGAGAGATTGACTTTATTGATCAACTTAGCGCCAGGAACCGCTCCGATGTTAAAGGCCCTGTATAGGATGGCTCCGGTAGAAATGAAGGAACTGATGGTACAATTGCAAGAGCTATTAGACAAGAAGTACATTCATCCGAGTGTGTCACCATAGGAAGCACCGGTGTTATTCGTGAAGAAGAAGGATGGGTCAATGCGTCTTTGCATTGATTATAGGGAGTTAAACAAAGTCATTATTAAGAATAAATATCCATTGCCAAGAATAGATGACTTGTTTGATCAATTGAAGGGTGGTAGATATTTCTCAAAAATAGATTTGAGAAATAGGTATCACCAATTAAAAGTAAAGGAGCGGGATGTACCTAGGGGTGTTTGCCGAGTAGAGTAACTCGATAATCGACTAGAGATCGGTTCGAAAATATGATCCAAAGCTCGAATTCGAAGTTAATTCGAGTCGAATATGATCCATACTCGTTTTTTGTTTGATGGTACACGAGTCGAATTCGAGTATACCAGTATTCGCTCAGATTTGAGTTCGAGTATTTCATTTTTTCTCGAACCATACTCGATACCTGCCCGATGGATCATATTTGAATACTGGTCTGATACATACCAATAAGCTAAATATATGATATTTATATCAATCTTTATAATTTATAAAGTATAGTATTAAATTGTGTAAACTTGTACTTGAATAAATTAGTGAATTAATTGTCAATTCGTATTACATTATTTATAATTTCTTTACATAAATAAAAGTAAAAGACTTTTATTTATAAAATATTAGTTCAATAATCAATTTAGTATGTAGTGGTTCAGTATTAAACGAAATGGTTCATATTCGAAACTCGATTTGAAGGCTCGTGAGTAACTAGTTTTGTAAACGAGTCGAGTACTTACGAACCGAGTAGGTCCGAGTAATGATCTGAGTCGAATCTGGCGCAAAATTAGAAATTCCTTATCGAATTCGAGATGAATTTTTTCGAGTCGAGCCGAATCCGAGCATTGGAGTGTTAGATGAGATTCGACTCGTTTTCACCCCTAGATGTACCAAAGACGACATTCAGAACTCGGTATGGACATTACGAGTTTCTGGTGATGTCTTTCGGATTGACCAATGCCCCTGCTGCATTCATGGATTTGATGAACAATGTTTTTAAACCATTCTTAGATAAGTTTGTGGTGGTATTCATTGATGACATTCTGGTGTATTCCAAATCTCAAGAAGAACACGTGGAACATTTATGTTTGACGTTGGAGACACTAAGAAAGGAAAAATTGTACGCGAAATTCTCTAAGTGTGAATTCTGGCTAGAATGTGTACAATTTCTTGGGCATGTGATTGACACGGATGGGATTTCAGTGGATCCATCAAAAGTTAAATCCGTAATCAATTGGGAACAACCAAGAACACCTTCGGAGGTGAGGAGTTTCTTGGGACTGGCCGACTATTATAGACGGTTTATTCAGGATTTTTCTAAGATTGCCACCCCGTTAACAAATTTGACAAGGAAAGCTGTAAAATTTGTTTGAACGGAGAAGTGTGAAGAGAGTTTTCAAGAATTGAAAAAGAAGTTAAGTGTGGAACCTGTGTTGTCATTACCAGATAATACAGGAAACTTTGTGGTGTATAGTGATGCTTCACATAAAGGATTAGGTTGTGTTCTTATGTAGAACGACAAAGTTATTGCATATGCATAAAGACAACTGAAGGATTATGAGAAAGGATATCCAACTCATGATTTAGAGTTGGATGCGGTGGTATTTGCTTTGAAAATATGGAGACACTATCTCTATGGAGAGAAATGTTAGATCTACACAGACCATAAGAGTCTGAAGTATATTTTTACTCAGAGGAACCTGAACATGCGTTGAAGGAGATGGATGGAATTGATAAAAGATTATGATTGTGAGATCTTTTATCATCCAGGCAAAGCGAATATGGTTGCAGATGCTTTAAGTAGGGAAGGTCGAGAAAAGTTGATGTTGATAACCACTCAGGAGGAGCTTATTTCATCAATGACAAAGCTAGAGTTGGAAATAAAATTTCCAAAAGAATCCAATGAACGACTATTCCAAATAGAAGCTACTCCAACTTTGGTGGACAAGGTAAGGAATGCTCAACTACAAGATGAAGAATGTGGAAAGATCAAAGAGAAAGTGGTTGAGAGTGGTGAAGTGAAATACAAGATTGATACTGAAGGGTTACTAAGATTCGAGGGAAGAATCTGGGTTCCAGCAGTACCAGATATTAAAGAAGAAATCTTGACCGAAGCTCATAACTCAAGATATTCGATTCACTCGGGAAGTAAGAAGATGTATCAAGATTTACGACGACACTTTTCGTGGCCAAACATGAAAAGAGATGTCGCAGAATGTGTTGCGAAATGCTTGACATGTCAAAGAGTAAAGGTAGAACACCAGAGGCCAAGCGGATTACTTCAATCGTTGGACATACCAGAATTGAAGTGAGAACATATCAAAATGGATTTTGTGGTAGGTCTTCCAACTACTCAAAAAGGATACGATGCGATTTGGGTGATAGTGGACAGACTGACAAAATCAACACACTTTTTGCCAATAAAGATTAGGTTCAATCTTGATTAGTTGGCAAAGTTGTACGTTAAAGAAATTATTTTGAGACATGGAGTTCCAGTATAAATTGTGTCAGATAGAGATCTACGATTCATGTCAAACTTCTGGAAGAGACTACAAGAATGCTTGGGAACACAATTGAGAATGAGTACGACATATCATCCGCATATAGATGGCCAAAATGAATGAACAATCCAAACGTTGGAAGATATGCTTAGAGCATGCATTATGGATTTCAAAGGGAGCTGGGATGAACATTTACCATTGGTGGAGTTTCCTATAACAAAAGTTACCACGCAAGCATCGGCATGCTGCCTTACGAAGCATTATACGGTAGAAAGTGAAGAACTCCACTGTGCTGGGATGAAGTCGGTGAATGCCAACTGTTAGGACCGGAACTAGTACAACAAACTAATGAGGTTTTTAAACTCATCAGGACAAGATTGGTAGTTACTCAAGACAGACAGAAGAAGTATGCTGATCAACATAAATAAGATCGTGAATTCGACATAGGAAATTTTGTGTTCTTAAAAGTTTCTCCTTGGAAAGGGAAAATTCATTTTGGTAAAAAGGGAAAGCTAAGCCCGAGGTTTATTGGACCCTTTGAAGTGCTGCGAAGAGTAGGAGAAGTGGCTTATGAGGTAGCTCTACCTCCAGAGTTGGAACACATTCATAATGTTTTTCATGTTTTGGTGTTAGGACCGTATAAACCCGATTATAAGCATATGATAGAGTACGAACCATTACAGTTCGATCAAGACTTGTCTTATGAAGAGGTTCCTATCTAGATAGTCGACAAGAAAGAACAAGTGCTCAGGAATAAGGTAATACCTTCCGTGAAGGTAATATGGAGGAACCACAATATCGAAGAGGCTACGTGAGAACTCGAAGCTGAAATGATGAAGAATTAGCCTAAGATATTTGTTAGATCTATGTCTTCGATTCTGGGGACAAAATCTTTGTAAGGAGAGAAAAATGTTGTTAGGTTTGTAATATTCATGAACGCAATCAAATTGCAAAAATATGCGGAAACGTGTAAAAATCAGAGTTTAAAATTTTACAAACCATAAACCCGGATCACCCTTTATGCACAATTATTAATTAAATGAAAAAGAAATAATATGAATCATACCCTTGAAGATCGAGCTTCCTCAGGTACAAGTTCACCTCCAATCCTTTTCGCGTTCAACTTGAATCCACCGGGTTTGGTTCCTTCCTTTGATCAACGTTAGCCACCCAAGTGTTTGGCCTCTAGAGGTGATCCACCAAGGAAGAAGAAGAATTCAAGAAGATGGGTATTTGGCTCAAACCCTAGTTTTCTATCTCTATAGAAAAGGGGGCGTACTCTTCAACAATTGGAATAACGTATTCTAATAATACGTCAACATCTCATTCACCCATAATAAGACTCCTCTTATTTATAGATGTGGGCAACCCATCCTTAACAATTAAGGAATTGGGGTTTATTTTAATTAATTAAACCTTTGCATGTCCTCAAGCAAAAACACAAAACAACAATGTTATGCAATGCAACTAATCTACATGATTATGAATCCAGCAGTAACGACAGAAACAAGTCTAATCAACCGGCCTTAGAGAAATCAAGTAAACATGATAATACATCATATCAAAACCAGTCAATCATCAAATCTTAGATTGTTATCACTAATATAGTGCGTGTGTGCTCCATAACAATGTTTAACTGATATAAAATCAAATTTAACACATAATAAGTCTCTTCGAAGGCATCATACAGTATAAACTCAAGAAATCTAAAAACAAGCTAGATCCAACTAAAAGTAAACAATTACTAATATCGAGGGTCAACATGGGATATTTATGCTTCATTTTTCATCTATGGGGGCTTTTTTGTACTCTTATTTCTCATTTTATTCATTTTTTTCTTTTGGTTTATATACACATAGCTATGCAATGTCTTATTCCCTTAGACTTTTCAATTCTACCTTAACAAGCTTTCGACCAACGACTCCTAGACCATTAAGACCTTAGGGCGCTATGTGTAAAGACAATACCCCCGGGCTTAGTTACTCAAGTAACAAAGGCCACAAAACTAGACAAGCACGCCACGGTGTTTATTCATACTTTTTTCTTTTTTTTTCTTTTTTATAGCTTTTATATCCCAAATATTCCCCAAACTTATGTTTGTGTCTAACTTTAGTCATCACTACTTATTCTTGTCATTCTTTCTTTAAAACTAGCATTATCCTTTAGAGTCCCATTATGTATCAATTTAAACTCAATCAATCAACAAGTTATTTTTACTGTGCTATCCTTATTATACTAGTTTCAAACAGAAAAGGACTCAATTCATAACAAGAAATCACATCAACGCTCTAATAATCAGTGTTATACTTGTCTACCCAATTTCAATCTCATCATTGGCCAAAACAAACTGTAAATATCAAACAGCTGGACTCATATAAGATGTACTAAATGCTATATAAACATAGTAAAAAAAAATTTCAAAAATACTGAATGCAAAAACTAAATGTAACTATATGAATTACAATGTAAATAACTAACTATATGTAATACGACACTAAAATGTCCCCCAAACTTAAAATAGACATTGTCCTCAATGGCTAAGATAGGAAAAATTAAAAGAGAGGACTTCCCTAAAAATACAGCAGGTTCCTCCTTGTATGCTAAGTCTGAAGAATAGGCCAGACACATTGGAATAAATCGGGAACCACACTTGAGTTGGACTTGACTAACATTGCAATTAAACAACTTTTAACGCCTGGGACTTCCGAGTGGCGTGGCCCGCGCCGTATGTATGCCTGATATGGCGAGCCCCGCGCTATGGGGTCAGTAGGTTCTATAGTAGTAGCGCGCCCCGTACTGTGTCTATGCTTTAGGTGCTGCGGCCCGTACTATGGGGCCAGTAGTTTGGTGACTTTCATTTTCTTGCCTTACCTGTGAGCATACCATTTTGGAGTCATTATTCGTTGAAAACTAAATATTTGAGCTAGACTATAAACTAAATGTCGACGTCGGGATTTTTTAGTGTCCCTTTTCCTTACTTGTTCTTTGGTGTTCTCATGTTAATGTGAGATTTGTTTGAAAAAACAAGTGAAAATGTCTGACATGTATAATGTCGACGATTTGAATTTAAGAGTCTCCAGTTGGTGTATTTAACTGGTTACACCAACGCAACCGAAAAGGTTTGCACATTGACCCAGTGATATGACACTGCTAAACGAGTCTGTGAAACCGAGATTCATTTAGGTTCAGGTTTTGATTATGCAGAGGGAAGGTGTTAGGCACCCCCCGACATCCGTGTTGCCACGGTGATCGCCACTTTTCAAAGAAACTGTTATATGAATGTGTATGTGTGTGTGTGTGGATCAATGTGCAATTATTTAGAAGTAGGGATGTACCTCGTTCGCACCTATATACATAGGGTTTGAATTTATATAAAAATTTAGTTTTAAATAAGATATAGCAATGAAGTTTTGTAAAAAGAGGTTTTTTCAAACCTTGTGCTCAATAGTAATAGAGGCCTTTGATAATTCCATCTTATTATTAAATGTTCAGCTTGTTTGCTTTTATTTTTGAGATGCGAAGCATCTTCGAGAAAATAATATACAGCAGTGCTGAACTCCTCATGGGCATGACATCCATCCAAGGAATCAGACACTGTAAATAATGTACAAGCTGCTCATAGCTGAAAAATGTCCATCATGGGAACCGAATCTAGATTCAGTAGACTGAATCTGTGATCACATGATTCCTAGGCTCACATGATACTGCAGTTTATATGAAAGCAGTAAGTAGTTATATATATATATATATAAAAGATGTAAATATATATATATATATACATGATCAGCCACCACGAAGCAACTCCATGGGGGATCAGAAAAGTAAATAAAGCTGTAAAAGCGATCAACCGCCATGAAGTAAACTCCAGGCGGGACGAATTGTAAATAAAGCTATAAAAGCGATTAACCGCCACGAAGTAAACTCCAGGCGGGACGAAATGTAAATAAAACTGTAAAAGGCCACGTAGTAAACTCCAGGCCTGACAGAAATATATATATATATATATATATATATATATATATATATATATATATATATATATATATATATATATATATATATATATATAAAAGCAAGTAAACGCTCTGGATGTAAAATTCAGGCTCATCAGACAAAGTCTGACAACAGTTCATATATATAAGTATATATATAGAAAAGCAAGTACACGCTCCAAACATAAGTCTAGGCTCAATCGAGGCATAACTCGATAATGTTAGTCCGTATAAAAATATATACATATATATAAGTATATAGATATAGACAAAAATGAAAGCCACAGACCGAAGTCCGGGCATACACACAAAACACGACTCTCAATGTGTAGAATAGTGTGTGCCAATATGGAGAGAGGCTTTATAGAGTGTAAGAAGGCTTACAGTGGGCTGCCAATGCAGACTTTTATGACTCTAAATGGATAAACACTCAGCTCCCTTTGGTAAATATATGACTGTATATGGGCTAACAGGTGTTCAAAAAGAGCAATCACTCAATATAGGGTGTGTATAAAGCTAATTGGACAGGGCTTCCTCTCCTTTTTGTCTCCCTAAAATGGCTAGCCCAAGCCCCATATATATAGAACTGATGGCCGCAGGTGTACTTGCGGTAGCCTCTGATACACTTGCGGCTGGTCGTGGTGCATCCGGGCCTCGCAGGTCACGTCGACTCAAAGTACGTGCACTTGTGCAATTTAATATCCGCTCGAACTTGCAGAACTTCAATACGAGCATTCGAATGAGATGTATAAGACCATCTTCAGACTGCTTTTGTCGAGGTTTTGAAATGACATGGGATTTTCCCTTTTTGATTCAAGGAAGATGGGTCCATGACCGAAATAGTATTCCTAGGTTCCCGTCAGGCAATCCGGTGAGCTGTTTCGCGTAGTTTTCGCTCTGAAGTTAAGATATGAGTCTTGTAGGACTAATTTGGAATTAATTTGAGTTGACATGAGTGTATTTGATTTAAAGTGAAGTTAAGTTGGTAAAATGAGCATTTTACCCCTTCCGGGGTTATCTCTGGTTTTCGCACAGTTGTAACAGGTTTTTCCCAGGGTTATCTCTAAGATAGTCATGATGTTGACTCTGAATGTATTTAGGGTTATCTCTGAGGTTGGAATTGATGTTGTGGTCCTCCAGGATTACCTCTAGAGTGTGGAAAAGACGTTTTTGCCCTCCTGCACAGTTAGTAACAGAAAAAGAAAATTTCGAGTGTCTATAGATGCCCCTCTTTATCATGTTCATGCAATGTAATGCAATGGACATAATAAAGATTAGTAGACACTTGAAACATGATAATGTATTTTCAATGATGCAGATCACAATGTAGTGAATGTGATGATGAATGTTTAAAATGTTTTCGCAAATCGCAGTTCGCACATCGCATTTCGTACTTCGCATTTCACTTCTGACCAATCTCACTTCGCAACTCGCACATCGCATTTTGCATATCGTAAATTTCAAATCGCAAATCGCAATGTAATGAATGTTATGATGTATATTTAAAATGTTTTCGTAAATTGCTTTACCTTTACTAGGGATTGCTGATGCCTATGCTGGTGTTGACTATAACGGCTTGGCATTTTATTGGCCCCGCTAATGCCTGTTTGATGAAGAAAAATTGAGATGTTGCCGATACATACGCTGGTAGTTTATAATGTTGCCTACCCTGATGGTAGTTTGATAACAGATCCTACCCTGCTGGTAGTTGACATCGCCCAACTATTTTGGTTCCCACTCGAACGGTAGTATACAAAGCTTTCATTGCTGGACTGTAGTGATTTGTAGTGATTTGTGCCCTATTTCCTACCCTTTTTGAAGTGATTTGTAGTTTCCTTTCGCTGTTGAGTGTTTGTGCCCTATTTCCTTGAACATTTGATTCGTAACCCGGCTAAACTGATGATCTGAATGCCGCTGATATCCCTGGGGGGTGCAGTTTGTACTTTCGCTGCCGAACTTTGAACTTTAGTGTAGAGGCCTCAACTTCTGAGGATTTGGTGCAACTTATCATGTTTGATGGTGTAGATTTCATTCACCAGATCCTTTGTTATTGGGATTCTGCTCTTAAGTTAAGAACTTTGTTGAGAATTTTCCCCTTCGTTTTGTAGGGGCAAGCTAATGTAGCCATGATTCTTTTCAGGAGTTTTCCTTCTTTAGATGAGAGGCCTGATCCCGCCTTAAAACCCTTCACTTTCTTGGAATTGAAAAATTCCCCAGTCCTTTCGCATACTGATGTCGGGGATTCATACAAGAAACTCTCTTTGTTGATGAAGTCGCAAGTGAGTAATATCCAAATCGCTAGTGAGCTGATGTGAGGGAAGCTTTGATGATGATAAACCATGCTGATGGTGTTGACTGGGGCATTTTCTTCTTTAGGATGTTTGATAAATGCCCCAGTATTGAGTTGTCACTATTTCCAAGATTGCCCAAGTCTTGTTGTAGTGGTCGCAATATCGGGTTGTCGTCGATTTTGAAATTGCCCCAGCCTTGCTTGTTGTCTGGGATAGTTGCTTTGACAGATGGGCTGATAAGATGCTGAGATCGCAAGAGACTTTTTCCTCTGTACCAGATGGTGAACAAGTATAGGACCTAGGTTTTGATGCCTTTAATCATTATTCCTTACTTGTTATTGTAATCGGTATTGATTTTCTTTTAATTTGATGAAGACTCGTTATTAAGGGTGTCGAATCTTTGAAGGTCCTCGCTGCTGGTGGTCTTGGCATATCAATGTTTCTTCCTTTCTGGGATTTGTGCCAGATTTAATGGAATGACATTACAGTGTTGTTGGGTCTTCTCCACATAGGTCGCTGACTTAGAGGGTTGTCTTTGGGCGTAAACTTGAGATTGATTTTTTGGGTTTGCATATTTCTTTTGAGGATCAGACTGCACCACTGATGGTTACCTACGTACTCCTAGGTATCAGGGAGATCAGGTCGATGTAGTTCGACTTGATAAGATAAACCGGTTGACAAGTGTTTGTTTGAGAAGTGTTTGGTTTGGGAGTGTTTGTCTGGGAAGTGTTTGGTTTGAGAAGTGTTTGATTTGGAAGTGTTTGGTTTGGGAAGTGTTTGGTTTGACCGCACCATAAATGGCTGCCTACGTACTCCCATTGATGAGGGGAGATCAAGTCTTTCGTAGTTCATGCTTGTTGAGCTGAAACCTGAATGACTTGATTTTTGATTATTTTTTTTGATTTTTTTCTTTTTTCTTTTTCTTTTTCTCTTTTTTTCTTTTTTTTCTTTTTTTTATACATGCATGGAAAATAAAAAGTATACTGCGAAGGAAGTGATACCGTCCCAACATCTTCTGGAACTCGCAGCTTTATCCCCTGGATCTACATCTTTTTGGCTAGTTGAGGTTTGATAGTCCAGTTGTCAGTGGTTATGTTTCCTTCAAGGCTCGCGACAGAGGTTGCTTCTTGGTTTTGAATGTCTTCACTTATGGCCATAACTTGATCACTTCCTGGTTCAATACATTCCTCAGGGATGCTTGAGCTGGACCCATCACAAAAAGGTATGAAATCTTGATTCTTTAATGGGTTGGTTTCCCCGACAACCTCACCACCTTTTCCTTCATCTGTTCCTTCACGCTTTTCCTGGGCTTTAGAGGATTCGACCATAAAATCTCCCTCAAACTGTTGTCGCATTTCTTGCAAGAAACTTTCCTTTTTTGCTTTTTCCTCCTTGAAAAGGATCAGTATTTCATCCGCATCATCCAAGGTTATAAGATCTGGAATGTGGTTGTCATCTTTGGACCATAAGATATCGGATGTTGGCGGAAGAATCTCCTTTGTCATTACATTCATTATGATCACTTTATCTTGTGTTCTGCTAGGATTATCGCTTATAGCCTTCACCTCATTTGCAATGCTTGTCTCGAGTGGACATCTTAAGTCTTTTATTGCCTTTTCGCCTTTTTTGGTCATGGGAATTTCTATCTTCAGCTCTCTATTTTCAATGAGATCCTGGATTTTATGTCACAAAGCCCAACATTCCTTAGTCGTATGTCCAAGTGAGTTAGAATGGTAGAGACATATTTTGGTGGAATCATAGCTCTTCATCTTGGGATTTATAGGAGGCAGCAACTCAGTAATCCTTCCTTCACTTATCAGAAAGTGTAGCATTTCTTCATTAGATTTGCTTAGAGGGGTGAATTTTCGGACTCTTGTGGAGGTTGTTTGATCTTTCTTCTTTGAGAGTTCGCATTCCCCAAAGCAATTTTTCCGTTGGCGAGGTCTGCTAGCAATTTTATCATCACTCTTTTCTTGGCCTTCTGATAGTTGAGTGAAGAAATGCCTCGTATCCTGATGTTGGCGCACTATCAGTTTAGCTAGCAAATTGACTTGATTCTAGATTGTCTCTAACATTTGCATTACTATCATACCCTCCTCCGAGTTTTCCCATTTTAGGACATCTGCTCTGTGCCTTTAGGGGTAGTCCTCTATCCTTCGTATGCACTTATGAATTGGATATATTTCAACGTTTCCCGAACCGATCATGTTTACTTCCCTTGTATCTTGTTGCAACGGAAGGTTATTGTTAACATTTTGTTGATCAGGCTGTTGGACTACAATACTGCCACTTTCGAACAAATTTTGAATTTTATGCTTTAAAGACCAACAATCTTGTGTATCGTGTCCTGGAGACCCCGAGTGGTAAGCACATTTTTGGCTTGGATTTTATCTTTTGCTCCCTGGTTCTAGAGGTGGAGCAAGTTCGGTAATTTTCTTGTAATCCATTAATATTGCCAATACATTTTTAAGGGAATCACCTAGTGGAGTGAACACCCAATTTTTTGTTCTTTCAAATTTTCTTTTCCTATATGGGTATTGGTTGAACGCAGCTTGTTGTTGACATGGCATATTGTGTTGTATTTTTTGAATGGGGGGACTGTAGGTTGGTCTCCTAACTTGCCCCTGTACAACAAGGGATACATCTTCATTGCCTTTATCAGGTACACCATTGGGATCGCTCGCATACTTGCAAGTCTGTATATGCTTGGAGACTGCTTCCAAGGCAGTGAAGTGTTTAATCTTGCCTGCCTTCAGGCTCATCTCTGTCATTTTGCCGTGTTTGATCATTTCTGAGAATGGCTTTCCTATGCCTGCTAGGATCCTCTCATAGTCAGGCGCCTCTTGAATGTCAATAAATGTCATTACCATCTCAGTTTCTGTCATTGATGGAATGACTTGCGCTGCGAGATGTCTCCACCTTTGGGCATATTCTTGGAAAGATTCAGTACTTTGCTTTTTGACTTTAGTCACTTGGTATCGATCAGGTGCCATTTGTGACTTAAAACTGTATTGACTTAGAAAGGCGTGGGCCAATTCTTCCCAGTTGTGGATTTTGGTATTGTCAAGTCGGGCATACCATGCCTTAGCCTCTCCAGTGAGACTCTTTTGAAAAAGCTGCATTCTGATGCTTTCATCTTCAGCATAAGATCCCAGTTCGCCAATGTACACTTTCAAGTGCGTATATGGATCGCCTTCCTCATTGTACTTTTTAAACTCTAGAACTTTGAATTTGGTAGGATATCGAGCCCCTGGGAATATACAGAGATCTGAATAAGTGACGCTCCCATAATTTCCAGTCCCTTTGATTGACCAGATGGTCTCCTCCATTTGTTGGACTTTCTTTCTTAGATACCCAGTTTCTCGATCATCCTTGAGATTTATGATTTCTTTATTGGAATGAGGTTTAGGTATCTGGGTTTCCATCTTTTTGCCAATACCCTGACTGCCCCCTGGTGTGGACGACTCTGGTTGAGTAGGCATTATTTGGCCATGGATTCCTCCACGTGCCGAGGATTCTAAGTGGATGGGTATTTGGGTACCCTGAGTGGATTGGTGTAGTTCTTTAAGCATAACAGTCAACTCTGTAATTTGATAGCTTAATCTTTCAAACTCCTCGCGAGAAATAGGATTCGACTGGTCAGATGAAGACATAATTGGCTGTAGGCTCGTGGCCTTTTTGGATTTTGAGCGGGTAACAGGCCCAATTGCTTCCCTACAAAAGACTTATGTAGTTTAGTCTTAAGGTAATGTAAATATTATCATAACATGTCCGTTTTAGGAATATTGTCCTGCAAAATCGGGTGTTAATTGATAACATGCATGCACAAATAATCTTCATATTTTCCATTACATAAAGATGAACATGGAATAAAATTACAAGTAAATGTTTTTACAAGTAATTGATAATGGAAATCATGAAGAGACTTTCCTCTGCATTTGGTTTATCAGAGGTTGACCTATCTTAGGGTTTCTCTCGCAGCTTTTTGGCATGAAGGTTTCCATATCATCGCAATCTACTTGACGGTAGGTTAATCCGGTCTTTCAACTGGAGCGAATCTGGGTGGTGCCTTTCTTGAGCTCCGTTGGAATTATTCTTCCTACGAGTCCAGTAATCAAACACCGACAGGATAGCCTACTGATGGAAGAACCACACAACATACATTCGCATACAACGTGTCTCATCGTTTATGAAAATGATGACATGTGCGAAGCACTAATATCACAGATAGATATAGAATAGTGCAGTAAGTAAAAATGCATTCGTACACATTCATCATAAATGTAAATGCAACATTCACACACAAGCATATAACAATTTTGCAGAGTCGCCACCTGTTGATGTCGGGGTTTTTAGTGTCCCTTTTCGCTACTTGTTCTTTGGTGTTCTCATGTTAATGTGAGATTTGTTTGAAAAACAAGTGAAAAAGGTCTGACATGTATAATGTCGACGATTTGACTTTAAGAGTCGCTAGTTGGTGTATTTAACTGGTTGCACCAACGCAACCGAAAAGGTTTGCACATTGACCCAGTGATATGACACTGCTAAACGGGTCTGTAAAACCGAGATTCATTTAGGTCTGGGGGGCTTGATTATGCGGAGGGAAGGTGTTAGGCACCCCCCGACATCCGTGTTGCCACGGTGACCGCCACTTCTCAAAAAAACTGTTATATGAATATATGTGTGTGTGTGTGTGTGTGGATCAATGTGCAATTATTTGGAAGTAGTGTTGTACCTCGTTCGCACTAATATACATAGGGTTTGAATTTATAGAAAAATTCAGTTTTAAACAAGAAATAGCAATGAAGTTTGGTAAAAAGAGGTTTTTTCAAACCCTGTGCTCAATAGTAATTGAGGCCTTTGATACTTCCATCTTATTATTAAATGTTCAGCTTGTTTGCTTTTATTTTCGAGATGCGAAGCACTTCGAGGAAATAATATACAGCAGTGCCGAACTCCTCATGGGCATGACAGCCATCCAAGGAAATTCAGACACTGTAAATAATGTACAAGCTGCTCACAGCTGAAAAATGTCCATCATGGGAACCGAATCTAGATTCAATAGACTGAATCTGTGATCACATGATTCCTAGGCTCACATGATACTGCAGTTTATATGAAAAGCAGTAAGCAGTTATATATATATATATATATATATATATATATATATATATATATATATATATATATATATATATATATAAGCTGTAAATATATATATATGTGCATGATCAACCACCACGAAGCAACTCCATGGGGGATCAGAAAAGTAATATATAAAAAGTTGTAAACATATATATATATATATATATATATATATATATATATATATGTGTGTTTGTGTGTGTGTGTGTGTGTGTGGGTGTGTGTGTGTGCATGATCATCCACCACGAAGTAACTCCATGGGGGATCAGAAAAGTAAATAAAGCTGTAAAAGCGATCAACCGCCACGAAGTAAACTCCAAGCGAGACGAAATGTAAATAAAGCTGTAAAAGGCCACGAAGTAAACTCCAGGCCTGAAAAAATGTATACACACACACACACACACACACACACACATATATATATATATATAAAAGCAATAAATGCTCCAGATGTAAAATTCAGGCTTATCAGACAAAGTCTGACAACAGTTCATATATATAAGTATATATATAGAAAAGCAAGTAAACGCTCCAAACATAAGTCTAGGCTCAATCGAGGCATAACTCGATAATGTTAGTCCGTATAAAAATATATACATATATATAAGTATATAGATACAGACAAAAATTAAAGCCACGGACCGAAGTTCGGGCATACGCACACAACACGACTCTCAATGTGTAGAATAGTGTGTGCCAATAAGAAGAGAAAGGCTTTATAGAGTGTAAGAAGGCTTATAGTGGGCTGCCATTGCAGACTTCTATGACTCTAAATGGATAAACACTCAGCTCGCGCCGATAAATATATGACTGTATATGGGCTAACAGGTGTTTAAAAAAAGCAAGCACTCAATATAGGGTGTGTATAAAGCCAATTGGACAGGGCTTCCTCGCCTTTTCTCTCCCTGAAATGGCTAGCCCAAGCCCCATATATATAGAACTAATGGTCGCAGGTGTACCTGCGGCAGCCTCTAATACACTTGCGGCTGGTCGTGGTTCATCCGGGCCTCGCGGGTCCCGTCGTCTCAAAGTACGTGCACTCGTGCAAGGTAATGTCCGCTCGAACTTGCAGAACTTCAATCCGAGTATCCGAACGAGGTGTACAAGACCATCTTCGAACTGCTTTTGTCGAGAGTTACGCAATGACATGGGATTTTCCCTTTTTGATTCCAGGAAGATGGGTCCATGACCGAAATAGCATTCTCGGGTTCCCGTCAGGCAATCTGGTGAGCTGTTTCGCGTAGTTTTCGCTTCGAAGTTAAGATATGAGTCTTGTGGGACTAATTTTGAATCAATTTGAGTTGACATGAGTGTATTTAATTTGAAGTAAAGTTAAGTTGGCAAATTGACCATTTTGCCCCTCCCGGGGTTATCTCCGGTTTTCGCACAGTTGTAACAGGTCTTTCCCAGGGTTATCTCTGAGATGGTCATGATGTTGACTCTGAATGTACTCAGGGTTATCTCTGAGGTTGGAATTGATGTTTTGGTCCTCCAACATCATGACTATCTCAGAGATAAAGTGATAAGTACTGTTGTAACAGATTTTTCAAAAACTTATTGGGTAAAATCTAATTACGCACAACACGCAAGTATACGTGGTCAACAAGTAATAAAGTGATAAGTTGAGTATCGTTCCCATAGAGAATTATTTAATAAGAATTACCAATTACTAACCTATGACCAATTTAATCTTATTTAAACAAATGATTTAATAATTTAATTTAAAATAATTAAATAAACTATTACTAACTATCCCTAGAATGAAACAAGATATTGAAGACTTGAGATTACAATTTCACTTATTGTTTCATTTAAATCAACACACTTCCTGTTAAACCAAATTATTTATACTGGATTGTTAATTAATAACACGAAAGTATAATATGGCCATCTCTCAATGCACCATATTCATATCAAATCAAATCCACAGATGATAAAATCAATTTGAACACCCTAATTAACTAACCCACTATATCTCTATGTGAATTACAATTAAAAAGGGTTTAAGTTCACGTTCTTATTAGACTACATATGGCGTAAAGGTATATCTCTATCCTAAACACGAATCATGAATTCCATCTATGTAGAAATCACAAACACATGCTATCATGATCAGATCTAAATCTATACTTCATCTTTTGAGTTCATATAGATTATCACGGTAATTGTTAGCTAGGCAATTAAGCAGTTAAAAACAAATCATAATAGACAATCCAAATATAGCTAATAAGACTAACAAAGAAGCATATCAAAGTAAATTACACAATAAGATCCATAGTAATCTCAAAATAGAGTTTAATTCATAATTGAGCTAGAATCCATCATCCACAATTGATTAAGCATTAAAAAGATACAAATAGATAAGAAAAGAAATTAGAATTGAGATAAACAAATCTGCATTCTCTTGCTTCCAATTTGATTCTCCAATGATATCAATAGCGTTAATATTCAATTCTAATCTAATATAGGGTTCCTAATCTAAGAAATAAAGTAAAGAATAAGTTAATAGAAATCTATCCCAAGAGGGATTTTTATGGAGTCTTAGAACTAGCCTCCCAATCGAATTTAAACTCAAGTATTTATAGTTCTAATGGACACACTAACAAGTTAGGCAACTAAGAATCCTATTCTAGCTCAAATTGGACATCAAATAACCCAAATCAGCTGTGTCCCTACCGACTAGCGCACCCCTAGCTATTCCTATGCAATTTTGGGCGTATCCCACGCTACTGTAGCAGAGTTTCTGGTGGCTCGGCGCGCCCTAGCACGGTCCGCACTACTCTATTTTCTACTGCGACGTCCTTTGGTAAAACGGTCATAACTTTTGATCCGCTTAGAGTTACGGGTCCTGCCAAATCGAAGATATCGACGAGATCTACAACTTTCATTCTTTGAAAATTGACAGATTTGGATTTGATCGAGGCGAAAATCGGGCTTTAAGTAGATGCTATGTAAATGGCAAACATGACAACTCATAGCTTTGATCTTCGTTGATAAAAAGGTTATAACACACACATCGGAACTCCGATTGGGATGATTCAAGATGTTCTGGAAAGCTAAGAAGTAGATCTACAATAAATTCCAAGTTCCAAGCCAAGAACATGCATCCAAATTGGTGTTAAAAGTCCTTCAATATTCCCTTCTTATATTTACTTGCGTATTTTAGTCCAAAAGATGTCCGAATTGCTTTTCCTTGCTTCTTCATGCCAATGTCATGTCATCGCCTACAAAATAACATAAAATGTATGAAAAGTAACTAAGAAACATGAATATTAGCAACTAATTCAAGTAACAGATGCCAGATAATTAGGTATAAAACCTACTTACCACAGCGCCACTGCCTGGCCTAGGCATCGCGTTGTTGCGCCAGTGTCACGCCACAACGCCAGTCCTCAGCATGTGTCTCACGTCGCAATGCCGGAATTGAACCGCAGCGCCAACCTCAGTGCAAACTGTGGCGCCGCATCGCCGGTTAGCAGAATGGGCCAAAAAATTATTTTCTGTTACACAGAGTCTGTAATTGTTGATATGTTGTAATATTATGACTCTTAAAAATGTAATTTTGTTATTGTGATATTATAGTGCTAAGATTGAGCATATAATTAACAATTAACGAGTTTTGTTACTAATGTAACTTGATTATGTGGTTAAAAATTAGGCCATACATGAAATATGTACTTATTTGTATATAGAGTATCTGTAGTGACTAATTGTGTCCTAATGAAATGTGATTAGGATATTGAGAATCAAACCGTTACGGTTTAGCTTACACACAAGGCAAGTTTTCTAACCCTAAACTCTCTTTGTGCAAGTTTCTTAACCCTAGTTATATCGTGCAAGCTCCTAAATCTTACCTTTTGATATTGAGCTAGTTGTTTTTTCTAATATTTAACTTGTTATTTAGCATACAAGTATCTAAATTCTAATACACTAATGTTGAAAAAGTTTATCATTCAATTTACTATTTGTTATGTATGCTCAATACTTAATTCTAAATAAGATTTTAACCTTAGCTTAATATTGTTCAAGCAAGGTATGTTATGTTATTCAATGCTTATGCTTTTGGTTTATTCCTAAAGCATGACCTTACTATGCAATGTTGATTCATTTATAACTTATTACATAGCGCATTATTACTACATTTTATTCAACTAATCCTTAGCTGGTGTTCGTTAAACACTAAATTACCTTGAAACTTATCCAAACCAAACTTACTTTGGTGTAGGCTTGTATTCTAAATACTGAGATGAACAACCCTACTACATGGGATAATTTACGCATAGCGTTGAAATGTTTGTGCACAATACATTGTATGAAGGGCTGGTCTCCCTAAGTACGAGGAGTCAATATAGTCTTATGACTGTTAAAGTTTAAGTTAAAAGAATACTTATAACTATGAACATAGTTCATGGTCTTTTGACCCTCAGTTATACATTTCGAATTCTGTTCCTGATTATTATTGATGAAGTAACTTATTTATTTCTATTGAGCCTATTCATTTGGCAGTTGATATGATGTTTATTCATTCTCATTTCAAGTAAGCATTGTTTGCTCACTCTTGCTTATATAAACAGTTCAGCTAAAGTTGAGAAGGTCGATGAACCTACAACCAGTAAAGGGAAAAGGGAAGATAAGCAAGTATTGAAGACTTGTAAATCTGTTGATTTTTATATTGTTAGACTTTATTTTATATCTTGTCATGTAATTATTTAATTTTCCGCATATGACGTTTGTATTAAAGGTTAGATAACCTAGGAGATTTTGTTGAACTTATTGATGTAACCCTTTAATGGGAAGGTTTATTATTAAACTTTATTATGTTTGGGTAGTTAGATATGAATGTTGTGACGCCCCCAAAATAGGTATACAACACCCATTCTGAGTAACCAAATACATGGTACATAAAGCAAGCTATAACTTCAATAATACAAATGTCGTGTGAAATACGACAATACATACTGTGAGTTTAAATACAAATATTGTCTTCTAGACAATATCCACACGTAAATATGTCCTCAATATAATTATTCAAGCACTATTTTACAGAAATAGTGAGGACTGCTAAAACATCTTTCTAAAAACCTCACTCCATACCCCGACTCGATCCTGCTATGTTCTCACCTCCTGAGAAGAAAAATGGAACAAAAAGGAAAAGGGTGAGCTCAACTAGCCCAGTAAAGAACATTATAACTAAGATAATATACAACAAATTATCGTTAGTCTTCAACAGGAAAAAAAATCAAATAAAATATAGTCGACAACAGGTTTTAGATCAACAAATACAGCGAAAATAGCAATCCATTAGAAGAGTCACGTAGAGGATGAATTCTACTATCTTCTAATATTTAAGAGTCCATCATCAATATTTTATCCCTATAAAAACAATCAATATACATCTTTAACCATCTTTGCACTACAGGCCAAAGATATTCATTTATATCACCGGTTGGTCATGTTCATCTCAACACCTGTTCATCTTTGCACTACGGGCCAAAGATATTCATCAGTAATCATTTATCTTTGCACTACAGGCCAAAGATATTCAATAATATCATCATTAAGGACTGATGATGATGAAAAATATTTTTAAGAACGAATCCAGTGAGATAGAATGACAAATATTAGGGATTCGTATAACAGTTTTATCCAAGATCAATAATACTTCATAATAACCAATTTTGAAGCAGAATTCAAAAATAACGATTAAAACATGGATACAATCAAAGATAGTAGCCAAAATAGACATCTTGGACAAAAAGAAAATTTTTTATTTTTCGGTGAATAGTGTCGTATTCGTGAATAGTGCCGTATACGTGAATAGTGTCGTATACGTGAATAGTAATCCCGACACAACAAGTTCCAAATTTGATTAAAAAGTTCACCAATATTTCGGCATAATGATATTGAAGAAAATAATATCATTTAAGAAGAAAATAACATCTCTTGCCTCAAAATAACCGTATTTCTGACTGAATTTCGGGTATAGTGCTGACAGAAACTCGCACCGTATAGCAACACTCAAAGTATACTCACAAGAATACGCTCGATAATATAGAGAGAGAAAGAGAGAAAACTTGTTTCTGGTGTGATTTTCAATTCTAACTTAGCCCTCTATTTATAGGAAAATGCTAGAACGCCAAAGGAGACTAAATAATAAAATAATATTATTATTAATCAAATTTTCCTACGCATGCTACAAAAGCTTGACCAGCCACCACCTTGGAAAATTTTCCAGCAGCCCATGTGTTTGAAAAAAACAAAAGTGGGTCCCACCCATAATTTAATAAAAATCATTTTATTTTCGAAACTTCAACAATTCATAGAAAATAGATCGTTTATCAGAAAAATACGAATTTTATGTCAATTCTGCCTGAAATCGAATTCTCTACAACTTTGTAAAAGAAAGTTTTTCTAAATTCCCAACAAAAAATATCTGAAATCCACAAACGGATGATTTTTAATTCTTCCAGTCCGACAAAATACTAATAAAACACCTCAGCATTAATTCCTTCAATTATATCCACATAAAATAATATATTCATCAATTATATCCATATTAAAAAAAATATTTCCTTATCATATGAATCAATAATTAATTATTCCTAAATAATATTACAGAATCACAATTATGACAATCAGGCCGTTCCCAGGAAAGAGGGGGCTTTCCAATAAGGATTTCTCCTTACTGGCGCGCAATTAGGTGACCAAACCTCTCTTTAAACAGAACTTTCTAGACATTGCCAATAATGTTATCTGATAATATTATTCAAATAATATGACTTATTGATCTGATAATGGAAAATACTGTGCAGTGACAATTATTGAAACAATAATAATATAAACTAACAACGCAACAATTATTGAATCAATAAAATATTGAGCAGTAACTACTGTAATAATTATTGGGTAGTGCCTTCTTACATACGAATCAATAATTCAACCATACTGTGCAATACCGTGTGCTACTGTGCAACCACACTTATGTATTTTAACCACTAGGTAACCCAACAGTGTTAACAGTAGCAATTTACGCCGTTATTTATAAAACTCAATCTTTGTTATTTTCTTTCATCCAACCGTTTTCCGTTATGGGGCCCACAATTAACTGCGCCGTCGTACGGAGATTTCCGACAATAAGAATATTCCACGACCAAATGAATATTCCCCGACAAAAAGAATATTTTGTAACCACTTGCTTATTTTGTAAAATTTTCACATTTCATCCATAACCAAAGCATTATATCAAATTAACCCTTATTAATTTAGAATAATGAATAAAGAAAAATTCAATTTTATTTATAATAAGTTGGGTTCTTACAACCTCCCCTCCTTATAAAATTTCGTCCTCGAAATTGACGCAAGTACCTGGTATTTCGAACAGGTGAGGTCACCTCGCTTTCATTTCCGATTCTAACTCCCATGTCATTTCCTCAATTGCATGGTTTCTCCACAAAACCTTTACTTGTGGTATAACCTTCATGCATAAGACATGCTCTTTCCTATCCAAAATCTCAACAGGTATCTCCTCGTATGTTAAATCTTCAGCTATCTCGTCTGGTTCTAACGTAATAATGTGGTTCGGGTCTTTCACATATTTATGAAGCATAGATACGTGAAAAATATTATGAACACGAGACATGCTTGGAGGTAATGCGAGTCTATAAGCCACATTTTCTATTCGGTCAAGAATCTCAAATGGACCAATAAATCTTGGATTGAGCTTTCCTCTCTTTCCAAATCTTGTAACTCCCTTCCATGGAGCAACACGTAACAGTACATGATACCCAATATTAAATTCCACGTCTTTTCGATGAAGATCAGCATAACTCTTTTGTCGATCTTGTGAAGTGTGAATACGTTGTCGAATCATTTTGATCTTTTCTGTAGTTATGCGTACTAACTCTGGTCCCAACAACGTTACTTCTCCCACCTCGTCCCAGCATACTGGAGAACGACACTTTCGTCCATACAACGCCTCAAATGGAGCCATGCCTATACTTGTTTGATAACTGTTGTTGTAGAAGAATTCCACCAGTGGAAAGTACTTATCCCAACTTCCTTTGAAATCTAGAACACAGAGTCTTAATAGATCTTCAAGGGTTTGAATAGTCCTCTCTGATTGTTCGTCCGTTTGAGGATGATATGCTGAACTGAATCGTAAGTCTGTGCCTATAGCTTTCTGTAAGCTAACCCAAAATCTTGAAGTGAATCTTGGGTCACGATCCGAAACTATGGATATTGGCATGCCATGAAATCTCATAATCTCGTTCACGTACATACGAGCAAGACGTTCAAGGGAATAATTCTCACGTATAGGCAAGAAATGGGCGGACTAGGTTAATCTATCAACAATAAACCAAATTGCATCTATACCTTGAGAAACCTTGGGAAGACCCATAACGAAATCCATAATAATTTGTACCCACTTCCATTCCGGAATCTCAAGTGGTTGTAATGGACCTTTTGGTATTTGATGCTCCGTCTTTACACATTGACAAGTTAAACACCTCGAGATAAACTCCGTGATCTCTTTCTTCATATTGTTCCACCAAAATGTGTGTCGAATATCATGATACATTTTGGTACTCCCAGGATGGATTTCAAACGGGGTGTTGTGTGCCTCCATCAAGATTCTATGCTTCAATTCAGAATCGTTAGGAACGCAAAATCTAGAGTTGACTCGAAGTATTCCTTCTTCATCGATTCTTGCTTCTGGAATAGCACCTTCTTGCACTTTCTTCTTCATTTGTATCAGCCCTAGGTCCGTAGCTTGAGCAGCTTTAACTTTATCAATTAAAGTCGGTTCTACTCGTATATTCGCCATCATCATGTGGGTCCCTGGAGTCTTTAATTCCACCTCCATCCTTTGCAAGTCATACAAAATGGGCCTTTGCGTTGACAATATTGCACTCGTACTCGCATATGATCTTCTACTCAATGCGTCAGCTACTACGTTCGCTTTTCCAGGATGATATTGAATAGTGTGATCGTAATCTTTCAACAGCTCAAGCCAACGTCGTTGCCGCATGTTGAGTTCTTTTTGGGTGAAGAAATATTTGAGGCTTTTATGGTCCGTATAAATCTCCACTTTCTCCCCGTACAAGTAGTGTCTCCATATCTTCAACGCAAATACGGCTGCTGCCAACTCTAGATCATGAGTAGGATAATTCCTCTCATATTCTTTGAGTTGTCGTGAGGCATAGGCTATGACTTTCCCATGTTGCATGAGAACACATCCTAACCCCTTGCCAGAAGCATCACTGTAGATAACAAATCCATCCGAACCAGATGGTATTGTCAGAACAGGTGCCGAAATGAGTCTCCTCTTGAGCTCTTGGAAGCTCTTCTCGCATTCCTCGCTCCATACAAATTTTGCATCCTTCCGAGTCAGCTGAGTTAACGGAGTTGCGATTCGAGAAAATCCTTCCACGAATCTCCGATAATAACCAGCTAAGCCCAGAAAGCTACGCACTTCGGTCACCGACTTTGGTTGTTCCCAACTTTGTATTGCTTCAATCTTTGCCAGGTCCACAGATACTCCATGTTTTGACACCACGTGCCCAAGGAATGCTACTTCCTCAAGCCAAAACTCGCATTTCTTTAGCTTGGCATAAAGCTTGTGTTCACGAAGTCTTTGAAGTACTAGGTTCAACTGGTGCTCATGATCTTCACGGCTTTTGAAATAGATGAAGATGTCATCAATAAAGACAACAACGAATTGATCCAAATATTCCTTGAATACTCGATTCATCACATCCATGAAGGCAGAAGGGGCATTAGTCAATCCGAAATACATCACTAACAATTCATAATGCCCGTACCGAGTTCTGAAGGCAGTCTTTGGAATATCCTCAGTTTTAATCTTCAGCTGATGATATCCAGAACGAAGATCGATCTTTGAAAAGAATTGTGCTCCTTGCAACTGGTCAAACAGGTCATCGATGCGAGGTAGTGGATACCTATTCTTGATGGTGACATGGTTTAATTCTCGGTAAGTCAATACAAAGTCGCATACTCCCATCTTTCTTCTTTACGAATAAAATAGGAGCACCCGAAGGAGATGTATTAGGACGAATGAAACTGATGTCTAACAATTCATGTAGTTGGACTTTTAACTCCTAAAGTTCAATAGGAGCCATTCGATATGGGGTTTTAGAAATGGGTTTTGTACCCGATCAAGATCAATAAAGAATTCAACTTCACGTTCCGGGGGTAAATCGGGAAGTTCTTCTGGAAATACATCAGGAAATTCTTTAACAATAGAAATATTATCCAAATCTAACTTGTCTCTGTTCAAATCCATAACACGGGCTAAGAAAGCTTGGCATCCGTTTTTTAATAAACGAATAACTTTGTGGCTTGATATGACAGTGACTGATTTTAGTGGTTTAGTGGTTTGAATTCGTATGACAGGTTGGTTAGGAATATAAAAACTAACAACCTTACGAAAACAATCAATTTTGGCATGATGAGTGGTTAACCAATCAATTCCTAAAATCACATCAAAAGCAAGTATCTTTAAAGAGATAAGATCCACAGGTAATGTGATAGTGCCAACTTGGATCATGCAAGATTTATAAACTGTAGATGTAACGAAGGTTTCACCTAACGGAGTTTCAACAGATAAATCAAAATCTAATTTCTCCGGAGTCAAGTTTAAACTTTGAGCACAAGCAGGAGAGATAAAAGAATGGGTAGAACCGGTATCTAGTAAGGTATAAACTTCGCAAGAATTGAAGATTAGCTTACCCGTGATCACTTCGTTTGGGTTCCTCACATTTTGGCTAGTCACACCAAATGCTCTTCCAGGAACCGCTGATTTTGACTTATCCGGGACAGCCCTTGAAATCACCACTCCCGCTAAACTTGGTTTCGCTATAGTACAATCTCGAGCGATGTGGCCTTCCTTTCCACAGTTGTAACATACCTTGAATTGTTGTGGACAGTTTGGGCTGATATGTCCCTCCTTCCCGCATTTTTAACATCTAACTGGCGGTCGTTCTCCTCCCCTAGAATTTTTTGTTAGTGCTGGTGCTGCTGCTGATGTCTTTCCGTCGTTGTTGAATCTTCTCTTTCTAAAATTTCCACTTGAGTCACCTCTTCTATTATCATGGCCACGATTACCACCTGAGTGGTTACCGCTTTTGTCCATATTCTTCCTTCCTCGCTGGTTATCATCGTTCTGATGACTGCTGTCACCGATATGACCCTGGTTGTGGTCCCTCGATTAAGTATACTCATTATCTCGCTCTAATAATTGAGCCCTGTTTACAACATCTGAATATAAAAAAAATTTATGAGATATAAGATATTGATGAATCTCGGGTTTTAAACCTCTCAGAAACATCCGCGTCATGCATTCCTCATTCTCTACCAAATGAGGTGCAAACCTGGACAACTCTGCAAACTTTGCCTCGTATTGAGACACCGTCATGTTATTCTGTTCGAGTCTAATAAACTCTACCTCTTTCATATGATGAATACTTTCAGGAAAGTACTTGTCATTGAAAAGTTTCTTAAATCTTTCCCAACACATATTGAGTGCATCTGGTTGGGTACGCTTCACAGATTCCCACCAGTAATCTGCTTCACCACGAAACATAAAGGTAGCGAATGGAACCTTCTGTTACTCCGTGCATCCCAAGACATTGAATATCTTGGTAAATTTCTTGACCAATGTTTCTGCCATGATCGGATCTGGTTTTCCCTTAAATTCTGGGGGTCCCAACTCCTTAAACTGCTTGACTGTGATAGACTGCGCGTTGCCATCATTTCCACCCGTAATTTGTACACGAGTCTCCCTCGTCTGATTTTGCATGAACTGCAAAAAGCTCATAAACATTCCATCGTTCATCGTTTGCTCGGTAGTGTTGTTTACAGGAGGAATATTGCCTTCCTGTTGCACGTTCTCCTAGTTTGTGACTAAAGGTTGCTCCACAATCTTGTACACTCCATTTTTAACGTTCTCAGCACCCATTCTTAAATACTGCCATAAAACAAGGGTTAATTAAACATATCACATAATATCCCTATATTATGACCAACCAACAAATAAGCTTAATAGGACACACTAGCAAAGGATTTATTCATATCTCCCCTCCTAGTTCTATTCCCCGATCTCCGCCAGAGACCATATCCCTAAGCTTTGATACCAACTGTGACGCCCCCAAAATAGGTATACAACACCCATTCTGAGTCGCTAAATACGTGGTACATAAAGCAAACTACAACTTCAATAATACAAATGTCGTGTGAAATACGACAATACATACTGTGAGATTAAATACAAATATTGTCTTCTAGACAATATCCACACGCAAATATGTCCTCATTATAATTATTCAAGAACTATTTTACAGAAATAGTGAGGACTGCTAAAACCTCTTTCTAAAAACCTAACTCCATACCCCGACTCGATCCTGCTATGTTCTCACCTCCCGAGAAGAAAAATGGAACAAAAAGGAAAAAGGTGAGCTCAACAAGCCCAGTAAAGAACATTATGACTAAGATAATATACAACAAATTATCGTTAGTCTTCAACAAGAAAAAAAATCTGATAAAATATAATCGACAACAAGTTTTAGATCAACAAATACAGCGAAAACAGCAATCCATTAGAAGAGTCACGTAGAGGATGAATTCTACTATCTTCTAATATTTAAGAGTCCATCATCAATATTTTATCCTTGTAAAAACAATCAACATACATCTTTAACCATCTTTGCACTACAGGCCAAAGATATTCATTTATATCACCGGTTGGTCATATTCATCTCAACACCTGTTCATCTTTGCACTACGGGCAAAAGATATTCATCAGTAATCATTTATCTTTGCACTACAGGCCAAAGATATTCAATAATATCATCATTAAGGACTGAAGATGATGAAAAATATTTTTAAGAACGAATCCAGTGAGATAGAATGACAAATATTAGGGATTCGTATAACAGTTTTATCCAAGATCAATAATACTTCATAATAACCAATTTTGAAGCAGAATTCAAAAATAACGATCAAAACATGGATACAATCAAAGATAGTAGCCAAAATAGACATCTTGGACAAAAAGGAAAATTTTTATTTTTCGGTGAATAGTTTCTTATTTGTGAATAGTTCCGTATACGTGAATAGTGTCGTATACGTGAATTGTAATCCCGACACAACAAGTTCCAAATTTGATTAAAAAGTTCACCAATATTGCGGCATAATGATATTGAAGAAAATAATATCATTTAAGAAGAAAATAACATCCCTTGCCTCAAAATAACCGTATTTCTGATTGAATTTCGGGTATAGTGCTGACAGAAACTCGCACCGTATAACAACACTCAAAGTAT
Organism: Panax japonicus; assembly: GCA_020205505.1. NCBI lineage: Eukaryota > Viridiplantae > Streptophyta > Magnoliopsida > Apiales > Araliaceae > Panax > Panax japonicus. The sequence continues at coordinate 49,508,981 of CM035102.1, read as the reverse complement.
ACTCACAAGAATACGCTCGATAATATAGAGAGAGAAAAAGAGAAAACTTGTTTCTGGTGTGATTTTCAATTCTAACTTAGCCCTCTATTTATAGGAAAATGCTAGAACGCCAAAGGAGACTAAATAATAAAATAATATTATTATTAATCAAATTTTCCTACGCATGCTACAAAACCATGACCATCCACCACCTTGGAAAATTTTCCAGCAGCCCATGTGTTTGAAAAAAACAAAAGTGGGTACCACCCATAATTTAATAAAAATCATTTTATTTTCTGAAACTTCAACAATTCATAGAAAATAGATCGTTTATCAGAAAAATACGAATTTTATGTCCATTCTGCCTGAAATCGAATTCTCTACAACTTTGTAAAAGAAAGTTTTTCCAAATTCCCAACAGAAAATATCCAAAATCCACAAACGGGTGATTTTTAATTCTTCCAGTCCGACAAAATACTGATAAAATACCTCAGCATTAATTCCTTCAATTATATCCACATAAAATAATATATTCATCAATTATATCCACATTAAAAAAATATTTCCTTATCATATGAATTAATAATTAATCATTCTTAAATAATATTACAGAATCACAATTATGACAACTAGGCCGATCCTAGGAAAGAGGGGACTTTCCAATAAGGATTTTTCCTTACTGGCGCATAATTAGGTGACCAAACATCTCCTTAGACAAAACTTTCTAGACATTGCCAATAATGTTATCTGATAATATTATTCAAATAATATGACTTATTGATCTGATAATGGAAAATACTGTGCAGTGACAATTATTGAAACAATAATAATATAAACTAACAACGCAACAATTATTGAATCAATAAAATATTGAACAGTAACTACTGTAATAATTATTGGGTAGTGCCTTCTTACGTACGAATCAATAATTCAACCATACTATGCAATACCGTGTGCTACTGTGCAACCACACGTATGTATTTTAACCACCAGGTAACCCAATAGTGTTAACGGTAACAATTTACGTCGTTATTTATAAAACTCAATCTTTGTCGTTTTCTTTCATCCAACTGTTTTCCTTTATGGGGCCCACAATTGACTGCGCTGTCGAACGGAGATCCCCGACAATAAGAATATTCTACGACAAAACGAATATTCCCCGACAAAAAGAATATTTTGTAACCACTTGCTTATTTTGTAAAATTTTCACATTTCACCCATAACCAAAGCATTATATCAAATTAACCCTTATTAATTTAGAATAATGAATAAAGGAAAATCCAATTTTATTTATAATAAGTTGGGGTCTTACAAATGTTTTATCAAGTGAACACCAAATTTGGTGGAAATGAAGTACCCGGATTTGGGGGTGTTACAAGTTGGTATAAAAGCTTTAGGTTATGAACCATAGGTGGGGGAAAAGCCTTAGTAAGTAACCTTTGAAAAGATAGTGGTGATAAACTCTTATCGAGTTTTAAGGAAGAAGTAATAAAACACTTATGTGCTTATGTGATTACAACTTATGTGCTCGTGAGTGTCGAGTAGTAATGATTAGTAATTAAAACATAAAATGTTGTTGTCAGGATGGCTAATGTAGGAGAATCCACTCAGGCTAGAAAAGAAGGATCCCAGATGCCTAGAGAGGAGGAGCCTCGAGATATTCAAATACCTATGGCATATGATGATGATGTTATCTTGGAACTTTAGTAGTTCAGAAAAGTAATGAAAATAGCCGTGATGCTATTGTTCTTATGTTTTCTAAAAGATTATGAATGAATAAAAGTTATTATTTTATTCAAAGTGTTATGTGTTATGTGATGATCTTTTATGGTGTACAAATTAAGTAGAAAATACTTAAAGGAATTGAATAATAATCTAATGAGTGTATTTTAATAGAAAATACCTTCAAGAAGACGTCAGCCTCGACAAAGAACCCCTGAGGGATCTACCAACAATAACAATGCCGAAGCTAACCCCGTTTAGCAGTTAGTGACGTTATTGACGGGTGCGTTACAAAATCAACCGCAGAATCAAGTTGTGATATTTAAGGACTTCAAGGCCGTGGGACCACCAGAATTTTGTGGGTCCATGAATCCGGTTGAGGCACATAATTGGATTATGGAGATAGAGAAAATGTTTGATGTAGCTAGAGTAGGTGAGAATCAGAAGACTACTTTTGCAACATTCATGTTGAAAGTAGAGGCTGGTTATTGGTGGCAAGCCAATAAAACTCGAGGAGGACAAGGAGCGATGACTTGGGATAGGTTTAAGGAGATATTCTTCGAGACCTATTTCCCAGAGAGTTCTAAGAATCAGATGGAGGTATAGTTTCTGGAACTGAAGCAGGGATCAATGACGGTATTAGAGTGATAAGTAGGTTTTGTACCCACTTATTCGGTATCTTTTACTTGAATTAGTTGTTTTTATTCATGTGTCTTAGTTACTTTTCATGCATTTTGTGTTCGTTTTTTAGGTTATACGTTTGGAAGCGATGTAAGCGATTATTGGTAAGGAAAAGCACGGAAAATGCAAACAAAAGCAAGCCGGACATCGTTTATGCTTTCATGTTCAATTCATGTTCTTGGCTTGGAGCTTGGACTATATTGTAGAGGGTTTTCTTAGCTTTCCGGAACATCTTGAATCATTCAAATCGGAGTTCGGATGAAAGAGTTATGACATTTCTACCAACAGACGTTGAACTTCACCGTTTTGGGTGGTCATTTTGCGTAGCAGTCACTTCTAGTCAAATTTCGACCATCATACGTTTGTTATTTCTGAAAGCTCAAAGAATGAAAGTTGTAGATCTCGTCGATAGCTTCGATTTGATATGTCACGGGCCTCGTAACTCCTCTCGGTTTAGAAGTTATGGCAGTTTTAGCAGAGGAGGTCCCAGCAGAAAATATTTTTGGCAGATTGGTACCCAGCCGGGGCTGGGCGTTTTTGTGCTTAGTACCCAGCCGGGGCTGGGTACCTGGGAGCTTTAGCAGCTTACTACCCAGCTGGGGCTGGGCTTTTGCAAAGGAAATACCCAGCCGGGGCTGGGTATACGCGAAAATGAACGAATTTTGTCCGAATTTGAGTCCGAAAAGGATTGTTTCAAGTTGTTTGATTCAAGGACTTCCAAGAGGACTTAAAGACATGTACAAAGACTTATAAAAGGAGGGGAATAACATAGATTAGGGGGGATTAGAGGAGATTATTAGGAGATATTAGGAGATTAGAGAGAATTTCATTAGATTAGATTAGAGTAAATTAGAGAAAAACACTAGTTCTAATTAGATTTGGAGATTGATGCAACTTGGAGACCATTGAAGATTCAAAGTAGGAGCAAGAAGGGAGCGTCAAATCTACAGACAATAGATTATTTCTTCTCATCTTCTTCTATCTTTATCTTTTAATGTGCATTCAACTGTGGATTCTTAGCATGAATTCAATAATCATGATCTAATTCTTTGTTTGAGATTACAATGGATCTTATTGTGTAATTTATTTTAATATGTTTCGTTATCAATTATTATGTTCTATTGAGAGGATTGTCTATTATGATTTGGACTTAATTGTTTAATTGCTTGGCCATCAATTATCGTGATAATCTATATGAACTCGAGAGATGAAGTATAGATTTAGATCTTATCATGATAGCATGTGTTCAGGATTTTGTTAGTAGCTTAAACTTGATGTGTGTTAAGGTAGAGATATGCTTGACATCGCATGTAATCGGATAGAGAACTTATTCTTCAACCTTCTTCAATTGTAATTCACATAGAGATATAGTGAGTTAGTTGATTAAGGTGTTTAACGAATTTCTATCTTAATTGTGGATTGACTTTAATACGGTATTAGTGCATCGAGAGGTGGTTAATACTACTTTCGTGTTCTTGATTAACAATTCGGGATAGAGAATAATTGATGAGAAGTGTGTTAACCTAAATGAAGCAATAAGTGAAGTTGTGATCTTAAATCTCCATAATCTGATTTTTAATTAGTGGTAATTAGAATTAGTTTAGTTAAATATTTTAATTTATAACATTAAATTCATTTGTTTAAATAAGATTGAGTTAGTTACGGGTTAGTACTTGGTGATTTTTATTAAATAATTCTCTGTGGGAACGATACTCAACTTATCACTTTATTACTTGTTGACCACGTAAACTTGCGTGTTGTGCGTAACTAGATTTTACCCAACATAGAGTATGCTGCAAAATTTAATGAATTGGCAAGGTTTATGCCATATCAAGTCAACACGGATTAGCACAAAGCGCGAAGATTTTAACAGAGACTGAAACCTTGGTTGTACAATAGGGTCTCCCTGTTCCAGCTAAAGACATTTGCAGCGATGCTTGAGAAAGAAGAACAGAGAAAGAACAGAGAAAGAAGAAGAATGAGGGTGAAGGTAAGAATGGTGGTGGGAGTAGTTGAAATCATAACAATAACCTGAAGAGAAAATGGAATGGAAATGTGGGTGCTGGAAGCCAGCAGGGTAACCAACAGAAGAAATTCAAAGCATGTGCTACATGCGGGAAGTTTCACGCGAGTGTGTTCTTAAGGGGGAAGAGTGTATGGTTTAACTGTGGTCAGGAGGGTAACATTGCCCCGAGTGAATAGTACCCCATGAATAGTACTTTGTGAATAGTACCCGAGTGAATAGTATCCCATGAATAGTACCACGTAACTAGTACCCCGATATGAAAAGATAAAAAAATTAATAAGGATGTTCAGAAGAATATTTTCTTGAAAAGATACTAGATGAAATGAAAATTTCAAGGATATTCTTCGAATTTCAAGGAGTATAGAAGCATTAGTTATCAACATGGGTGTAGAATTAGGAATACAAAATGAAATAATATTACTTACATACTACAGAGTATGGAAGAAAATATTATTTGTTACGAATATTGAACAAAATAATATCCCTTACCTTAGTAGGAGAGTAATTCCGACTGGTATAGCAGAGATATTCTTGAAGAAAACTTGTACTATTTTCTACACTCAAAGCTTCCATAAACTCAAAAGAAATACGCTCAATATTACAGAAGAAGAATTCTCTAATTCTGGTGTGATTTTCATTTCTAAACTAAGCATCCTATTTATAGGAGAATGGTTGGGCACTATTTGAATATGAAAATCACGGACAAACAGTAGAAGTTCACGGGCTCTGCAATCGGCTAAAACTTTTGAAAATTTTGATTTTACTATGCTGCACTATGCAAACACTATGTAGTACTATGCAATATAATAAAATATAATATATTCTGTTTTATATAAAACTTTTTCTATTTTATTACTATTATAATAATAATAAAAAACAAAACTTATAATATATATATATATATATATATATATATATATATATAACACACGGCGCACACACACACACACACACACACATATATATATATATATATATATATATATATATATATAAGTAATAAAACAAAATTGAGATAACTTTCTACCGACGATTTTGAAAAATGAGTAAGTGGGGGTCAATGTAATAAGCCAAATTTATAACAAATACTTCATAAAAAACCCTCTATTTATCTCAATTCACTTGGCTTTACTAAACACATTTTTAATAATATTTATTCATCATTAATTTTATAACTCACAATATTAACAACCAGATCATTCCCAGGAAAGAGGGGGCTTTTCGATAAGGACTTCTCCTTATTGGCGCGCAATTAGATGACCAAACCACTTTGCTCGACAGAACTTTCTAGACATTGTCAATAATGCAAATAATAATATGAATAATTGTGTCGTCTCATTAATTAATTTAATAATATAAAATATTTTGCAGATGATACTGTGACAATAATTGAATCAATAATATGAGATACTATGCATCAACTATTGTTGCAATAATTGAATAAAACTGAATGACTTTTCATGTAAGCATCAATAATCAAAGATATTGTACAATACCGTGGGCTACTATGCAACCACACATATTACTGTACTTTTATCACCGAGTATTTCAACTGTTAACGGTAGAAGTTTTGCCGTTATTTTTATAAAAGGTTATTTCTGTCGCTTTCTAAATTCGACAGTAATTTCGTTGTGGGGTCCACCAATGATTGTGCTGTCATACAGATATTCCCTGATAAAATGAGTATTCCCCGACCAAACGAATATTTTATGAAAACTTACTTACTTTGCAAAATTTGTAAATATTATCCACAACTATAACATTATATCAAATCCACACCTTATTATTCAAATAAAATTTAGAGAAAGTTAAATCTTTATTCATAAAAGTTAGGGTCTTACAACCTCCACTTCTTATGAAATTTCGTCCTTAAAATTGGTGTACGTACCTGGTATGTCGAAGAGGTTAGGATACCTTTTTTTCATTTTAGATTCTAATTCCCAGGTCGTTTCCTCAATATCATTGTCGGATTATTTAAATCTTTTCTGTAGTCATACGTACCAATTCTAGTCTCAACAATGTTGCTTCACCCACCTCGTCCCAACATACAAGAGAACGACACTTGCGTCCGTACAATGCCTCGAATGGAGCCATGCCTATACTTGCTTGATAACTGTTGTTGTAGGAGAATTCCACTAATAGCAAGAACTTATCCCAACTTCCTTTGAAGTCTAGGACACAAAGTCTTAATAGATCTTCAAGAGTTTGAATAGTCCTCTCCGACTGCTCGTCCGTCTCAGGATGATATGCCGAACTAAATCATCATAAATCCGTGTCCATATCTTTCTACAAACTAACCCAAAATCGTGAAGTGAATCTTGGGTCTCGATCAGAAACTATGGATACTGGCATAACATGCAGTCTTACAATCTCATTTATGTATATACGAGCAAGACGTTCAAGTGAATAAGTTTCTCGTATAGGTAAGAAATGCGCAGACTTGGTTAATCTATCAATAATGACCCAAATTGCATCTATGCCTTGAGAAACCTTGGGAATACCAGTAACGAAATCCATGTTAATGTGTTCCCACTTCCATTCTGGAATTTCAAGTGGTTGTAATGGACCTTTTGGCACTTGATGCTCCGCCTTAACACGTTGACAAGTTAAACACCTTGAGATAAACTCTGTTATCTCTCTCTTCCTATTGCTCCACCAAAATGTATGTCGAAGATCATGATACATTTTGGTACTCCCAGGATAGATTGCAAACTGTGTGTTGTGTGCCTCCATCATGATTTTATACTTCAAATCAGAGTTGTTAGGAACAAAAAGCATGGAGTTGACTCTAAGTATTCCTTCTTCATCGATTCTTGCTTTCGGAATAACACCTTCTTATACTTTCTTCCTCATACGCATCAGCTCCAGGTCTGAAGCTTGAGTAGCTTTAACTTTATCAATTAAAGTCAGTTCTACTCGTATATTTGACATCATCACGTGGGTCCCTGAAGTCTTTAACTTTATTTCCATCCTTTGCAAGTCATATTAAATTGGTCTTTGTATTGACAATATCACACTTATACCCGTATATGATCTTCTACTCAACGCGTCAGCTATAATGTTCGCTTTTCTAGGATGGTAATGAATGGTATGATCATAATCTTTCAACAGCTCAAGCCATTGTTGTTGCCGCATGTTGAGTTCCTTTTGGATAAAGAAATATTTGAGGCTTTTATGATCTATATAGATCTCCACATTCTCCCCATACATGTAATGTCTCTAGATCTTTAGCGCAAAAACAATTGCTGCCAACTCTAGATCATGAGTAGGATAATTCCTCTCATATTCTTTGATTTGTTATGAGGCATAGGCTATGGCTTTCCCATGTTGTATGAGAACACATCCTAACCCTCTGCCTGAAGCATCACTGTAGATGAAAAATTCCTCTGAACCTGATGGTATTGTTAGAACAAGTGCTGAAATGAGTGTCCACTTGAGTTCTTGAAAACTCTTCTCACATTCCTCGCTCCAACTGAATTTTGTATCTTTTCGAGTCAGCTGAGTTAATGGACTAGCAATTCGAGAAAATCCTTGCACGAATATCCGATAATAACTAGCTAATCATAGAAAGCTACGTACTTCGGTCACTGACTTAGGTTGGTCCCAGCTTTGTATTGCTTCAATCTTCGCTGGGTCAACAGATATTCATTTATTTGATATCACGTGCCCAAGGAATGCTACTTCCTTAAGCCAGAACTCTCATTTCTTTGACTTGTCTTATAGCTTGTTTTCACGCTACTTTTGGAGTATATGAGGATTTCACGTGCTCATGATCTTCACGGCTTTTGGGGTATATGAGGATTTCATCAATAAAGACAACCAAAAAATGATCCAAATATTCCTTGAATACTCAGTTCATCATATCCATGAAGGCAGCAAGAGCATTGGTCAATCCAAAAGACATGACTAAGAATTCGTAATGCCCGTACCGAGTTCTGAAAGTAGTCTTAGGAATGTCATCAGTTTTAATCTTTAACTGATGATATCTGGAATGAAGATCGATCTTTGAAAAGAATTTGGCACCTTGCAACTGGTCAAACAGGTCATCAATGCGAGGAAACAGGTACCTATTTTTGATGGTGACATAATTCAACTCCCGATAGTCAATGCAAAGTCGCATACTCCCATCTTTCTTCTTTACGAATAGAACAGGAACACGCCAAGGAGACGTACTAGGAAAAATGAAATCGATGTCTAACAATTCCTGCATTTGGGTTTTTAACTCCTGAAGTTCAATAGGAGCCATTCGATATGGGGTTTTAGAAATGGGTTTTGTACCAGGTTCAAGGTCAATACAAAACTCGATTTCACGCTCTAGGGGTAGAATAGGAAGTTCTTCAGGGAATACGTCAGGAAATTTATTAACAATAGAAATATCATTCAAATCTGACGTATTTTTGTTTAAATCCGTGATATGGGCTAAGAAAGCTTGACATCCATTTTTTAATAAACGAATGACTTTATGGCTTGATATGACAATGATTGACTTTAGTAGTTTGGTTGCTTGAATTCGCATAATAGGTTGGTTAGGAATATGAAAGCTAACAACCTTACGAAATAATCAATTTTAACATGATGAGTAGTTAACCAATTAATCCCTAAAATCACATTAAATGTAAGTATTTTCAAAGAGATAAGATCGACAGGTAACGTGACGGTGCCGATTTGAATCTAACAAGATTTATAAACAGTGGATGTAATGAAGGTTTCTCCCAACAGAGTTCCAACAGATAAGTCAAAGTCTAATTTCTCTGGAGTCAAATTTAAATGTTGAGCGCAAGTAGGTGAAATAAAAGAATGGGTAGAACCGATATCAAATAAGGCATAGACTTCACAAGAGTTCATGATTAGCTTACCCGTGATAACTTCGTTTGGGTTCCTCACTTTTTGGGAGGTCACGACAAATGCTCTCCCTTGAACTACCAACTTTGACTTGTCTGGGACAACCTTTGGTACGTCAATGTCCCAGCTGGACTTGACTTCGCTGCATGACAAAATCGAGCTAAATGACCTTCCTTTTCGTAATTGTAACACACTTTGGGTTGCTGCGTATAGTTTCGACTGATGTGTCCTTCCTGTCCGCATTTGTAGTAAAAGACCGGTGGCTGTTCTCCTTCCTTGAAAACGGGTGTTGGTGTTGCTGCTACTACTGTCTTTGTAACGATCGAGAACTTTGTAATTGATTTTAAATATTTATTGAATTAAATAAATATTTTAATTAATTTATTTATAGAGATAAATAAATAATTGATGAAATTGTGGTGTAATAATTTAGTTAAGTGTGTATGTTAACTAAATTAATTAATGATAATTTTATTATTTGAAGATTTAATTTAATAAAATAATTAAATTAAATGAATTATTTAATATTTAAGGAAATAATTAAATTTAAATAAAATAATGCTCTAGTTTAATTTAATAATTAAATTAGATATATAATAATTTGTTAAGCATAAGTACATTTATAATGAAAATTATAATTATTATAGTTGTAATTGTAAGTTATTAAAATTAATTAAATAAAAGTGTGACACATGGAACTATATAATATAAGTATTATAAAAATAAATCAGAATGGGGATTTTGTGTAACCAAACATGGCCTTGTGGCCTTTGGCATAATCTAACTGACGTAGCTTTTGGGCTCTTACCTGAAGAGTACGTGGGAGAGAGACCTAAACCTATATCAGTTTATATCTTACACGTATTATTTTTCCTAAGGCTAAGTAAGAAAATACAGAGTGTTATAGGAAATTGAGAGAGAAGAAGAACAAGAGAGATGTCGACGTCGGGATTTTTATTTGTCCCTTTCTGTTCTTGTCTTTTGGTGATCTCATGTTAGGTGAGATTTGTTTGAAAAAATAAGTTTGAAAAGGTCCGACATATATATGCCGACGATTGGACTGTAAGAGTCGTCGGTTGGTATTTTTAAATGGTTGCACTAACTCAATCGAGAAAAGGTTTGCACATTGACCTAGTGATGTAACACTGTTTAACTGGTCTGTGAAACTAAGATTCATTAGGGTCCGGGGGCTTGATTAAGCAGATGGAAGGTGTTAGGCACCCCCCGACTTCCGTGGTGACCGCTACTTTTCAATTTAAACTTTTATCTGAATGTGTGTGTGTAGGTCAATGTATGATTATCTAGAAGTAGTGATATGCCTCGTTTGCACCTATATACAAAGTGTAGCGCCCCCAAATCCGGGTATCTTATAACCCGGCAGATGGTGCTATACTGTACAAATATTCATACATTCATTCAATTGAAAGTCTCAAAGAATGAACATAACTTATATATATTTAATTCAATATTTACATTTCCCAAGTTCTAAACCCATTACAAAGGTTCTCTTGTCATAATATTCATTACATTACAACAATAGACCTATACTATTACATGACAGCTTAATAATCTGCCTTAGCTTTTCCTTTATCCTTATTTGATCCTTCAGGACGTTCAGTCTTAGCTGCATTCATATGGTTCAAGCAAGAGTGAGCATGACTAGCTCAGCAAGTATAACAATTTCAATAACAACATGCTTGATACATATGAATCATATATCTTCGATAACTGAACAATAGCTATGAAGTACTATTGATGATTCAAAATATCAATTCATCTTTCTTTTTAAAATGTTTCACAATGAATAAATTCAGTAAAACATTCACTCCGGTCAAAGACCTTGAGTATTCATTCTTTCTTTGAACAGGACAACCCGGACCTAAGTCCGTAAGCCCGATATTACTTACGAGCACTTCTAGGTGATCAGCATATTGTACTCTGTGTTGATCAACACTACATCCATTAAACGTATGTACGTTTAATCACTTGGCAACCTCGCGTGCCTGTCGTTTTACCGATAAAACATTTGTTTAACAATTCAGTCTTCTTTTGAAAACTATCAGTAGTTGACAAAAGATACTAGCATTTGATAACAGATGAACAGATTATCAATAATCCACTCAATATGTTAAGTCTAGCCAAAGAAACTGGCTTTAACTTCATTATACTTCAATTCATGCGAAAGGATACATGAACATCATAAACTTGTTCAGATTGAACTGAAACAAGAGTTAGAATACTTGCCTTTAGCGTCTGCTACTGTGTATTTTACTTTACGTTCAAGTCTTTCAAGTCTCTACAATACATGATCACATAATGCCTTACATTAGGTCACATATAATCAAGTATGTATCTGAATATATCTTACCCTTCATTTCAATCTAATTATAGATTAGATTTCATTCTTATGCGTTTCGACTTATCGTTCGCTTTACATTCATTCGACTTGGTTATATTAATCATTCTTCATTACTTTTAAGTCTTAACAATGTCCTAACAATGTTACTTTAAGTTGTTTAAGGTAGGTTTAGTTCAATCTCCTACCATCCCCTTCATTTCCCTTCATTTTTATTCTTTACTGTCCAAGTTCTGTGCCTGGCGCTGCGGCGCAGGCATTACTCTTGCAACTCGTGCTACGGCGCATGTTAGAAGTAGCCGAGTCCCAGATGTCGCGCTGCGGTGCGACCAAAAAGCTTAGGGTTTGCGCCGCGGCGCCAACTCTGTGCACCAGAAAATTTTTCTAACTTTTAATTTTTGTGAACTTCCCGGATGCATAACTTCTTCGTTTTAAGTCCGAATTGGCTCGTTCAAAAGCCTACGGTTCACAAATTATGTAATCTACGCGTTCATGCAAGAATTTTATCTATTTAACTTCGTTTGCTAAAAATTCACCTATTGGTTCATTTTTAACGAAAACGATAAACGTTCGTGAACGTTAAACGCTCGTTTCTTCGTTCTAAGTCGGAATTCGTCCATTTTCGAGTCCGCAACTCTTAAATGACAAACATGACTTATCTCCATTGGAAAATAACATTTCCGAACTCAAACTCAAAATTTGACTTCCATTCCGGGAAATTTACGAATTCGACGATTATCGTCTAATCGTTCGATTTCCGGCAATTCTTCGTTCTTAGAATTTGTTCAACACTACCAATGAATTACATTCATAATGTGAACATCTTAACATCCTTATTCCAAATATTTATACTCATGGTTGGATTTTAACTTATCTCATTGTAAGCTTATACTTGATAACTTTCAAACTACTTATGAACTTATCATTCATAACTTATGACAATTAAAGTTCTTAATCATCATCCATACATGATTTCATCATATAACTTTACTTATGTATTCTTGATACATATGTTCTTACAAGTTGATGTATATACATATACTTTCATTAATAAACCTATCACAAGTTCATCATTCATTCACATAAGTTTACAACTTATGCTATCTTAAATGACTTATTACCAACTTATGTGGCTTAAGTTCATTACTTATACATACTTCTTTCTTTTTTTATCATTCATGTTCCTTAATCCAAGCTTTTCTTATCAACCTATCATGTTAGAGATAGAAGATAATTGGAGAAGGAGTCTTACATTTGAAGTCTTTAGTAAGTAGCTTCTTCTTCTTCTTGACTTATGGAATAACTTACTTGCAACTTAATTCTCCTAACACTTAAGCACTTTGAGAGAGAGTGATTGGATTAATTTGAATAACTAGCAAATAACTTGCCATGCTTCTCTATTTATAGAACTTGCAAGGCTTGGGGTAGATTAGTCTTTACACAATCCACCTCCTTACTATTCATTAATTGACCAACACCACTCATATCCTTTGCTTGGTCCCTACTTTATTTACTTGGTTACCACTTAACTTGGTCACCACTTTTAATACTTGGTAACCACACATTTACCACATTAATATGGTTTACCCCATGGGTTTGCCAACTCATGGATTCTAGCTTGGGCTTGGATTACATAAATCCTTGGGCTTTGCTTAACAAACCTTCATATGTTTATTAATTCATAAGTTGGGCCTTAACCCTTAATTCACTTGGGCTTGTACAAAATCCTAACCAATCTTTACAAGTCCATTAATATTACATAATACATATACATATAGTTTATGTATTATTCTCGTATTCTAATTTATATAGAATTTAAATACGATAATGCATTCTTCTTACAAACTCGTATAATACTTTGTATTATACTCGTTTCCATTCCTTTTACAATACTCACGTATCATACCATCATTCCTTAACGCAATAGTTCTTCATTTTCCTTACGTTCTCAATTTAAGTCCGCAAGCGAAATATTACGTTTTCCATAACTAGATTATTATTACATAATCCGTCTTACTTTAATATTCTACCATTACGTATTTCTCGGAAATTCAAAAATAAATCCCGAGCAAATACCGATGAATAGTGTTTTTCGAAAAAATTCTCGGAAAACTTTTATTTTCGTCTTGGAAATTCAAACACCCTAAATCCTTCACATAGCTCAAATACTACGATATTCCAATATCAATAGGTTACAAAACGACAACCATCTTGATATCCCACATAATATGATTTTATTAATATTTAATCTAATAAAATCATCTTACATTAAAATCCGAATTTCTCGGTCGTTACACAAAGGGTTTGAATTTTGTATAAAATTTCAATTTTAACGAGATATGGAAGTGATATTTTGTAAAATAGGTTTTTCAAACCCTTGTGCTTAATATTGATTGAGACCTTTGAAACTTCCATTTTATTATATGTCCGGCTTGGTTGCTTTTATTATTTTTGAGATGTGAAGCATCTTCGAGAAAATAAAATAGATAGCAGTGTTGAACTCCTTGTGGGTATGAGAGCCATCTAAGGAAATTCAAACACCGTGAATAATTTACAAGCTGGTTTTAGCTGAAAATGTCCATCACGGGACCTGAATCTAGATTCAAGAGACTGAATCTGTGATCACATGATTCCTAGGCTCACATGATGATGCAATATGTAAAAAAGCTGTAAACAGTAATATATATATAAAAGCTATATATATATATATATATATATATATATATATATATATATATATATATATGATCAACTGCCACAAAGTAAACTCCATGCAGGAAAAAAATGTAAATATATATATATATATATAAATATATATGGCGATCTAGGATCAATCGATAATTCGAGAGTGTATATATATATATATAAGCAGTAAAAGCCACGGACCGATTGTTCGGGAATATGCACATAACACGACTATCAATGTGAATAACTGTGTGTGAATGAAAGTTGAGAAAGACTTTAAGAAATGTGAGAGATCTTACAATGGGCTGCCAAGAAGACTTCAAATAGCTTTAAATGAATGAATATTCGGTTTCCATCGATAAAATATAGCAAAGAACAAGCTCACAAGTGTTTGGAAAGAGAAAGCACTCAATTTAAAGTGTGTAAAAAGCAAAATGGACAGGGCTTCGTCGCCTTTTCTCTCTTGAAAATGGCCACCCCAATCCCTCTATTTATAGAAAGAGGAGCCACAGGTGTACCTGCGATAGCCGCAGGTCCACCTGCGGCTACCCGGGGTGCCCCGAGCTCCGTGGGCCCTGCCATCTCGAAGTACGTACATGCATACAATGTGTTATCCACTCGAACCTTCATAACTTTCAATCTGGGCATCCGATTGAGGCGTATAATACCTTTCCGGAATGTTGTTGTTGAGAGCTACACAATGACATGGGATAAGAGGTTGTACGAAGTTGGGAAGATGGGTTTATGCCCAAATCTTTAGGTCTTCAAATTTTATCCGGTGTGCTGTCTTGTGCAGTAGTAACTCAGGATTTGAGCTATGGTTCTTGTAGGACACTTCTGTGTAGAATGTGGTATTAAATGTTGTTGAGACGGCGTGAATGTGGGATTGAGGTGGCAAAATGATGATTTTGCCCTTCACCGGGGTTATCTTCGATTTTGGACTGATATAGCAGTCGTTGCTCAGGGTTATCTCTGAGATTGGGCTGCTGTAAATGATGGATGTTCTCAGGGTTGTCTCTGAGGTGTACCTGACCTCTTGTGGTTATCTCCGAGGTTAGAACTGAGTGCCTCGGGGTTATCACCGAGGTTGAAGCTGACTTCTGGGGGTGAAAACAAGCTTTTTTGAGGTCATCTCCTAAACTGCGACTGTATTTCTCGGGGTTATCGCTGAGGTCAGAACTGAATCTCTCGGGGTTATCTCCGGGACGTGAACTGAGCATCTTGGGGGTTGTCTCTAAGATGGAAATGACTGAGCATCCCGGGGTTTGTCTCCGGGATTGATCTATTTTGACCTCCAGGGTTATCTCTAGAAAATGATTCTGCCTTTCTGCAAGGTTAGTAACAGGAATACAAAAATTTTGAGTTTCTACATATGCCCCTCTTTATCATATTCATGCAGTGAAATGGCATGAATATGATAAAGAATACTAGACACTTGAAATGTGATAGGATAATCATGATGCAATGTACTGTAGCATTATGCAAATGTATGATGAATGTGGTTTATTGGTCCATTTTCCAACGGGATGTGGTGACTGTTTGCTCCCACGACTTATGATGGGGACTGTAGTTATCACTGATGACTCTGATGAACTACCTAGATGTGTGATCCAAAGCTCTCAGGAACTTCTAGGATGTTAACGTTGGGGTTATCACCAAAGTCCTTAATCCTTGGTACAGACTTCCCACTAAGGATGTCCCTCTCATGTACGAGAGACTCGTGAGGATATTTGCTCTGTCTGATGAAGATTTTTATAACAGATTCCATCATTGGTCCTCCCCGATGAGGATGGTTTTCCCTGGTTTGTATCGCCAGGTCCTTCTAGTGTTCTGTTGGAGTTACTGCCAACAGTTGGGGTTGTCAGGGTTGCATGACCTTCATTGAAATGTACTTCAACAGATACCATCACCGGATCATCTTCGATGCTTTGCTGGGTTTATTTGCCAATGACTGATGATGTCAAGGCTGCTTGACCTTTGTTGAAATGTGCTTCAACGGTTGAGATCATCAGATGGCTTCTGATGCTTCACTGGATTTACTTGCCAACGGCTGAAATAATGTCAAGGTTACTTGACTCTCATTGAAATTTACTTTAACGGCTGAAATCATCGGATGGCTTCCGATGTTTCGCTAGATTTACTTGCCAACGGTTGTAATAATGTCAAGGTTGCTTGACCTTCGTTGAAATTTACTTTAACGGCTGATGTTTATATGAAGTTTCTGCTGGGGAGAGGTTTTTGGAGTAACGACCCTGAACTAACGGCATAGGACCTTTGTGAGGTATTGCCGAATGTAGTTTGCAACAGTTGTGATCATTAGTGTTGTGAAACCTGTGTCTGGGTGAATACCAGTGAGTGATATGTAGACCTGCATTTTGGTCTTTGAAAACCAGGATTTTAGGCTTTTTCGCGCAATCGTGTAGCGTCTTTTTACTTGATTTGACTTTTTCAGCCTGTGAGACCTCCTTTTCAACTCAAATTAGACTGAGCCGAAGGGGTGGGACCCACTTAGGATAGCCGAAGGTACATATGCAACCATCTGTGGGTGTATTTATAGGCTGTTTTCCTTTTATAACTCATTTTCAAGTTGCGCCACACAGAGAATCCAAGAATTCTTCTTCAGATTTGCTGAGTTCGGGTGGCTTAAAGCAAAATCTCTTACCGTACAAGTGTTCTACACTATCCTGGTAACGTATGCATGTCTTATTTTCTAGTTTTTTTCCGTTAAAAAATGAGTTATCATATGAAATGCGTCTAAACACATAGTAATGAATATGCATGCTCATATGACTTGATAAAAAATATTCAACATAGTAAATTTTAACCATGCTGAACATAATGATGTGAAAAATTTTGACTTTTACATTTTTCTGCTATTTCTTATCCTATTTGAGGACAAATGAGCAAAGGTTGTAAAGCAAAGTAATCCTAGTAATTAGGCTACCTAATGGATTGTGACTTTGACATTTTTATGCATATATGATGTTTATGACTGTGGGTTGGTGTGCTACTGAATGACCACCTAGTCATGCCTACGTGCACGTGGATAGTCCTATTTACAAAGGAGACTCTGGCAAAAAAATTCAATGAGCCTAGGCATTGGGTAGACATGCATTTTTAATTCTACTGTAGGCGTATGTTAAAGTAATGCATGCATGCATATAGTCATAAAATGCATTTAAAAAGCTCTAGGTTAGAATTTACCACACCCTTTTTGAGGTGATTTGGAGACTTGTGTCCAAATATATGGATCCAGATCAGCCGAATAGTTCCTGTAGGACCACTTCAAGTGTGCGGAGGAGGGCTTTTAATGTGCCTCGACCTCGTTCAGTCAGACAGCCTCGTCGGTTGGTGGAGGCGGTTATTCGTTCTATCCGGGTTGATGTACCGGAGGTTGAGGACGAGGAGGAGGATGTACCAGTTGTGGCTCCCGCTCCTGCTGCTTATGTTTCCCGTAGGGATCTTTCAGGCATTAATGTGACGATCCTAGAGCTTCTGAGTGATAAAAATCAAATACATATAAACTTTAATATATTAATTTTTAACTGGTAAAAATTGAGCTTTTAGGCGCCTAAAGTCATTCGTGTGCTGTTATCATGCCATATTATAAGATCTCTTCAAATCTGACCTTATCTACTGATTTAATTTGTATATAAATGCTAAATATACATAGATCTTGTTTTATTATGGTTAGATTTAGTTTTTAACCATTAAATTTGTTGTAAATAGTTAATATTTGACACGTATTCTCTAGATCTATCCTAGATCTAGCTTTTAATCGGTTCAAAAGCAGAAAAACTTGAAACGTTGAGCTAGAATGGCTAAGATATGGATGGATCTAATTTTCTTTATAGTTTTTCTAAATAATAGCAACCACGTTACCCTAGATCTGTAACTAGAGTAATCGGGAAGTTTATTTCACTCTCATACAAGGATTTAATCAATAAATAAAGAATAAGAATACCTGAGTAAGCGGGGGGAGGGGGGAACGAAAAGCCTCCTCCAAGAAGGTAATCACCATCCGGAGCATCTTGCCGCTGAAAGCGTCGAACTGCTCCCGCGGTAATCTCGTACTCTTTGCGGAGGCCCCTGTTATAATATTCTGAGCAACCTGGTGAAGATGAGAAATGTTAGGCAACAGCTGACGTCGAAAGACCGGATCGGTACGGAACCTATCCGACACGGCCCCTATCAGCCTCTAGAAGATCTCGTCTTCCAAACTAGCGCCTGCATGAGATGGTCCGACATGTGCTCTCGGACGCTGGCTGGAGCCTACCAAAAGATATAAATTTGATTACTAATAATAATTTATATAATGTGATAAATTCTGATAATTTCGTGAAACATAAAAAATATTACCTCTAGGAAGTGTATATGTGGGTATCCTCGGCAGACACAACACTCGATATCTGCCGGTACTGCTAGTAGGGGGATCCTGAGATGCGACCCATAGTCTCAGATCCTAATCTCGATCTAATACAATATCGGGAAGGGGGTGGAAGAATCTAACGGCCTAGAACCCCTCCTAATAGCCTCCAACTCAGCTATACCCTGGTCCCGAAACCTCTAAAATTGGTCTTGTAATTTATTTTGTATACCTCATGAGATCAAGACAAACCCCGATGCCAACCCTGGGAGATCAAATCAAATCTCGACGAAAATCCTAGGAAATCATCAAATCAACTTCAGAGATAACCCTGAAGACAGACAAGAGTTGATAGCAGTCAAATAAACCTCGGAGATAACCCTGAGGAAAGATAGCTGCAGCACGTCAAGCCCGGACCAAATTGGGAGGGAAAAAGAGTAATTTTGCCAACTTAAAATCAAATCAAGTCAAATAACTGCCATGAAGGTCATGAAGAACCATAACATCAATCCCGAGTGAAAACATCGCAAGACAGCTCATCAGACGGACTACGAAGACTCGAAGATCTGTTCATGGAACCGTCTTCCCGAATTCGGAAAAGGTCAAATCCCTTGTCATTATGTAGCTCTCGGAAAGGGTTTTCCAAAAAGTTAAAGCACGCCTCCATCGGATTCCCGAATTGAAAGTTATGAAGGTTCAAGCAGCAACGCGTTAATCAGAGTGCACATACTTCGAGACAAATAGACCCACGGGGGCAGGGACCACCCAGGTTAGCGGCATGTAGACCCGCACTAATAAACCCCCATCAGCTATAAAAAATAAGAGAAAAAGGAAAACAAAAGAGGAAATTCCACCAATTTCAGCTCTTAACCCTTCCAACAGTGTTTCAAATTTCAATATTCTTCTTTGTAAACACTTTTATACATATATATTACAACATATCAAGTTTTAACCGATAGAAACTGAGTTTTTAATCTTCAAAAGCAGTTTAAAGCCTTCCTCGCTACAAACTGTAAGATCTTTTCAGATCCAAAGCTTTATATATATATATATATATATATATATATATATATATATATATATATATATATATATATATGGGATTCCATCAACAGCAACCGGTTGTTGGGGAGCAACCCATTTTGGTCAGCCGCTACTACCTGTACCGGCTTATAAAAAAAATTGTCTAAGGCTGATACAGGTAGTAGCGGCTGGCCAAAATGGGTTGCTCCCCAACAACCGGTTGCTGTGGATGGAATCCCTATATATATATATATATATATATATATATATATATATATATATATATATATATATATATATAGGAAAATGCTATGGATGAAAATTGGACAAATAGCATCATAATCGTCCATTACATAAATTAAGGGCCGGGATTAAAAAAGGCAAACACGTCATCCGCTAGTTCAACTAGCGAACGCATAAAACAATAATTTTGGACCAAATTACCCCAAGTCTCGTTATCTTTTCAGTCCGCTAGCGCACGAGCACCCTCAATTCCTAAACCAAACCCTCCCTCCTGCGATTTCAAAAACCAAACCCTCCCTCCTGCAACCATCCCTCCTGCTGCGATTTCGCTCCTGCAACCCTCCCTCCTGCTACGATTTCGAGTCCCTAAACCAAACCCTCCCTCCTGCTGCGATTTCGAAAATCAAACTGCGATTTCGAGTTCAACCCTCCCTCCTATTGCGATTGACCAGATATTTTTGCTTCTTATTCAGTGCTCATTACTTTGATCTGCATTATATTTTGGAACAAACTCTCTAGGTCTATCCTCTTCTGAACCAAATCTCGAGTCCTGCTGCGATTTCGCGAGATTTTGATTCGTGTGATTAGCCATGTCTCTTCTGACAAACCCCTTATTTAAACATGATTTGGCACCAGGGGACACTTACATCAGTGCTATTTTTACTTCTGAATTGCAGGTTGCATGATAAGTTTAGTTTGGTAACTTTTTAGCAGTTGTTCTTTTGGTACAATCTTGGCATGAAAGATTCATGGGGACCTTTGAAGGCTTTGGCAGTCGCCAGTGCTATAAATGGGATTGGTGATGTGGTCCTATGTACATTCTGAGGCTATGGTATCGCTGGAGCAGCATGGGCAACAATGGCATCACGAGTACTTTTATTCATAAAAATCTTTTTATATGTGAGATAAATGTTTTGTATTTGCTAAATTATGTTTGCCTCAAGTCTGTGTTTTCTGAAACGAGCTAGGACCATATATTTTTTTTGTTTTAAGTTTACAAGGAGGGCCATTTATTTACTGTAGTAACCTTTATATGCTTTTATGTAAATATATGACTTCATGGTAAAACAGTCCAACGCGGAATTGGGATAATAAACCTTTAAAAAGTTTGTTCTCGGGCTTCCCTTTTATGACACTGACAAGTGTTTTAAGGGAAATCAGGTCCTTTATTGTTACATTTTTCTTTATTAGTAGTAGTTTTTTTAGTACTACATTGTTTAAGGACTAAAAGTAAAACCCCCTTTTTTGAATTAGCATGAACCTAGAAGATTACAAAATATATTGTTTATAGCATTATTAATTGCTTCACCAAAAAAATTAATTATTGTGACCCGTTTTGGTTAAGTTCTCAAGAATGGAAATGGAAGTAGCCTTCAATTAACTACACAAGGCTTCCTGATCCCACTTGTAGTGGGACTTTTATTCAGCTATGACCTACTTGGAGTGATTTTATCAAGTTAAGGTAGTGTATGTTAACATGTTCCTGTCTTTTTCAGGGTGCCATCGTGTTCTCTGACATTGTAACAACAATATCACCAACCTATGCACAAGAGGTGCAGACTGCAGAGGTATGGATACTATAGTGACTCGCTCTATGATGCCATTTTTTTTTATTAAAAGGAAAGAGCCAAATGATGCCATGTAAATTGTTGTAATATGTTTAGGGACAGGTCGCTGGACTGGGGAAAACAAACTGTGATATATGTATATGTGTGTGTGTTACATTTTTGACTCATTTCATGCACTTAAGACTCCCTAAGAAACTACCAAGTATAGTTCCTAGATGCCTTGTATAGGTAATTCTGCAAGTTATTTTTCCTCATGTTATAGTTCTAATGGCACAACAGCCTGATTTATGTTCCCATGTGCTGTTCTCGGTGAGCACTTGCTATTTGTAAAATCAGCCTTAATTTAGATTTGGGAAGCTTCATTATATGCAGGGTGGTGGAGTATATACTGGATGTGGGATCTCACATGTGGAGTATGAGAAGTAGTAAAGCTAATTTCTTCAGAATTATGGGAGTTTTGGGTGGGTTAATTGATGTAGGAAAATGGTTTGATCAGATTTGCAATTGGAAGAACCCCATTACCACTGTTCTAATTGTGGTTGGTGACTGGGCAACTCAGGGGGAGAGGCTACAGTCATTGCTATGCTGGAGAGATCCTAGAGCTACAGCGCTGTTTGTGATTTTCTGTTTAGTTGCTGCTATCATGCTCTATGTCACTCCTTTCCAAGTTGTGGCTCTGCTCGCTGGATTTTATGTGTTAAGACATCCAAGGTTCCGTCACAAACTTCCTTCGGTGCCGCTCAATTTCTTCAGGAGATTGCCAGCAAGAACAGGCTGCATGTTATGAGCACAACCTGATCATGTGGGTCAAGGTGTAGTATAACTATAAATGGATTTCAACTTTCTGATTGGGTCATGTAGAAGCAAACCTGTATCATCTTCCTTGTAATAAATCGTAAATCTTACATTTTAAATGGCACAAATATTTAAATGATACATTTAATTGCTAACCAGTGTTGGAATACAATTATCTATTCAACACGTCTTCCCTGTAATGTAATCATATAGGTTTATTTATTGCTTTATGGTTTTTAGGGATTAAAATGATCATGTAGATTGGAATTGGTGCTTTTTCTGAAGCAATTTACATGCTGGCTGATGGACCCGATGTTGGATGTGCACTTATTAATTGCATTTTCTTCTTTTTTTTCTTCTAATTGTTTCTCTAGCAGTCCTTACAAGATGACCATAACATCGGACTTCTAATGTTTTCTTAATTTTGGTTTTGGCTCGAGTTTTTTTTATTTGGTTAAAGTGATTGTAGACAGATATTGAACTTTTTTTTACCGCAAGGACATTGTTGGTATAGATCTTTGATATATCCTCAGGACTCTCCAGTGGTTGAGCTCTGAAATATGTTATGAACTTCATAGATACCACAAATTTACAAATGAAATCAGTTACAAACTTTCAATATCAAAAAACAACCGTTTTTCCAGTCTCTGCCTTCTAAATGGTAGAATTTTATAAGGAATATCAGTGCATGCTGCTTTATACTTGAAACATAAAATCTCTTCTTAATGCAGCAATAAGCAATAATCACACTTGTGTCTTCCTCCTAATTTTCATTTTTGGCTCACTATTGTGATTCTTTAGGTGGGATATACTTCAATAGATTACTCATATTGACTGCCTAAATCAAATGATCTTTGAACTCTCACATCTTGGCCAGCAAACCAAACATTCATATTATCCCTCAAGTTGTTACGGTAAAGCAAAAAACATAGTAAGAACAAATGTTGCCCTCTCTGCTAATAGGCAGAGTTGACTCAGAAAACTTGCATAATCTGCAAATAGATAAATTGGAGTGTTTTACTTGTCATGTTTTAAAATGATTGGACAACTTCAAAGGCAGTTAACAAAGACAGAGGAAACCATACATTACTCATTAAAGCTGCCAACTACTGAAAGAATTGAGAACCAATTCACAGGATAACAAAGCAATCTGAAAAGCCAATGACTATGGCATGATGAAAATAAAGATAATTCATCACTTTGAACACATACATTTTATGATCCCAAAAAAGGTTATTAAACTACAAGATGTCCTCCTGACTGATGCTAAACAAAAGAGGTCATCCTTTAACAAAACCCAATTATTTTATGTAAGCGACTACTCATTTTGAGAAAAGAAAATACGAGTAATCGTCAAGGCCCATCATGTGTCTTCAAATGGCCATGAGATCACCATAATTCCCCATCAAAACAATGGAGCCAGCAAACAGACCAACAACACGAATCAATTTCGGCACGAAAAGACAAAGAATGAAAGAAGTAATTGGAATGGAGAAGCAAAAAACCAGTTACTATCACTGCTTAACAGAATAGCTTAGTCATAAAGAGCAAGTCCTGAAAAGAATTGAAACCAAGAAAAACACAGAAATACTAGCAACTAGAAAAATAGAAGCACTCAATAGCACACTCGTACAGTTGTTTAATGTTCAGAAGTGCTCTCAAGTCTCAACCAAGATGAAGGCTCTGAACGAATGAAGTAGCACTAAATATAAAATGACATGAATATCTCAAAAAACACATACAGGAGTTTCCTATTTCTATGGTTGCGCAGGATCTCCCAAGTTTCATGAAGCTGAACATCATGAAATTGTTTCAATGCAGAAGATAACAAAAGTATCCAAAAAAAAGAACATTAACAGACCATATATTATACACTTCAAGGATTATGTACAATCAAGACATTCTTAGGAGCTTGCTCTTCCTAAGACTAACTATCTACTCGACTTTAATAATTTTGGACCATTGAATAGATACAAGAGGGTTTAGTGAGTCAATGATTCTGTCTAGGTGCCTCTGTACTAGAACTTCTGCTAGTGTTTTTATCATGTAATTAAATTAGAAATAACAGCTTTACCACAGATTACAAGCAATAAAGTATGTTGCATGACCTCAATTAAAAACTAAAAGATATCACTCCTTGGCTTCTGATCATCATTTCATGCTCCTCTACTTTTAAAAGTATCATGTAAGCATCATTAATAGAACTGCACATCAAAGGTGAAAGGTAGAAAATACAAAGAAAGAAATAGAACTGCTCACCTTGAGCATGCCAAACACTGTTTCACTCCAACTGATCAACAGCTTTCCCTGAATTAACACTGCTCACCTTTTCCCTGAATTAACAGCTTTCCTGAAAAGATTAGGACATCTTTGTCTAATTTTGCAATTTCGGAAATAAATGATACTTTAGTACATTGGTCTAATTTTGCAATTCAGTAAAACCCATTGATTGAACAATTCTAAATTTATTGATTTACTTTAAATGTGATGGGAACAACTTTATTCTGCTATGTTTCTTAGCTAATTCTTCTTGTATATAGCATATTATTTATTTAATTATTCTTTTTTATTAAATTCCAAGTACATCCTTCACTTCACTTCTTCCGGGTGATAGCTTTGTTCTGAATATATCAGACAAGACTTTGGTTGGTCAAACACTTAAGCGTCCTTTGGTGACGAGCCACACTGCTAAAAAACAGAATCTAGGAAGAATGGAAGATTTATGTTATGACTCGAGATTTGGTTCAGAAGAGGATAGACCAAGAGAGTTTGTTCCAAAATATAATGTAGATCAAAGTAATGAGCACTGAATAAGAAGAAAAAAATACCTGGTCAATAGCAGCAGGAGGGAGGGTTTGGTTTTCGAAATCGCAGCAGGAGGGAGGGTTAAACTCGAAATCGCATTTTGGTTTTCGAAATCACAGCAGGAGGGGAGGGCTTGGTTTAGGGACTCGAAATCGTAGCAGGAGGGAGGGTTGTAGGAGCGAAATCGCAGCAGGAGGGATGGTTTCAGGAGGGAGGGTTTGGTTTTCGAAATCGCAGCAGGAGGGAGAGTTTGGTTTAGGAATTGAGGGTGCTCGCATGCTAGCAGACTGAAAAGATAATGAGACTTGGGGTAATTTGGTCCGAAATTATTGTTTTATGCGTCCGCTAGTTCAACTAGCGGATGGCGTGTTTGCCTTTTTTAATCCCAACTCTTAATTTATGTAATGAATGGTTATAATGTTATTTGCCCAATTTTCATCCATAGCAAATACTTGCTATGAATCATTTCCCATATATATATATATATATATATATATATATATATATATATATATATATATAGAGTCCGGATCAGGTTCGGACTCCCGGATTTTGTTAAAATCCGGACTTCTTTTTTTTTTGCTTTTTTTTTTGAAACAACTAAAAAAAAAAAAATTATGGAATTGGAATTTTTACATTATACAGTATTTTGGGTGTGATTTGGATGCCTATAACAAAACATGTATGTACAGTCTGGGCAGACTGTACATACATTGGTTGGTGTAGGTATTAAAAACACACCCAAAACACTGTATTATTGAAAAATTTCAGTTCCATAAATTTTTTTTTTTTTAGTTGTTCTACATAAAAAAAAAAAAAAAAATCGGGTCCAGATTTTCTCCCGTCCGGGAGGTCCGGACCTGATCCTGTTATTATATATATATATATATATATATATATATATATATATATATATATATATATGTTAATTGTTTAATGTGATTAAATATCAATTTTAACTGCTTATTCAATGTAAAGCTTTAATATTTAGAATTTATGGACTAAATTTATCTAAATCTAGCCATATCTAACTTTTAGTCGGTTCAAAAGTCGTAAAACTGGAACCGTTGAGCTAGAATGGCTAAAATTTATTTAAATCTAGTTTTCTTTCTTGTTTGTAAATATCTAGCAACCTCGTGGCCCTAAATCTGTATCTAGAAGAAGCTGGAAGCTTTGGTTACGTGCATATAAGGATTTAACTGATGGATCTTTGCTTTGCGACGTTTAGTGCAAATATATCTATTTTCTTTCAGTATATTTGCTATGCAGGCTATTTATGTAATATCATGTGAGCCTAGGAGCCACGTGATCTAGGATCCAGTTGATGGATCTAGATCTGGTTCCCATGATGGACACTTTTCAGTTGTACAAATAGCTGTCAAATTTTTGTAATTATAAATATAGGACCTTCAAACGGTTATCCGGATTTAAGGTCCTCGTAATAGTGAAAACCCTATGTGTGGTGCTCGGGCATACTTTTATGGTTTTCATGCCCATAAGGAGCCCGACACTTATATATACATATTATTTTGTCGAAGATGTTTTGCATCTCGAGAATATAATAAAAATAAGCCAAATACGGAATAAAATGGAAGTATCAAATGCCTTAATTACTATGTGAGCAAAAGGGTTTGAAAACTTGTTTTCAAAATATCATTTATATATATTTTGCATAAAATTGAAATTTCAAACAAGTCAAGCCCTTTGTATATAGGTGAAAAAGAGGCATAACACTACTTCCACATAAAGCACTTAGGCCCAATTAAATACACACACATACTTACAATAATTAGAGAATTGAAAAGATGCGGTAACCGTATTTTCACAAAATTCAGGGGGTGCCTAACACCTCCCCCCCCCCCTCTTAATCAAGCCCCCGAACTTTATGAATCTTGGTTTCTAAGGCCTATTAAATAGAGTCTAATAATTGGGTCTTTTTACAAAATCATTCATAAATTGGTTGAGTTGGTACAACCATTTCAATCCTACTAACCGACGACTCTGTAAAATCAATATTTTCAAATCGTCGCCATTTTACGTCGGACTCTTTTGTCCATTTCTGCGACGCCCGTAAAATAGGTATACACAACCCATTCTGAGTCGCCAAATACATGATACATAATCTAAATAAAAATTTAATTTATACAACTGTCGTGCAAAATACAACAACACAATAGCTGAGTTTCAATACAAATATTATCTCGTAGACAATATCCAAACTCAAATAAAGTCCTCATTATAATTATTTTCAGACTATTTTATAGAATAGTGAGGACTGCTATCGCCACCATCTTGGACTATCACTCCATTCCCCGACTAGTCCTACCTATATTCTCATTTCCTAGAGAGAACAATGAAAGAAAATGGTGAGCTCAACTAGCTCAGTAAAGAATATTATAACTAAGATAATGTAGAATAAATTATCCTTAGCCTTCAACAGTGTAAAAACTGATAGAATACAATAAGCAACAAGTTTAACTGCAGCGAAACAAGCAATCTATTAGACGAGCCAAGTAGAGCATGATGTCTACTATCTTCTATGATTTAAAAGTTCATCATCAATATTTTATCTCTGTAACACATCTCAATAAATAATCTACATCACCGAATTATCCATGCACTACGGGCTAAGGATATTCGTTAGTATCACATCTACGAATCATCCATGCACTACGGACCAAGGGTATTCGTTATTATCACCAGTGGTCATGATTATGCCAAACAACTATCCATCAATGCACTACGGGCCAATGATGACTTTTACCACATCATTTGTAACGTTACAGGTCATGATTATACCGATACATAATTCCTGGTCATAATCATACCAATCAATAGTCCATCTATGGACTACGGGCCAAAGGTGACTTTCACCACAATATAAGCACGAGGATGATGACAATGATATAAGAATTCAATCAAGTAAGATCAAGGATAAATACTAAGGATTTATAATTTAATTTATCCAGAGTTTAAGAATGTCCAAATTGTCAACATGATAACTACTTTGTGGAGTAAAATTCAAGAATAATATTCATGTATCAAAAATAATTTGGACAGAAAAGAAATCAATTTTTTTATTGTGAATAGTACCCCGGGTGAATACTATCTGAGTGAATAGTACCATGTGAATAGTATTTCGTGAATAGTATCGTATATATGAATATTATCGTATGAATAGTACCGTATGTATAAATAGTGCCATATATATGAATAGTACTGTATATATGAATAGTATCCATGAATAGTACTCCGACATGAAATGCTTAAAATTTAACAAGAAAGTTCAGAAAAATATTTTTCGTGAAACGATACTAGTTGAAGTGCAAAATTCAAGGATATTCTTCTAATTTCAAGGAGTATAGAAACAATACTTATCAAAATAAGTGTAGCTTCAGGAATATGAAACGAAATAATATTACTTACATATTATAGAGTATGAAAGAAAATAATATTTCTTACGAATATTGAAAGAAAAGAATATCCCTTACGAATATTGAATAAAAATAATATTCCTTACGAATATTGAACGAAGACAATATCCCTTGCAAATATTGAACAAAAATAATATTCCTTAAGAATATTAAACGAAAATAATATTCCATACAAATGCGAAAAATAATCTCTTACGAATATGAAATAAATATTACCCCTTACCTTAAAAGGAGAGTAATTCTGACTGGTATAGCGGGGATATTCTAGAAAAAAAAACTTGCACTATTTGCTACACTCAAAATTTTCTTAAACTCAAAAGAAATACGCTCAATATTATAAAAGAAGAATTATCTGATTCTGGTGTGATTTTTATTTCTAAACTAAGCATCCTATTTATAGGAGAATGGCAAGGAACTATTTAAAAAGAAAATCACGTGTGAACAATAACATTTTCATGGGCGCAGTCACGAAAAATTTTGACAAAAAAATTTGATTTTACTATGCAACACTTTGCAATACTATGCAACACTATGTAGTACTATGTAACACTATACAGTACTATGCAATATAAAACAAAACCCTCTATTTATAACAAATCACTTGACTAAACTCATTTTTAATCTTTCAACATTTATTCATCATTAATATTATAACTCGCAATATTAACAACCAGATCATTCCCAGGAAAGAGGGGACTTT
Organism: Panax japonicus; assembly: GCA_020205505.1. Taxonomy (NCBI): domain Eukaryota; kingdom Viridiplantae; phylum Streptophyta; class Magnoliopsida; order Apiales; family Araliaceae; genus Panax; species Panax japonicus. The sequence goes on along the minus strand of CM035102.1, from coordinate 49,479,756 downwards.
TCGATAAGGACTTCTCCTTATTGGCGCGCAATTAGATGACCTAACCCCTTTCCTCGATAGAGCTTTTTAGACATTGTCAATAGTGCAAATAATAATATGAATAACTGTGTCGTCTCAATTATTAATTTAATAATATAAAATATTATGTAGATGATACTTTTACAATAATTGAATCAATAATATGAGATACTATCCAACAACTACTGTTTCAATAATTGAACAAAACTAAGTGACTTTTTAAGTAAGCATCAATAATTAAAGATACTGTACAATACTGTGTGTTACTGTACTTTTATCACCGGGAATTTTAACAATTAACGGTAAAAGTTTTGCTGTTATTTTTATAAAAGGTTATTTCTGTCGCTTTCTATATCTAAAAATAATTCTATTGTGGGGTCCACCAATGATTGTGTCTTCGTACGAATATTCCCTGATAAAATGAATATTCTCCGACCAAACGAATATTTTATGACAATTTGCTTACTTTGCAAAATTTATAAATATTACCCACAACTATAACATTATATCAAATCCACACCTTATTATTTAAAATAACATTTAGAAAAAATTAAATCTTTATTCATAAAAGTTGGGGTCTTACAACCTCCCCTTCTTATGAAATTTTGTCCTCGAAATTGGTGTACGTTCCTGGTAAGTCGAAGAGGTGAGGATACCTTGTTTTCATTTCAGATTCTAACTCTTGAGGTATAACATTTGAGTGTAGAATATGTTTATTCTTATCCAAGATTTTAACAAGTATCTCTTCATACGTTAAATCTTCTGCTATCTCGTCTGGTTCTAATTCAATAATGTGGTTCAGGTCGTTCACATATTTACGTAACATAGATATGTGGAAAATACTTGGCGGTAAGGCGAGTCTATAGGCCACAGTTCCTACTCGGTTGAGAATTTTAAATATACCAATAAATCGAGGGTTGAGATTTCCTCTCTTCATCGACCCTTACTTCTATAATAACACATTCTTGTACTTTCTTCTTCATATTCATCAGCTCCGGGTGTGCAGCTTGAGCGGCTTTAACTTTATCGACTAAAGTCAGTTCTACTCGTATATTTGACATCATCATGTGGGTCCTTGAAGTCTTTAACTCTATCTCCATCATTTGTAAGTCATACGAAATGGGTCTTTCTGTTAACTACGTCGCACTCGTAACCGCATACGATCTTCTACTCAACGTGTCAGCTACCACGTTCATTTTTTCAGGATGGTATTGAATGGTATGATCGTAATCTTTCAACAGCTCGAGCCAACGTCTTTGGCGCATGTTATGTTTGTTCTAGGTGGAGAAATATTTGAGGGTTTTGTACCAAGTTCAAGGTCTATACAAAATTCAATTTCATGCTCTAGCGGTAAGCCAGGAAGTCTGTAGGGAATAAGTCAGGAAATTTATTAATAACAGAAATATCATTCAAATATGACGTATTTTTGTTTAAATCGGTGACATGGGCTAAGAAAGCTTGACATTCATTTTTCAATAAACGAATGACTTTATGGCTTGATATTACAGTGATTGACTTTAGTGGTTTGGTTGCTTGAATTCGCATGATAGGTTGGTTAGGAATATGAAAACTAAAAACCTTATGAAAATAATCAATTTTAGTATAATGAGTAGTTAACCAATCAATCCCTAAAATCTCATCAAATGCAAGTATTTTCAAAGAGACGAGATCAACAGGTAATGGGAGGGTGCCGATTTGAATTACACATGATTTATAAACAGTGGATTTAATAACGGTTTCTCCTAATGGAGTTTCAACAAATAAGTCAAACTCTAATTTCTCAGGGATTCAAGTTCAAATGTTGAGCACAAGCAGATGAAATAAGAGAATGGGTAGAACTGGTATCGAATAAGGTATAGACATCACAAGAATTTATGATTAGCTTACTTGTGATAACTTCGTTCGGGTTCCTAGCTTTTTGGAAAGTCATGAAAAACGCTCTTCCTTAAACCATCGACTTTGAACTGTCCGGGACAACTTTTGGTGTTACCATTTTAGCTGGACTTAACTTCGCTATAGGGCACATTCCACCCTCAACTGCTTCGCCGTACTACTGATCCATGATCTGAATCATTAATCTTTGATCCATATTGAATTGGGGTTGACCACTCTGTACATGATAATTCAAAACTCGAAGTTGGGTTCTCCTAATTGCTGTCCGAAAAACGAGATCCATATCATCTATTTTAGCCTTTTTGGATCGGACGTCTCTTTCTACAATATCAACGCGTTGTGCGGCTTTTACACATGCATCCTCCATTCTCACTCGTTCAGTTGTTTCTTCTTTCAGCTGATCCTTGACATTTGAATTCTCAGATTCTAGCTTTATTATCTTATACTCTGCCAAAGAGAGCTTCTATTCAAGCATCACATATCGAGTAGCAAAATCTTGAATTGTTGCATCCCTTTGTTCCACGACCACCTACCGTTCTTCAGCCTGCTCTTTTAACTCACGAATACGACCTTGTTGTTCTACATTTTGATCAAAAAATTCTCATAATAAATCTTCCTCAGGGTCCTCTTCTTCCTCACTCTCAGCTGCTACCTCTGCGACCAGCTCGGGTGCAACTATTAATTCTTCACTCACCACATGGATATCTCTAATTTCTTCTTCGCATGACATCCTACAATCAATTTCAATAACTTAATTAGTATTCCACAATAAACATCTTTGTTATAACAAGATATTATACTCTAATATTTATTCTTTAAATAAATCTCCTCAATTTATCACTTAAAACTCTATATGAGTTCATCTCTTGATCTTCAAATGTCATTCTCAAACACTGGCACATTCAAAACAAGGGTTAATTGACATGCCACATATTATTCCTATATTCTGACCGACCAATTAAATAATAAATAAACCTAGGTAGGACACACTAGCGAAGGATTTATTCGTCTATCCCCTCCCAGTTCTAGCCTCAGATATCAGCCAGGGATCATATCCCTAAGCTTTGATACCAATTGTGATGCCCCCAAAATAGGTATACACAACCCATTCTGAGTCACCAAATACATGGTACATAATTTAAATACAAACTTAATTTATACAACTGTTATGCAAAATACGACAACACAGTAGCTGAGTTTCAATACAAATATTGTCTCGTAGACAATATCCAAACTCAAATAAAGTCCTCCTTACAATTATTTCACACTATTTTATAGAATAGTGAGGACTACTATAGCCACCATCTTGGACCATCATTCCATTCCCCGACTAGTCCCAGCTATATTCTCATTTTTTGAAGAGAACAATGAAAGAAAAGGTTGAACTCAACTAGCCCAGTAAAGAATATTATGACTAAGATAATGTATATTAAATTATCCTTAGCCCTCAACAGTGTAAAAAACTGATAGAATACAATAGACAACAAGTTTAACTGCAATAGAACACACAATCCATAAGAAGAGTCAAGTAGAGCATGATGTCTACTATCTTCTATGATTTAAAAGTTCATCATCAATATTTTATCTCTGTAACACATCTCAATAAATAATCCACATCACCGAATTATCCATGCAATACAGGCTAAGGATATTCGTTAGTATCACATCTACGAATCATCTATGCACTACGTGCCAAGGATATTCGTTATTATCACCAGTGGTCATGATCATACCAAACAACTATCATCAATGCACTACGGGCCAATGAGGAATTTTACCACATATCTTGTAACATTACATGACATGATTATACCGATACATAATTCCTAGTCATAATCATACTAATCAATAGTCCATCTATGCACTACGAGCCAAAGATAACTTTCACCACAATATAAGTATGAGGATGATGACAATGATATAAGAATTCAATCAAGTAAGATCAATGATAAATATTAAAGATTTATAATTTAATTTATCTAGATTTTAAGAATGTCCAAAATGTCAACATGATAACTACTTTGTGGAGTAAAATTCAAGAATAATATTCATGTTTCAAAAATAATTTAGACAGAAAAGAAATCAATTTTTTTGTTGTGAATAGTACCCCGGGTGAATAGTATCTGAGTTAATAGTACCCCGTGTATAGTACTTCGTGAATAGTACCCCGTAAATAGTAACGTATGTATGAATAGTACCGTATGAATAATAACGCATGTATGAATATTACCGTATAAATAGTAACGTATGTATAAATAGTGTTGTATGTATGAATAGTACTCATGAATAGTACTTTGGCATGAAAAGCTTAAAATTGAATATGAAAGTTCAGAAAAATATTTCCGTGAAACGATACTAGATGAATCACAAAATTCAAGAATATTCTACTAATTTCAAGGAGTATAGAAGCAATACTTATTAAAATAAGTGTAGATTTAGGAATATGAAACGAAATAATATTACTTACATACTATAGAGTATGGAAGAAAATAATATTTCTTACGAATATTGAATGAAAAAAATATCCCTTACGAATATTGAATGAAAATAATATTCTTTACGAATATTGAACGAAGACAATATCCCTTGCGAATATTGAATGAAAATAATATTCCTTACGAATATTGAACGAAAATAATATTCCATACGAATGAGAAAAATAATCTCTTATGAATATGAAATAAATAATACCCATTACCTTAAAAGGAGAATAATTCTGACTGGTATAGCGGGGATATTTTTGAAGAAAACTTGCACTATTTGCTACAATCAAAGTTTCCTTAAACTCAAAAGAAATACGCTCAATATTATAGAAGAAGAATTATCTGATTCTGGTGTGATTTTCATTTCTAAACTAAGCATCCTATGCGACGCCCCCAAATTCGGGTATCTTTCAACCTGACATATGGTGCTACACGGTGCTACAGTTCACACATACATTCAATTGAAATGCCTCAAAAGAACGAATATGTCTTACATATATTCCAAATAATATTACCATTCCCCAGGTTCTTAATAACCATTACATTCATTCTTGTCATAATATCAAATAATATTAACATTCAACTTATACTATTACAAAAACAAGCTATAGGTTTGCCTTAGCCTTCCCTTTATCTTTTTTGGATCCTTCAGTCTGTTCGATCTTAGCTGCATTCATATGGTTCAAGCAAGAGTGAGCATAAGTAACTCAACAAGTATGACATATTCATTTAAACAACATGCTTGAATCATACAAATCATATATCTTTAATAACTGAACAATAGCTATGAAGTAATATCGATAATTCAAAATAGGGCTTCTCTTTTCTTTAAAACATTTTACAATGAACAATATTCAGTAAAACAACAATTCCGGTCCAAGACCTTGAGCATTTCATACTTTCTTTGAAAAGGACAACCCGACACTAAGTTCGTAAGTCCGACATTACTTACGAGCACGTCTAGGTGATCAGTCTATAGTACTCTATGATGTATAACACTACTTTCTTTAAACGTATGTACGTTTAAGTTGTGGCAACCTCACGTGTCTATCGTTTGATGACAAAACATTTGTTTAGAATACTTAGTCTTCATTTAAAAACCATACCAAAATAATTTGGCAAAACATTGACAATACTTTGATAGATTATAAGATATCCAAAACATCTTAAGTCTAGCCGAAAGAATTGGCTTTGACTTCATCATAAATTAATTCATGCATAAGAATACATGAATCACAAAACTTGTCTAGATTGAACATAGACAAGGGTTAGAACACTTGCCTTTAATGTCCGCTACGGTTATTACACTTCCCCTTTAAGTCTTTAGAGTCTCTACAATACATAACCATATAACATACCACATTAGGTCATAATCAGATATGTATGGTACCTAACGTATCTTACCTTTCTTCTCAATCTAATCATTTATTAGATTTATTATTATTGGTTCTGGCTTTCTGTTAAGTTTTACATCGTTTTTACGTTCACGTTCGAGTGAATTATCTTTAACCTGTAGTTATCATACTTAAGGTTTAAAACATCTTAAGCAATATTACATTAAGTTAATTATTGTTGTACTTCATCATTAACCAACTGCCTTTCTTTTTATCTTCATAAGCTTTCTTTACTATACAAACCCTAGTGCTGGCGCTGCGGCGCCAGCTATCCTTCTTTGTGCCACGCTGCGGCGCCACTCTCCAGTGGCCAGGGTTCGGACTCGGCGTTGCGGCGCGAGTCTTCTTGTTATTTGTAACGCCGCAGCGTGACTCTGCAGTAGGTACTGGGCATGGCTCGGCACTTCAGCGAACTGTTTAGCCTTGGGCTAGCGCCGCGGCGCCAGCTCTGTGCACCAGATACTTTTGACAGTTTTTCTACTTTGCGAACTCCCTGAACTCCAAATTTGATCAATTTAAGTCCTAATTGGCTCATTCAAAAGCCATTAGCTCACAAATCACATACTCTACATGTTTATGCAAGAATTTTCTATTTTCAAATCCGTTAACTCAAAATTCACCTATTATTTCATTTTAATGAAAACGATAAACGTTTTTGAACGTTCAACGCTCGTTTCTTCGTTCTAAGTCAGAATTCGGTCATTTTCAAGCCCGCAACTCTATAATGAAAAATAAGACTTATCCCCATTGAAAACTGACATTTTCGAGCTCAATATCAAAATTTGACTTCTATTCTGAGAATTTCACGATTTCGACGATTATCGTCCAAACTCGTGAATTCCGTTATAACCTCGTTACTTAAGATTTGTTCATCATTTTAAATGGATTCTTTCCATCATACTAACATCTTAAAATACATATTTCATTAACTTATATACATGATAAGTTATTACTTGTTCTTCATGAGTTTATAACTTATAAAAGTATAAACTACTTATTCATGACTTATTAAAGCTTAAATCCATTGATTAGTCATTCCTACTTCTTCTTAGCATACAAGTTCTACCACTACTCACTTCTCTAACAATTGAAGAGAGGGAGAATCATGGTATAAAATTATTACCTTTGAAGATCAAGCTTTGTTCTTCTTCTTTTCTACTATGAAAGACTAGCTTTTCTTACTTTTTCTCTCTAACAAATAAGTTGTAAGTTGTTGGATGAAAGTTAACAAGTGAGAAATGATCTAGCAACTCTTTTATTTATAGGAAAACCAAAGTTAGGGTAGTTTAGTTATTAAACCAATCCCACCTCCTTAATCAAACCTCTTTACTATTCATTAATTGATCACCAAGTTTACTTGGTCATCACAACATTTATCCCTTGTTTTCTAACCAAGATCACCCATGTGATCATGGGCCCACATGGGTCTCCCCATGGATCATCCTTACCCATTGGATTCTTAGTTTGGGCTTTAAGTTCAATTTGCTTAACTTATACTTTGGGCTTGCATTAAACCAATATTAGCTTATTCATTAATTCACATTGAACTTAACCATTCCTACCATTGGGCATGCATAATTCCAATTGGACTTTAAAACTTCCTACACAATCCTACAAGTCTATTACATATGGCTTTAAGCCTTAGAACGTATTATCTACGTATTAATCTCGTATTCTAGGTCGTATACTTATTTAACATATATGGCATACAATCATTCATACATACTCGTATAATACTTCGTATCATACTCGTATTCATTACCTCGTACAGTACCTACATATTATATGAACATTGCTTTAACTAGTTAACACTTTACTTTTCCCAACGTTCTCGAATTAAGTCCGCAGGCGAAAAAATGTTTTTGCCATACGTGAATTATTATTACATAATCCATTTCACCTCGATATTCTATCGTTACGTATTTCTCAGAAGTTCAAAAATAATTCCTGAGCAGAAATTAGTGAATAGTGTTTTTCAAAAAATTTCTAGGAAAACTTTTTTTTTTTCGTCTTGAAAATTCAAACACTTTAATTCCTTCACGTAGTCAAAATACTACAACCTTTCGACCTTTCTAGGTTATAGAACGACATTCATCTTACTTACACATAATAATAACAAATAATATAATTTTATTCATTATTTAATTAAATAAAATTATTTTACAATAAATCCAAATTTCTAGGTCATTACATTCTTCCCTTCTTTATAAAGATTCTGTCCCCAGAATCTCATTTTACATTATACAAATAACTAAGGGTAATCCTTCCTCATCTTTTCTTCCAATTCCCACGTTGGTTCTTCGGTATCGTGGTTCTTCCATAACACCTTTACTGAAGGTAAAACTTTGTTCCGCAGAACTTGCTCTTTTCTATCGATAATTTGAATTGGCATCTCTTCATACGTTAAGTCCTTCTCGATATGAATAGGTTCATACTCAATTACGTGCTTCTAATTCGGCTTATAAGGACCTAACACAGATACGTGAAACACGTTATGTATTCGTTCTAAGTTTGGAGGTAATGCTATCATATAAGCTACCTCGCCTATCCGTTTTAACACTTTAAAAGGTCCTATAAACCTTGGACTTAACTTTCCTTTCTTTCCAAAGCGTATCTTTCCTTTCCAGGGAGATACCTTTAGAAATACGTACGAGCCTACTTTAAACTCCCTATTTACTCGGTGTGAATCCGCATACTTTTATTATCTATCTTGTGCTGCTACGAGACGCATCCGTATCAACTTCACTACATCCTCTGTCTGTTGTACCAATTCTGGCCCTAGCATTCGGCGTTCTTCCACTTCATCCCAACACAATGGTGTTCTGCACTTTCTTCCGTATAAGGCTTTGTAAGGCGGCATGCCTATGCTTTCATGATAACTATTGTTATATGAAAACTCTACTAATGGTAGATGATCATCCCAACTACCCTTAAAATCCACGATGCAAGATCTTAACATATCTTCTAACGTCTGAATTGTCCTCTCCCTCTGGCCATCAGTTTGTGGATGATAAGCCGTACTCAACTTCAGCTGCATCCCCAACTGATCTTGCAGACTCCTCCAAAAGTTCGATGTGAATCATGGATAACGATCTGATACAATCAAAACTTGTACTCCATGTCTGGAAATAACTTCCTTCACATAAAGCTTAGCTAACTGGTCTAAGTTATACTTAACCTTTATTGGCAAAAAGTGAGTCGACTTCGTCAACCAGTCCACTATTACCCAAATCACATCATATCCCTTCTGAGTAATCGGAAGTCCCACCACAAAATCCATCGTGATATGCTCCCACTTCCACTCCAAAATCTCTAATGACTATAATAAGCCACTTGGTCGTTGATGTTCGGCCTTAACAACTTTTTAACAAGTCACGCACCTACTCACACACTCGGCTATCTCTCTCTTTATGTTCGGCCACCAAAAACTCTGTCGAAGGTCTTGATACATCTTAGTACTACCAGGATGAATCGAATACCTTAAGCTATGAGCTTCTTGTAAGACTTTCTCCTTTAATTCTGTCTCATTCGGAACCCAAATTCTTCCTTTAAATCTTAATAACCCCTCATTATCAAGACTGTACTTAATATATTTTTCATTGGTTAATCGCTTCTTCATCTGGTCACACTCATCAGTTTTGAGCTGCACCTCCTTGACTCTCTCTACGATGGTAGATTGAATCTCTGTTGTAAATAGTCTATCACGATTCACTCGGAAACTTCACCTCAATCTCCATCCTATCCATCTCTGTTATTAACTCAATTTGAGCCGTTAACATAGATAACTTTTACCGACCCTTCCTACTTAAGGCATCGACAACTACATTGGCTTTTTCAGGGTCATACAAGATTTCACAGCCGTAATCCTTTATTAACTCCAGCCATCTCCTTTGTCTCATGTTCAAATCCTTCTGTGTTAAGATATATTTTAGACTCTTATGGACCGTGTATATCTCACATTTCTCTCCGTAAAGATAATGTCTCCATATATTTAAGGCAAACACTACCATGGCCAGTTCTAGATCACGAGTAGGATAAAATTTCTCATAATCCTTCAATTGTCATGATGCATATGTAATGACCTTGCCATGCTGCATGAGCACACAACCAAGTCCTCTATGCAAAACATCGTTATAAACTACGAAATTTCCTATGTCATCGGGTAATGACAAAACAAGTGCTTCACTTAACCTTTTCTTCAGTTCTTGAAAACTATCTTCCCATTTCTCAATCCACATGTATTTCACCGTCTTCCTTGTCAAGTTAGTCGACGGAGTAGCTATCTTCGAAAAATCTTGGATGAACCTCGGATAGTATCCCGCTAACCCGATGAAACTCTGCACCTCAGTCAGCATTTTCGGTTGTTCCCAATTTATCACAGCTTCCACCTTCGTTGGATCTACTAAAATCCCCTCATGGTCAATAACATGACCTAAAAACTGCACCTTTTCTAGCCAAAATTTACACTTAGTGATTTTTGCATATAACTTCTCCTTTCTTAGTGTCTCCAACACTATTCTTAAGTGTTCAACATGATCTTCTGGTATCTTAGAATAGACTAGAATATCATCGATAAACACCATGATGAACTTGTCCAAATATTATTTGAACACTCTTTTCATCATATCCATAAATGCAGCTGGTGTATTAATTAACCCAAATGACATCACCAGAAACTCGTAATGACCATAACGAGTACTTAATGTCATCTTTGGTACGTCCTCCTTCCTAAGCTTCAACTGATGATACCCCGTCCTCAAATGTATTTTACAAAAATACTTTGCCCCTTTCAACTGATCAAAAAGATCATCGATCCTGGGCAATGGATATTTATTCTTTATCGTTAACTTGTTCAACTCTCGATAGTTGATACAAAGTCTTAACGATCCTTCCTTCTTCTTTACAAATAGTACCGGTGCTCCCCATAGCGAAACACTCGGTTGAATGTACTTTCTGTCCAACAATTATTGTAACTGAACCATTAGCTCCTTCATCTCCACTAGCGCTTGATGATTGGGTAATATACCCATGAATTGAATATAATCGAGCTTAGAATATTGTATTCTCAAGTCGTTTAGAATCATTTTTACTGTGTTTAGTTTTTATTTTGCAGATTTGGGAGCTGTAGGGGCATTATGGGATTTTTAAGCTGATAATGGCATAATGCTAAATTGATCGAAGACCAGCGCTGGGGCACTGGGAATTGAACTATGTACAGCATCGGGGAGCTGTAGGCCAAAATCAGTTGACCAGACGCTTGTTGACCACCCGTTTGACTTGCTAAAGGGAGGCTAATTAAGAAGTTGATTTGGACTAGGATTGTGGTGCAATGTGAAGAGTATATAAAGGTTATTTTCATTGAAGTAGGGGACTGTCAACCACAATTGAAGACTAAGCAAGGAATTACTTGAAGATTGAGGATTGACTCTAGAGTTTTCTCTTCTCTTATTTTTTCAATTGGTGTAATTTCTTAAGGATGATTTTTAAAGGATTGTTGGTTTTAATTTCTTTCATGAACTAATTCTTTAATTAAGATTTCAATTGAACCTTTTATGTCTATAAATTAGTTATTCAATTTATTCAAATTATTTATGTCAAAGTGAATTGTTTATCTTGTCTTGAGCTTATTGATTAATTATCTGATCAATAATTACCTTGTTACTCTAGAGGAATTGAAAGAGGAATTCTAGGGTTAGAACTGGGCATGATAACATGTGATTTAGTTATTGGCATGACGAATAATTAGGTTCGTGAATTGAATAAAATTATTTGTTCACCGCATGTAACACATAAGGAATTAGAATTGAAGGAGTTTAATTCAATTATTTTGTATAGGAATATAGCAAGATTAATCTGGATTAAATAGAAGTAAATTGATCACTTGAAAAAGGACTTTTGGCATTGGAGAATTTCTGTTAACAATTCAGTGGGCATAATAATTGGGATAATTAGATAATTGATTTATAATTCATAATTGGGGATATTGAAGTCTTAGTTTTATTTATCTGAATTCATTCGTTAAAATCTTAGTTTTATTTATTTGGTTTATTTTAGAATAATCTATTTTAATTGTTAATTTAGTTTTCTTAATTTGAAAAATCACAATTTATGGTTGTTTAAATAAAATTGGATTGATATAGTGCTAGTAGTTTGAATTTATTGATTAGAATTCTCTATGGGTTCGACACTCTATCTTATCACTTTATTACTTGTTGACCGTGTACACTTGCACGTATTCATTGATTGCGAAATCAATCAACAAGTTTTTGACACCGTTGTCGGGGAATTCTGTATTTATATTAATTCCATATTAGTTATAATCAATTCGATCTTAATTTAAATGTTACTTATTTTTCTTCTTGTATTTGCAGGAATTCTTTGCGAGTGTATGCACAATAGATCAAGAGCTAAAAATGAACTTTTTACCCATTGATCTACTACCGTAAAATACTACCTGAGGTTATCTCAACGTTCTAATATTTACACATTTCTTTTGACAATCTATAATTGCCCCGTGGTTAAACAACCAATCCATTCTGAGAATTATATCAAATTCTCCTAACTTTATCGGTATCAAATCTAGCGATAATTTACAATCCCGTATATGCCTACACAACAACTCTTATGAATATCTTCAACAGGAATTATCTCTTCATTTGCTACCTTAATATTCAAAGGTATAGGCAACTTTTCGGGAAGTAATCCTAATCGTTTAGCAAAATCACATGCTATAAACGAACAAGTAGCACCCGAATCAAACAGCACGTAAGCATTTATACCGTTGATCGGGATAATACCTGCAACTACATCTCCGGATGCAACTGCATCTTGCACTGTCATATTAAAGGTGCGGGCCATCGGCCTACCCGGTTGCGCTGGACCACCAATAGCTAACTTACTGCTATTAGTGCCCTTATTCCCGTCCGTCCCCTTCTTTGGGCAGTTCTTTGCTATGTGGTCAGTTGACCCACATACAAAGCATTCGTGGTTTTTCTTTGGACTTGGACATTTAGGCAAAATGTGCCCCTCTTGTCTATAGTTATAGCGTACAGCCTTCTCCTTGAGACAGACTCCTAAGTGAGTCTTCCAACAGGTTTTGCATGCCTCCATCCTCCTCTTAGGATTCCTTTGCTTCCCTCCGATATTCGCAGAGTTAAACCCATTCCTCTTCTGACCTTCCCCACTCCCGCTGGCTCCTTCAATCTCCACTCCCCTATCCACCTTATTCATGTTCTTCTTCTCCTTGTGGTACAATCTTAGAGCCTCATTCCCACCTTCGGCGATTATTGCCTTCTCTAGTATGGTCCCAAAAGAAGTACTTTGGAACATTGATATTCGGTTATAGAGCCAGGGTTTCAAGCCCTGCTCAAACCTCCTAGCCTTTCTCACCTCTGTGTCCACTTGATGTGGAGAAAACCTTGCTAGTTCATTGAACTTGGCAGCGTATTGGGGAACCGTCATCTCCCCTTGCTTCAACTCTAAAAACTGCATTTTCATTCTTTCCTGCATACTCTTGGAAAAATAGTTCTCGAAGAAAATCTCCTTGAACCGTACCCACGTTAAGTTCTCTATACCAGCCCTAGTCTGGTTAGCCTCCCACCAAAAGTTGGCCTCTCCCTTCATCATATAGGTTGCAAAAGCAACCTTTTGGCCCTCATCGACATTTGCAATGACAAATGCCTTTTCGATCTCTTTCACCCACGTTTAGGCTCGTACTACTGAAGGATTTACAGTGATATTAGCCCCATTTTTATTAAATGTGGCCGTTAACAAGTTAAAGAACTCTTGCATTGGGTTTACCGGACCTCCCTCCGATTGATTAACATTAGCATCTTGATTATGTTGTCTCCTTCTTGGCGGCATTTTGCTGTTAAGATAAATAACACATCATTATTACTCTTTTCTTATTACTTTGTTATTATTCATGTTTAAACAATAACTTCAAAACTCATTACTCAATATGTTCCATAAAAAGGCTTATATTGATTTGCTTCTTGTAGTATAATACTACATCATTCACATTACACAGCCTAAGCTGATTACATTACTATCCCGCAATTGCTTTCCAAAAGTTGGAATTTACAAAAGACTACCCTTTGTTATACAAAATAGGGTTTTACGTCACTACTAGATACATCATATTTACATATCTAACTCTACTCTAGATAATATAGGGTTAAATCTGCCGTAAGGCATTATCAAAATCTGTGTTATCAAGACTGGCTATAACATCACGACTGATAGTATGCCGAGTCTGCCCTGCCTCTATCAGATACCCAGCTACTTGTTGCTGGAAATCTTTATGAGAACTCCTATGTATATAGGACATCCTCCCTATCTTCTATTTCTCGGTCTTTAGCTCCTGCCTGAGCTCAAAGACCTCCTGTTTTAGCTCGTGGACCTTGTCCATTGCTAAAATTCTTTCATCATGCTCCTCCTCCCTCATCAACTCCATACTCGTCTTATCTTCCAAGACAGCATGAAGCTCTGCTTTTAGTTCTTTCACCTCCTGACAATAATGGATGTTTATATCCAACATTGTCATAAACAATGACATCATCGACTCCCCCAGAGGTGTTTCTTCTGCAAGTGCTACTGGGTTAAAGGACACTACCTCCACCTCTTCTTTCGACATGCCATCAAACACAGACATAAGGTCATGGTTCTTCGAGTCTCCAGACTCAATCACTACCACTTCTGGCTCTTCTACTATAGGGTTTGATATAATCTCTATTTGATTAACTGATTCTTCATTTTCTACCTGTATATCTCTATACATTTTATTTTCTCCTGACATCTTCAACAAAACAATTTAGTTTGATTAGTACACGTCAGTAAAATAATAAAAACACATATCATATATAATGCATTTTTTAAGGTTAATTTCATCTTTTACTTCTTTGACAATTCTCTTAAGGTTATGACTTAAGGTTTTAATTCTCCCTTAAGTTTTATAACCTAATGCTCTGATACCAACCTGTGACGCCCCCAAATACGGGTATCTTCCAACCTGATATATGGTGCTACATGGTGCTATCGTTCACACATACATTCAATTGAAATGCCTCAAAAGAACGAATATGTCTTACATATATTCCAAATAATATTACCATTCCCCAAGTTCTTAATAACCATTACATTCATTCTTGTCATAATATCAAATAATATTAACATTCAACCTATGCTATTATAAAAGCAAGCTATAGGTTCGTCTTAGCCTTCCCTTTATCTTTTTCGGATCCTTCGGTCCGTTCGATCTTAGCTGCATTCATATGGTTCAAGCAAGAGTAAGCATAACTAGCTCAACAAGTATGACAAATTCATTTAAACAACATGCTTGAATCATACAAATCATATATCTTCAATAACTGAACAATAGTTATGAAGTACTATCAATAATTCAAAATAAAACTTCTCTTTTCTTTAAAACTTTTTATAATGAACAATATTCAGTAAAACATTAAATCTGGTCCAAGACCTTGAGCATTTCATACTTTCTTTGAAAAGGACAACCCGACACTAAGTCCATAAGTCCGGCATTACTTACGAGCACGTCTAGGTGATCAGCCTATAGTACTCTATGTTGTACACCACTACTTTCTTTAAACGTATGTACGTTTAAGTTGTGGCAACCTCACGTGCCTGTCGTTTGACGATAAAACATTTGTTTAGCATACTTAGTTTTCAATTGAAAACCATACCAAAATTGTAATAACCCGGGATTTCGAACAATCCAAATTTTACGAATAATTTTTTTTAATTTAATATTGACATTGACTGTTAATATTGTACTGTGTATCTGTGATACGAGTCTTGAGAATTAGTCAATCTGTGTATTGACTGAGAAAATAGAGTAGAATTTTGCTTAACAGCTTTAGAAAACCCTAACCCTAATTTCTGATTAGGGATTCGGTAGAAACTACAATTAAAATAATTGTATCGATGAATACGTGTTTGTACTGTACGGACTTAATGATCAAATGATCGATCAGATAAGGTTTGAAATTTATAAACCTTAATAAGATATTAGAAACCCTAACGAACAGTTAGGAACATTAATTGTATGCTGGGAAACCCTAATTTAAAATTCGAGAATCCTAAACCCTAATTAGGAAACCCTAATCCTAATTAGTAAGTCTTAATGTGATTGATAATATTTAATGTAATTAGTAATCACTAATTATATTTTTATCATCTTAATTTTTTATTTTGAAAACCATAATTTAAAATTTATGGAATCTAAAGTTTTAAAACCTAAGGATTGGAATCATAGGGTTAAACCCTAAGTGGCCATTAAATTTAGAAGGAAAAAGACCAAAATGCCCTGTTAGTATATTTTTAATAGTTAACTTGTAAATCTAGCAAATATTGGAGTTGGTAACCTAACCACTTGACATTGTGACTTCTAAAAGCTCAGCAATCAGCCTCCAATTGACAGCTAGCATCAGATCTAGCAATATATCTTGATATATATATATATATATATATATATATATATATATATTTGAGAGAGAGAAAGTTACTACATTTAGCTTATTTTTCAACTTAGCTCTAACTAACTCATTCTCTCTCAACACCTCAGAATTTAACAAGTTCCTCAGTCACTTATTAACCTTCTAGAACACCTAAGGTCAGATTGAAGAGCATAGATCAAAGATTTGAGCTAGAAAGGTATAAAACCCTACTTCACTTTGATCTTTGTCAAAATTTATGTTTTTGTGTTTTTATAAGTGTTATAAGATGTTTTTAGATGATCTATGTTGATCCATCATGGATCCATAGCATCAAAGTGGGTAAAAATTAAAGTTTTCAAAAAACTGTTCTTGAGCATTCTTAGTGGTCTGACAAGAAATGTCAGTGGCCCTAGATCTGTCTATGTTGTCAATTTTTGATGTTTTATTGTTTGAATCTGTAGCTTGTTATGTTTCCTTTGATCTTCAAGTGAAATTAGAGTCAGTGGATGTCTATATTTGTTGTTATTAACGGTCAAAACCCGTTGACCGGGCATGACCGGGCCAAATCTAGGTAACCCAGAAATGGTTTACCAGTGTCTGACAACTTCTTTAAGCCCCTTGATCTGTCAGTCGTCTTAGTGTTTTGATGATTTTTTGTATTAATATTGTAGCTTGTATTATGGACTTTAGATCCATTCCTTAAGAACTCTTAAACAAGCAATAGATCAAAAGTAACAAGTGGTCAAAGTAGCCTATTCGACCATGATGGTTGTTTTCTGGAATTAACAGAAAACCGGGTGAACAACCCTCTGACAGGGTTTGACCGAGTTGTATCTTGTGGATCTATTGTTGTTAAACTGATTTGTTGATATAGTAATGTACCTTGACACTAGTACCCCCAAACATAAGCTTTTGCTTGTCCCTAACTAAAAATATCTGAACAAAAATAACAAAAAGCCAATATAACTGTGCATCATGCGCTGAACTACTATATACCCGCAATGTGGCTTCTAAGCTCAAAACAACTACTCTTTGAGAATAAGAAAAACACTGTTATGAGTAAGAGTTTAATTAATCTCAAGCTTAAGACTGTATTCGATCCATTATGTGTGTCTATGTGAATACCAATTATTCTAACTAATTATAGCTCAAAATAAGCTCATACAAGCGATCACAATAAAAATGCTAACTCTGCAAACTCAAACAACATCAAGCATTAAGAACAAGACACATAAGCAAGGAAGGATCAAAAGGCATTTGCATGAAGACATCTAAATCTGACGTGTGCAATGCTTAATTACCTTAGGCTATTCAGAGTTACCCATGCAATAAGCTTTCCATCATTGACTCCCAAGCTAGATGGCATTAGGGCACTAGGCGTAAAACACCCCTATGGGTCTAATAACTTGAGCAACAAAGGCCACATAATCAAACTTAAGCCAAATTAGACTTTTATTCTATACATTTTAACAATCAAAACCTTTAGGATGACCATGCAATGCTTAATTACATTAGGCTACTCAAAGTTACTCGTTAATGAGCTTTTGATCAATGACTCCCAAGCTAGATGGCTTTAGGGCACTAGGTGTAGAACACCCCTAAGGATCTAATAACTTAAGAAACAAAGGCCACGTAGTTAGGCTTAGTTAACTAAGGTTATTATTATTATTCTTTTCATTTTTTTCTTTTTTTTTCAAACACGAAAACATGCCAAAAGCAAAAAGATTTGAACTTGCATAAGTGCCTAAGTCTTTTATTACCTTGTAATTACTTAAGTTAAACAAAGGCAACGCAGTTTCAAAACAATAACCACGTAAACTCTAGCTAAAAGACAACTAGCTAGAATAGTTGGCCGGCGCTCACTAAGAAGAACAGATCAGTAACAGTCTCAACTATCAACTAAACTAAACTCTAATTCACACATGCTTAACACATCTCGCTTTGAAATAGTTGTAAACCAACATGCTTATCATTAGTCACGCTCAAAAATTAATAATCTATATAACCCATTTCAAAAATATAAACAGTTCAAGATAGGGTTAATCAAAAACCGTAGCATGACAATATAAAAGATAATGTATACCCTTGCACTAATATATATCAGCTCAAAATAGGGTAATAAAATCATAACATGGCATCAAGTATACTAATATGTGTAAGCCCCAAAAGATGGCTATATTTAAACTAAACATGTTGATAATAAAAACCATCCATATAAAATGATAAAAGCTGTTCATGCATCCATACATAACTAAATAAAGCCACATAATGACAAAAGCATTCATATAATATAAGACTTGATAGCTCAAACACTCACTTACACTCTAGCTAGCGAAGCTACCAGAAAACGTACAATATATATGTATATACACAGCTGTGTATTGCACAGTAGTGCTATGACGACGGTTTTTTTGCTATGGCGACGGTTCATCCGTTGCCACAACCCAAAAAACGGTCACCATAACCGACTGTGTATATACATTTTTCCATATATATATATATATATATATATATATATATAAACCATTAAACTTTCAAATAATTATAAAAATTATGGTCAAATTTTGGTTGTTTTGACAATTTTTTTAAAGTTGGACGATTTTAGTGCAAAAATAAAATAAAATAGTTTTTATTATTTTTTAAGATCATTAAGTTTAGTGATGTATAATCATATAGGTATGGCATCAATGAATAATGCGACCACATAGTCTTTCAAGTGTCGTTCTGGGTGGGTGTATCCATCTTCATGCTTGTAGGTAACAAACATCATTCTCATAAAATTCAGAAATATCACAACGAGACGCATTGAAACAGGTGTTGGCCGGAGAAGTTCCTCATTTATGTCCTTCCAAGTCTTCTCAATCCTTGTTTGAAACTCACCAACAGATTCTTCCTTTGATACTCCATGCTCCTTCATGTAGCAATCGATCCCTGTAATATCCTCTTGTTCGTCCTGCAAATTATTGATCGATATATATACTTTTAAAGTCTGAATGAGTTGTATTTGTATAGTAAAAGAGTAACATTTTTTGCTAGTCTTCACAGATCTTTATTATACAATTGCAACATCCCAATGCAACTGACTCCTATGAATTTTTAAAGATGATGTTGGAGGACAACTTTAATGAATCCAAATAAGTTAATTACTCCTTTTATTCCAAAATAGATGCCCATTTATGATTTCTTTTTCTGTTTTTTGGGTCAAATTGATAATCTCTAAAACTTATTTTTGTACTATTTTTTAACAAAATATAGGTGAAGAGATTATGTATATTATAAAGCGGGAGGAAAAACTGACGGTTTTCTAGTGTAAACAATTATGTGAAGTTTTTTCCATTTTCCTTTTTATCCTTTCCATTTCTATTAATTCTCTCAAGTTTTTTTCTAACTGAATGCTAGCTAGCTAGGGTACCTCATGATCTACTATGTCATCCATTAGGCGACCATATAAGCTTGTAGCAACAACAAATTTAGGGTTATGTAATGTGTAATCAAAGTCACGAACACTAGCTTCTTCTCCCATTGCCATAAAGGATGCTAACCCCAGCATGCAGAGACCTGTGCTTGTTAATGCATTCGCCAAATATTCGTCGAAACCAGGCACATATTTTTCACGGAGCCACTTGGCCTCAACATGATAACCCCCCACTGTTTCTTTGAACTGTCATCAATGATAATTTCAAAAGAAAAAAAAAGAAATAATTATTTATTTGGTTAAGCAAAAAAAATTCAAAAAAAAGAAGGAAAGGCGTAGAAATTATTCCATACTGCTTCTTTTAGAAAATGAATACTATATGATCTTCCTTGTTTTGTCATTTCTTCTTCAAATTCATCAACGAGATTTAGCAGACTCTTATAGCAGATCTTCATAAAATCTGGGAGCTCATGTATGATACCCATATCCCATCTGAAAAATCAAAGACCTAATTTTATTTCTTTATTCATTCTTTTCAACATACTGAAATTTCTTTTCTTAACATGTAATTTTAATTGTATGTAGAAATTATAGATGGGAAAATGATATATATATATATATATGTGTGTGTGTGTGTGTGTGTGTGTGTGTGTGTGTGTGTGTGTGTGTGTGTCCATTGAAAATATATAATCCTGAATAAGCACCGAATGCAACATGTTTTTTTACCTGTGAAGCTCATCATTTGTATATAAATCAATCAATTTTTTGTATAGAAAAATATTGCATTTTATGCTTATTTGGGGCTTATTTTCAGTGGACATAGCAGTACTTGAAATAATAAGAAACAAATAGAGTTTACTAGGTGAATAATTTTAGAAATTAGAACCCAAATCTTTTATGCATTCAATGCAACAGGAATTAAATGGCAAAAAAATAAATAATTTACCGATTTATTGCATCTGTATAAAGATCGATTTCTTCAATTGTAGCATACGAATCATATGTGTCATCCGTCAGCGATAGCATAGCCACAATTTTGGTTAATATCATCCGGGCTAGGGAATAACCAGGTTCAAAATGCACTGACACAGCCCAAAAGTAACACTCTACTATTCTGTTCCTTGCATAAGAAAGCTTTGTTGCATAGTCCAATTCATTCCACCACCTACAATACACACATAAATATACACAACACATTAGTTGACAATTCTAGCTTCTCTCTGTGTGTGTAATATATTCCCCCAATTTCAAATTATAAGACTAATATGAAATTTTAGAAGTCAATTTGAGAAGTTTTCGGGTTCAAAATTGTTACCAATTAATATAGTTTTTGACAATACAATTAAGAAAATTGTAAACTATCTAAACTGTAACACTTAGTACAAGATTTCTTGTTATACAGTGGACCTGCAATCACTATTCTTATGGTGTGCACCAAATATAACTATCTGATGCATGTAACTCTGTGTATACGTGAGTGGATTACCTTATGAGTTGAGATAGTTCTTGCTTATGTAACATCTGCACTAAATTGAAATCTAACTTTGCGAATCGCTGTAGCAACTCATTCTTAGAAGGGTCTTCTTCATAGAAAGAGATAAAATGCTTTGCTTCAACTCTCGGGATCCCTTTGTGGAGGGGCTGGTCCAAGGCATGCCTCACTTGTTTAGCCAAAGCAAAGTTTAAATCCGCAACCATTTTTTCAAGGTGACAAGCAGTGAAAGCAAGAGCCTCATCCAAAATCTCTTCTCCATGAATTCGTACATGTGTTGCTTCGTACAAACTCAACATTCCCATTGCTTCACCAGCAAGGGCTTCATCAAATTTACCATTGTTAGCTTTGAATTTGCTGAAGACATCTGAAGTAAATTAAGCCCATCATATAATATCATATATACAATTGAAATATGTAGTTAATGTTGTAAAATAATTTCGGAACTTTGAAACCCTCTTTATATATATATACGGAAAGGATCAAAGACTTACCCCTTGATCTTACATACCTTGCATACCTCCTTTAGCGACGGACCGGACGACGATTCGGTCCGTCGCTATAGGTTCGGACCGTCGCTATATGTTGTTCGTCGCTAAAAGCTAAGACGACAATTCTCTGATATAGCGACGGACCGAACCGTCGCCTGATCCGTCGCTAAAGAGGGTGAGCATGATATGTAAAATAAAGGGGTGAGTCCTTGAAATGGACTATATATATATATATATACGGTCCGGATCAAGTGCATACCCCTTATCTTACTCACTCGTGCTTACCCCCATTTAGGTGACGGTTTCGGTCATACAACCGTCGTCTATACTTTTAGCGACGGACAAACATATAGCATCGCTAAAAGTATAGAAGACGGTTGTATGACCGAAACCGTCGCCTAAAGGGGGGTAAGCACGGGTGAGTAAGATAAGGGGTATGCACTTAATCCTTGCTCTCTCTCTCTCTATATATATATATATATAGGGTATGCATTCATGACAACTGCTTAGGGAACTATTCTAGTAATCTAAAAAAAGGAACATGCTACTACAAGTTGTAGTGGCTCGAACAATTAAAAAGAGACATGCCATTACAACTTGTAGCGGCTAGGACAACTTTAACATATTAATATTAATATTTTGTAATATTATTAATACTAATATTGGGGTTGCTGCACTGTACATGGGCGGCGCTGCTGGGAAGCATATTGAGGCTGATGTACACGACTTATTGTGGTTTGCTAGTGGACTTAGGACGCTATGCTTTACTGAGTTCATGTAGGAATAGATGTCTTCCGAGTCACATGTGTGGTCCTATAAATATGCAACTATGGGGTTATTTTGATAGCTCTCATAGATATAACATACACATAATACACCATCAAAGCTTGGATTACACATCAGATTTCAAGGATCAAAGGAGAACAAGGATCGAAGGCTGAATCGGAGAGCGAGGCTGCATGACATAATTTTTGTTTTCTTATCTTTTCCTTTTAATTCTATAATCTAAGATGCTATTTAATTTTATGATGATGTTTTCGACCTTTGCTATGAACTAAATTTTCAATTAAGATTACAATGGAATCTAATGATTAGTTTAAATTAATTTGCCCTCTTATTGGTTATTATTGATTATAATTGAATAGTTTATTATATTTTGTGCATTATTGATATAATTATCTGATCACCAATTAATTTGATAATCTATATAAAATTAGACGATAAATTATAGGTTTAGATCTGAATATGATAACACGCGTCTTGATTATTCTTCTTAGGATTTAATAACATGATTTGTGTACACTACAGGAGAAAACTCTATCTGCGACCAAATATATCAGCGACCGCCCCTTCCGATCGCTGATAGCAATAATAGCGACTGTCATCTACGACCAGTATTGCTTCTAGTCGCTAAGATATATGACTTTAAATTATTGTATATTGTAGTGATTTTCAAGATAGTAAAATTGTGAAGTGCATTTCACAATTATGCTTACCGAACTGGCCTACGCCAGTGATTACATGGGCAAGTACACCTCTCGCCCATAAGAATGCAGTTTGGCCTGAATTTCAGGTATATTTTTTTATCACTCTGATAAATAATACATAGTTAATCAAATAATATTGTTTAGTAATGCTGGATTATGGTAATATAACAGTTTTAATATTATTATTGTTGTTTTATTTGCAGAAACGGTGTAGATGGGACGACGCACAAACATCAGTTATTCAGACACTGTTCTGGCAGAAGTGCACCGTCCGAACTAAAGATAATCTAAACAAGGAATGACAGAAAGCCCTGTACAATGCTGAGATTGACCATCCAAGACAGGGTGAGCAGTATATGTATGAATATAGCCC
The DNA here is from genome assembly GCA_020205505.1 of Panax japonicus. Classification (NCBI taxonomy): domain Eukaryota; kingdom Viridiplantae; phylum Streptophyta; class Magnoliopsida; order Apiales; family Araliaceae; genus Panax; species Panax japonicus. Next base: position 49,456,256 of record CM035102.1, on the reverse strand, counting down.
CTGGTGGTGCGCACAGCCCATATGGATGCATATGTATGACCAGTGGAGAGCTGAGAGCTGGGTCAAGAGACGCAAGACTGTCGCCTCGAACAGATCCTCAGGTGTATCTGAAGGCGAAAAGGCAAAAGGCACGTACAAGGGCGACAATATATCACAGCAGCAGCATATTGCTGCTAGGGTACGTATGTATAGCATGCTTATTGGCTTAGTTATTTGTTTTTATGTTTAAAGTCATGTTTTGTAGCTAAAATATAATATGTTTACATATTAATATGAGAACATGAACTGTAGGAGTCTCAGTTTCAAGGTCAACCTATCAATTGGTTGGATGTGTATGTGGCCACCCGTGATGGTCTACCTGACGTTGTTCATATAGCGGTAATAAGTTAACTTTATACTAATATGTTTATAAATTGTGATGACCTTTTTTAGCATTTTTTTATTTATTTTTAACTATTTAATAGTTGACCTTCTAACAGGACACTTTTAAGGGCTTAATGAACGAGTGTTATCCTGAAAGGACCCCGCGTCCGCCGATTGATCAAGAATTGTGGGAGAGGGCGTCCGTCGTGAAGAAAAACTATGTTAAAGGCCAAGGACAAAAATGACACCTGACCATCAGTGGCACAGGCAGCTCTGCTACTCAGTCTACACAGTCATCAGGTCATCCAGCCTATCATACTCCTACTGACTGTGTGAGAGCGATCTGTCAGAATCGTGATCTTCTTCGTATACTGGGCGGGCATCTGCATTCTCTTAGTCCTGATGAGTTGGCGGAGACAGTGGCGGCAGCAGCAGCATCATAGCATCAGGGTGGCGACCATGTATATATATCGATATTGTTACTGTCACTGTTTTACTTATATGTTTCACTTCATTGTCTATTGTTTAGCTTTCCCCAAGTCATAGTAGTATCAACACATGTAACATATATGTTTTATTCTTTTGTTAATTACAGGATACTAATTTGGATGATCCATGAAGAGCTAGACCAGCCATATATGTTAGATTTTTAAAGCCTTGCTAGACTTGTTTTTTAGATTTTTAAAGCCTTGTACTCTTTTAGATTCATTCTTTGGACAATTGTATTAATTTACGATTCTATTATATGAATGTTTATGATTATATTGTGTTGTGTTGGTTTACGATGGATGTTTATCATACAGTAGTTATCATGTATGAATGTTTTTCATATGGTAGTTAGCATGGATGGATGCTTATATATATTGCTGTGTGTTGGAATAAAAAGCAGGTACAAAGCAGGTTATTTTTGGGAAATCAATAAAACAGGAAAAATATTATAAAAAAAACATCAGCGACCGCATGCGGTTGCTAACACTGAAACGCGGTCGCTGATAACTACTTTGAAACTAGCGACCGATTCGGTCGCTATTACCGGTCGCGGACACATGTGCCACGTCACAACTGACAAATGACTCAGCATGAGTCAAAATAGCGACGGAGTCTGTCGCTAACTGCGGTCGCTGAGAGATCGGTCGTTATTGTTGGTCGCTGATGTCCATCCAGAGACTAGATTAGCTGCGACTCATATCAGCGACCGCAAGCGGTCGCTTATACTCATCTGCGACAATATGTGGTCGTTGATATGCGGTCGCTGATAAGCCTTTTTATTGTAGTGGTATAAGATAAGAATATACATATATGTTGTGTATAACCATTGTGAGAATAAATTTGATCTAAATGAATTTGTTATTAATTATTTCACATAGGAATTAATAGTGATTTAATTTGAAGAGATATTTTTATCTAACTATCGAAAGACGTTTTATAAATAATTGTGAATTCTCGGTTGACGTTTTGGTATGGTTAATTAATTGAAAATAGAATAAAGAGATTTAAACGAGACATTAGGGGAAATTTTAATCTTAAGCTTTTAAATCTTATATTTATCCTTTTTAGCAATTTAGTTTTAATTTTTAATAATTAGCTTTATACTCTTTAATCATTTGTTTAAATAAAATTTAATTGATACAAAGTTAGAACTTGGTCATATTATTAACATATTTCTCATGGGATCAACACTCTATTTACTACTATATTTGTTGATCGTGTATACTTGCGCGTAAAATTGTCTATAACCAATTTAGATAACAAGTTGTTGGCGCCTTTACTCGGGAATATTACTAATAATTTTTCCAATATTAATTTCGATCCATTCGATCTTAATTTAAACGTACTTTCTATTTTAATTTTTTTCCAAGATACGCAAGTACAAGAAACCATGGATGCCAATAATTACCAGTGGCCTTATGCGAGGATGACTCAACTAAAAGAGGCGGGGATTTATAGACTCGATGTAGTTTTTAAATTAGTTGCATAAATTGCGACGCTTACGGAGAAGATTTGTTCTTTAGGGGCTTGCACAACCTATTCAGAGTGTATCATTTATTTGTTATTTATGTGCTGAAAAACATCCGAGTCATCAATGTGCCTTTAGTTCCTAGTCGGTACAATATGGTAGTAACTTCGGCGACTATCCCAACAATTATCATCATGATTAGAGGAATCCTCCGAATTTTTCATGAAGCGATAACAATCAAGCCCAAACCTTTACTTTAATACAATTATATCCACCAGGATTTCAGACTCAAGCTCTTCCACCACTAGAGAAGAAGTCAAACTTGGAGGAATTTCTTTCCAAATACATAGCTCAGAATGAGATGAGGATGAATAGCCTAGAGGTGTCAATTCAAGAATATGGAAAACCAAGTGAGACAACTTGTTAATGCAATCAACAATCGCGTTTGCCAAGCGATTCGAATATCAATCCCAAGAGGGAAGTCAAGAAACATTATGAGGCAATTTTCACTTAGTAGTGGTAAGGAGATACAAGGAACTGATGGAGTACCTACGCCAAAGCTACAAACGAACATGGAAAAAGATATGGATGTTGAAAAGGAGAAGAAGAGTGGGGACCAGAAAAAGAAGGTAGGATTAGATACAACCTTGAGTTTCAATTAATGCTGATAATTAAGTAGATTTCGATAATGCCCCCTATGCCTTTTCCACCAAAGCTCAAGGATTCGATTAGTTTTATAATCTCCTGAACAATTGGTAGTCATGATTTCATTGTTATCTCCATAAATATATAATATTATTTAATATATGTAGATATAAAAAATTAAATAAAACAGAAACATGAAAATCTTATAAATCTGAGTCCTTTGAATTCACAAAATCTCCTTAAAGCAAATTTATTCCTCCACAGATGCTAAGGGTTAATTGAATAATTGCTTCCCAAGATAAAACGGATTTCAATTCTTAATTAGTTGCATTACAAAATTAAGAATTCATAGAACCAAATTCAATGTTTATGTACTGAACTTAATATGAATGTTAATGATGCATATGCATGGAAAAACATTGGGAAAAACTTACTGCACACTTAACAATTTTGCGCAGAACGGGATTTTGCAGAACGGGAACGGGAATATACTTAAGAACGGAACTGGAATTTACCGACAGAACGGGGAACGGGAATTTTTTATAAAACGGAACGGGATAGAAATTGTGCAGAATGGGAGGTAAAAATTACTTGTGTTTTTTTAGGCGCCCATATTGATTAATTTATTGTCTAAGTTGGCAGTTTATTACCGTTGGCATCATCAAAACTACGTAGTATTGATAAGTTAACAAAATTTGTTAAATTATAAAACATATTTTGTCCAAAAAATTATATATCAAGACCCGAACTCGAACGGACGACGGCGAATCGCGCGTGTGATTTTGAACCATGCCTTGGCTAGGTCCTCTCTCTTCGACAAAAGTGGGGTGCCCCTTGGGGTCCTTCCTATTAAGCAAACATCCCATATATAAAGACTTCATTTTTCCCTCTAATGCCATATGTGGGACTTTTCATTTTTCAACATTTCAAGTAGGTGACTTTGGAGTCAATTTTCTCATTCAATTCTTAATGAATTTGAACATATAAATATACCAAGTTATACTCCTCATTAAGGAGAACATATTGATGCAAAGACCCGACATTTTTCGAATGTGGGTCCCTCATTTAATTGAGACTCAAAATGCTCTAATATTTAATATTTCAAATCCCATTTCCAACATTCATCAGCAGAGCTCTATGTGGCTTGGGAGCCAGTATGAATTTGAAGCCATTGTGGGGGGAGAGATGCGGACATGTTAATCTACTTCTTGGTTTGAAGGAGCCCACAAATATTACTTTGCAACTGGCAGACATGTCAATAACTTGTCGTAGGGGAATTGGATAGAAAATTGAAGAAATCGGGATGACGACTATAAACCAAGCGATTTTTGGGAGGCAACCCAAGTTTAAGTTTTATTTTTATTTTAGTTGGGCATTTTAGTTTATTTAGTCTTAATTGTATTTTAATTATTTGTGAAAAATGTTTTCAGGAGCCAAATAGCAAACAAAACAAATTACGTTCCAGACTCTAGTCGAGGAGGACGCTGCCGATGCAGATTGACAGGTTCTCAGGAAAGTCCTCTGCTTTACTCTTTTCTATTTTAGACATTGAGGACAATGTCTAATTTAAGTTTGGGGTGTGTTCTTATTTTTGTTTTATTTGGTAGTTGAATATTTGTTTTTTTTTTGTTATTGGTTTTGCATTTTAGATATAATGTGAGCAATGAATTGATTGTATTTAATGATGTCCGATGATAAATATGGGTTTAATCTAACTCTTGTGAAATTGAGAAACATGTTTAGTTTTTATTTTGACTTATTAGTTAGTTTTACGTTGTTTGTGATCCTTTTGTACTTAAAATCACATATATCCATTTGTTTAGCTAATCGGGACTAGAAAAAGTTTATATAATTAAATGATTGTGGAAGATAGTATTGAAACTCTAGAAAACTTTTTTAAGTATCATTCAAAGCAAATTTAGGCATTAATATAAGTTTGGGAGAAATGTTGGATTATTTGAAAATTTTAAAATTCTGAACCTTCCCAAGTTGACATACTGGATTATGTGGTGGGTTGAGATGGAGCGTAAAATGCACTCACCCATAAAAATATGTAGGGAATGAGATGGAGCGTAAAACACATTCGTTCCATAGAAAGTGAGATGGAGCATAAATGTATTCACTAAAAAAATATTGTTTAATAAAGTACTTGGGAAGGGGTGTAATGCATACGAATAATGATTCAAATGTGCATAATTTTTGAAAAATCACGTTGATCCCCCAGTTTATAAGATGCCTTCATTAGTGGAGGGTGATGTGAAATATAGGCTATAGAGTTGACGATAGTTATCTTTGACGGAGTGTTTGATTAATTAGGGGGTGTTTGATAAAAATTGAATGAATCTGAATCTGAATCTGAATCTGAATGAGCTGAATCTGAATGAAAAAAACTGTTTGATAACTGACATATCTTAAAGATCTGAATGACATATTTTTAATATTTTACCCCTCTGAAAAAATTCAAAGTTGTTGTAAATTTATTTAATATTACATAATATAATAGTTAATATTTTTTTATTATTTTTATTATTATTTTTAATTTTTTTTTACTTCATTCAGCCAACCATTCAGACCAAAAATTCGGCCTTAACCATTCAGCCAACGCATCTGACCGATTCAGCCATTCAGACGATTTTTTTTCAAAACAAACGCACTTAATGATTCAGCCACTTACCGATTCAGCCACTTACCGATTCAGCCATTCAGGCCCATTAAGTTCTAAACAAACAGCCCCTTAATCTTATATGGGATATTATTAGAATGAACAGTTTGAGTAATAACAAGTAATATTATTAGTAATAACAAATAATTATTATTTTAAAAATAATATTTTATTTTCAATATAAAAATATTAATTATTTTAAAAATAATATTTTATTTTAAAATACTAAAAATAATTACTATTTTCAAATTATTTTAAGAAAATATTTTATTTTAAAATATTAAATTAAATTATTATATTAAAAAAGTTAAAAAAAATATTTTCTTTTAAAATATTAAAAATAATAGTTATTTTAAAAATATAATTTTATTTTAAAATATTAAATATAATTATTATTTTGAAATTATTTTAAAAATAATCTTTTCTTTTAAAATATTAAAAATAACTATTTTTAAATTAATTATTTTATATTAAAATATTAAAAAGAATTATTTTATTTTAAAATATTAAAAATTGGGTTTGAGTCAAATTGGGTCAGATTGAGTCAAAATTTGGTCAGGTTGGGTTAATCGGGTAGGAGGAGCGGAAAAGCAAAAAAATATCATTAAGTCCTAACCGACTAAAAATGAACTTTAAAGATCACGAAAACCTTCGTGTAGGGAAAAAAAACTTCTACTAGCAAAAATATATCTAGAAAGAAAAAGATTATCGTTAGTTTTATGATTTACCAGATGAAATTTTATAACCATGTTGCCTGAATATTCTGAAGCTAACTGCAGTATTAAGCAGATCATTGTCTTTAACGTCTTCAGCGTTAGCATGGACAAGAAACAGATTCTCCAGTTGATCTTCAATCTCCTTATGAAAGTGATACGATAGGCCTAAGCGTTCAATTGTGTTAATGAAATCCATTTTTTCTGCAGGTTTAGTTCCAGATGCCACTAACAAGGTCTTCACTTCATCTTTCAATATATCAATTTCTTTGGAATATATTTCCCATTCCTGCAGTACATCATAAAGGACAAATTTATATGTATACGAAAAAAACGTTTCAAAGCACAGTGGCTATTAAAAATAGTAAAAAAATTATCCATAAGGTTTTGGGTGCATGAGATCTTGAGAATGTTAAATTTCAGTGGAATATATATATATATATGGCCATTAGACATTGCACCAATCTGGCGCCTGATGGTTAGGCTTTTGCAATGAACGATGCAAGATCTGTTCCGTAGCTCATAGTGGCCTCAATGTTACGGATGACTCTGTTCTTTTTTTCTTTTTTGTATTTGTATAATTCTGACTACTACATCTTGCAATGAACTTGAAATGAACTATTCGGTTCCATAACACATATAGTGGCCACAATATTGAGGACGATTCCGTGTTTTTTAAAAAATTATGATCATCAAATCTCGCAATGAATGACATAAGATCTGGTGATTATATAAACTCTCGTAGCCACCATTAATTTGCTATGTATTAGATCTATGTATGTGTGTATGTATGTATATCCAAATATTGAACCAAAACTTTGGAATGAAAAATAGCTGTTCATGTGATCTTTCTATATACAATATTATATCTTGCACACACAAACACACAATATTTTTGTGCAGAGAGATTACACACCATGCATGAATATATAATGGTACCTGATCATCTATAGAGAATGAAGAGAAACGATCACCCCACATGCTCGGGGTGAACTGTGGTTTAAGTCGAACAACCTCCGGAATGGGAACGGAATTTTCTAATGAAGTTACGGCCATGGAGAAGATATTCAATTAAGTTCTTAGCAATTATATAGTATATATGATACATTGAAGATCAGATGCATGCTAGGTATTTATAGAAGGCAAAAATCTTTGTGAAGCCTCACCTTGTTGCTCCATCTACAAGCCCTAATTAGAATTTCATTGTTACTCAATAATACAAACTTTAACCCCTTTGACCCACTGAGGAGAGACTAATTAAGGCCTATATCAACCAGAGCCGGCCTTGGGCAAGGGCAACTAGGACAGCATCTCAGGGTCCAAATTTTTTTATAAGTTTATTTGTATATATGTGTATAAAAAAAATAAAAAATAAAACAAAAGAAGTTGTCGACTGCACACGTTAATGAAAAGGGAAGTCAATCAATCCAATCAGTCTTTATATACTCAATCTCAAGAAGAAACGTACTGAGTAAAAAAGTCTCATATTAATTATAAAATATAATATAAAACAAATCAATAAATATGAGGGCAACTTCTTTAAATGATATTTTGTGGTTCAAATTTCATTGTTATTTTTATTTTGTAGTTAAATGTGATGATTCTTTGCTTCGATTAATTGTGGAGAATGAAAAGAAGATTTATCAAATCAAAAAAATGCTTATCGAGATTCGGGAGGAAGCATGTAGACTCAAATAATTGGGTTTTCCCCAACCAAAGTTTTAATGAGGCCCCAAAGTGTTTTTTCTTATCTTTTGTAAATTCTTATAATTTTAATAAAATTAATTAGTTGATAATTTATTTTTTTATTTAATTTGTATAAAGCGACACACTTGAGAAAATTTTCCCTAGTCCTTAAAATATTCAGGACCGACTCTAATATCAACTCACATCAAGTTATAATTATAATCGATATGGAACTATTCCTTATAGTAGAACTTTGCATTAGAAGGGGGTCAAAAATGCACACCTGCATATATAAATTAAGAGGAAGTTTCAAACTTATCAGAAGGGAGCCGAGTCAAAAATGTACACCTTACTTTTCTAAGACGGCATAATAGAACAAGTAATTTATTATTAATCAATTATAAAATTACCTTACATTACCACTAATATATACACATGATTATGAGGTGTTCTATGTGAATACAAAAACTAACAATAGTTATGCTATAATTATTCAACTAATCTTATCCTAACAAAATGATAAACATAATAATATCTAAATACAATATTTGTGATTATTTCCAAATACGACCCCGCAAAATATTTACTATTCTCTCCGTTCTTTAATATAAGTTGTTTTAGAAAAATATTTTTGTTCCTAAATATAAGTCGTTTGAGAATTTTAAGAAAGCATTAATTTCTTAGTTTCCAATATTACCCCAAGTAATAAATATAACTTTGGTTCTCTCACTATTTTTTGTCCTATAAATAGCACTCTCTTCTTTCAATACAAGGATAATATAGACAATTGATAGTGTAAGACCCCGAATTTTATGAAATAAAAGTATTAAATTTTTCTTATAATTACAATTCAGTAAATGGTTAAATTGATAAAAAGTTAAAGTTAAGGGTGATATATGAAATTATTTCAAAAATACTCAAGTGGTTATAAAATATTCATTGTTGTCGGGGAATATTCGTTTGGTCGTGGAATATTCTTTCTGTTGGGGAATATTCGTACGACGGCGCAGTCATTTGTGGGCCCCATAACAGAATAACTGTCGGATGAAAAAAAAAGATAAATTAAAATTTTTATAAATAACAGCGTAGTGGTTACCGTTAACACTGTTGGAATACCCGGTGGGTAAAGAAAAGTAAAACGCGTTATTGTACAGTAGCACACGGTATTGCACAATATTTTTGAATTATTGATTCTTACGTAAGAAGTCACTACTCAATAATTGTTACAGTAATTACTGTTCAGTATTTTATTGATTCAATAATTGCTGCGTTGATATTTTATATTACTGTTGTTTTAATAATTGTCACTACACAGTATTTTCCATTATCAGAGCAATAATTCATATTATCTGAATAATATTATTAGATAACATTATTAGCAATGTCTAGAAAGTTCTGTCTAAGGAGAGGTTTGGTCACCTAATTATGCGCCAGTAAGGAGAAATTCTTATTGGAAAGCCCTCTCTTTCCTGGGAACTGCCTGGTTGCTATTATTGTGATTCTGTAATATTATTTGTGAATAATTAATTATTAATTTATATGATGAGAAAAATATTCATTTTATGTGGATATAGATGGAGAAAATTTTTAAAGTGACAACTGTTGAAAATCGATATTTTATCTTTTCTGATAAAATAATATTTTATTATATTATTATAATATAATAATGATGATATTTTTACAATGAATGTGGGATATATGAGTATATGAGGAGGAGGAGTATTTTTGTTGCAAAAGTTGTTTAAAACATGTTAAACATGTTTGTAGGCCCATTTCTTGACTGAAATTTGATTATTGCTTGTAAAATCGTCCGTATGTGGATTTCGGTCAATTTATGTTTGGAATTTGGAAAAACTTTCTTCTGCAAAGTTGTAGAGAATTGAATTTCCCATAAAAAAAATGCGACATTCGAATTTTCTAATAAAATGGCTATTTATTATGAATTATTGAAGTTCCGAAGTTCCGAAATAATTAATTTTTGAAGTTTTAATTATTTTTAATAAGAAAAATGTTTTTTACATTTTTGGGACTCATTTAACATGTGTTAGGATGGCTGATTTCAGATGCTAGGTGTGCGTAGGAAATTTATATAAATATATTATTAATTTATTAAATTTTCTGCTTTGGTGTTCTAAGCATTTTCCTATAAATAGGGTGCTTAGGTTAGAATTGAAAATCACATCAGAAACTGAAGTTTTCTCTCTATTTTTCTCTCTATTATATCGAGCGTATTTTATGAGTATTTTAGTACTTCGAGTATTGCTCTACGGTGCAAGTTCTTTCAGCACTATATCTAGTATTCCAATCAGAAGTACTATTCTTTCTGAGGTAAGGGATAGTAAGGGAGATTATTTTCTTCATAAATGATATTATTTCTTCAATATCATTATGTCCAAATATTGGTTTGAACTTTTTATCAAATTTGAAACTTTTTCATGTCGGGGTTACTATTCATGAGTTACTATTCACGAGTACTATTCACGAAGCATGATGATATTTTTTTATGAAATTTCTATCTTTTGGTGTCAGAGTTACTATTTACGTATACGGCACTATTCACATATACGACACTATTCACGAATACGACACTATTCACAGAAAAGATAAAAGGAAAAGAAAAAATTATATAGAAAATGAATTAAAATATTTATTTTAATTTTATTATTTTAATTATTTTTTGCCACATAATTAATAATTTTTTATTTTTATTTTTTTTGTTAAAATTAATGTAATGTTGTAATAGATCTCATTGATACATAAATTTTAATATATTTTTTGTATTATTTGGAATTAATTTTTAAAATAAAAATAATTATTAAAAGAAAGGTCGAAAAGATAAAAGGAAAAGAAAAAATTATAAAAAATAAATTAAAATATTTATTTAATTTTATTATTATTTTAATTATTTTTTTTACCACATAATGATTTTATTATTTTGTTTGAGAAGAAAAAATTATAAAGCAAATCCATTAAAAAATTATTTTGTTGCCACATAAGGATATACCACGTAATTAAGCATATACCACGTAATTTTTTATTTTTTTTCAAAAAGACACGTAAGAAACCCAAGTAGATTTGTTAACGTCAGTTACGAAAAATGGACGGAATGACCTGATTATATATTTTTAGAAAACACAGTGGGCTAATTGAAAATTTTAAAAGTACGGTGACTAATTGCTTAAAACATGACAACCACAATGAGGGTAAATGTCCTTTTTCCCGTTACAAAATTCAATGGCAAAGATGGGTTACCCACTACGTAAAGGCAGCAGCCAGAGAACAACTGTTGTGCAGAATTTACGGGTTTATGAAATACGACATCACGATTGATGTTCTTTGTGCTAAAGATCTTGATGAGCGGTGATTTATGACTGGACAGAAAAAATATTGAATAACTTATATCGGGACATGTTATTACATAGAATAAAATCAATTAATTAATTAGGTACTTACATGAATTGAGAGAAGTCGTCTTGTATGTATCACGCTTCCGTTCTCCAATACGCTTAAGAGTGAAAGTCTTAAATTGCCTCCAATGCATATATAGGTGTGTATAGAATTCTTGAGACGACAATTGGGACCAAACCCTAACTATTTTATTCTAAGGTCATAATCATCCATCAACATTATGAAACCCTAAGGCCCATTATGTCAAATATTAGTAGGAATATTATTTATAGGCCACATAATTAATTACCAAATCCATAAATAAAGTGATTAAACTAATACAACTTGTAAGCCTAATAATTACATAAATAGTAGATGTCACATTAAGAATAAATATTCTAACATTCTCCTACTTGGTCGAAATACTATTTGTATACAAAATATTACACTTTCAATCATTAATTTGGCCAACTATTAACTTAATGTCTACATCCTGCTCAAATAAAAACACCAATACGAATTAATACAATCCTTATGTCACTATTAACACAAGATTCCCATTAGTTACACAATTAATACTTTTATTAGAACAAAGATTAACATTAAGCATAACAGCTATGAATAGAGTTTGCATAAGTTGTAATAGATTAAACTCATTCATATGGTCCAATACATAATTGCATGCTCACAAGTTCTCAAGCGTGAACAATAAAGAGAATAGAAAATCATAAACATACTATTATTTATCGTTCATCTAACATGTCATCAAGACGAGGAATGAGGTGTTGATATTTTGCCATAATATTATTTATCGTCCGACTATAGACACTTAAAATTTTGCATTCCTGTTACTAACCATGCAGGAGGGGAAAATCATCTTTTGTCTTCCAGAGACAACCCTGGAAGTCAAAAAGATCAAGTCAAATATAGAGATTTCGGCATAAAAAATTGCAAAATTTAAAATTTTCAAAACAATTTTTGAAACCCTAAAATAGGATTCATGCGAAAACATATTAATTCAGAGGTTTAGATTCTTACCGATTATCCGAGCTGAATCGATATGATGGAAAAATTCTGGAATAACTTCGAATCTTCAACGGAATCCAACGGAACTGCGCCTCTACGGTATCCATACGAACGCCCCACGAATCGTCACACGATTTACAACAAAGAGAGCCGCGATACTAGCCACCAAGATCTGGATTTTCTAAGGCTTTTCTCTCTAGTCTCTCTCTAAGAGCGGCTAGGGTTTAGGTTTAAGATATATCCCATAAAATGGCTGATATATATATATATATATATCAGTCAAAAGGAATTAACCAAAACCTAATCCCATTAGAAAAGTAAAATCCAAATTTATATATATTATATCTTAATTAAGTCTTACTTAATTAATATACATATATACAAATTATCCTATTAATTTAAATTCGTAATTTAAATACTATCAATCATATTGATATGTTTAAATCCTTACAATTTAAGTTAATTCCCTTTTTAATTACGTTCTAAGTGTGTGACCCTATAGGTTATTATTACATTGACAATAATCTTAAAATCATATTATAAAATTATAAACAGTAAGTGACATCTAGTAATGCATCACTGCTACCCAAGTAACAATAAGATTGGTGATTCGATGTAACCTTTTCGTGACCAATGTTTCAATATAATTTAATCTTTTTAACCTTGACATCTTATATTAAACTTGAGGCATGGAATGTGTCATACTCTTCATAATTTAATCTGAGTTTTCTTGATCAATGAGTAGACTATATGAAACAAATCACTATTTAAGCATGGCCATGCATTTCATAGTCATACTCAATCAAGAGGCCTATGAATATCACCCATAATATATAAGAGGGTTAAATTCCATCTAGATCACTCATATTCCTCACACGATTCATGATGTACCCAATAATCACCTTTATTGTCCACCCTATTAAAGCTGATTTTTGATGATATCAAAGTACATAAATTTTCGTGTATTAATATAGTGATTTTAGGTTGGAGGATCATTATATTATTGTCACTATGAGAATTGCTAATGACACTTTTCATAATGCTCCATGTAGAATTCTCATGGTGGATCTGTCCAATATATTGTTCTCTAACATGTACCTATGCATTGACTCAATATCTCATATATTTATGACCAATAAGATTTGGCCATTAGTCAATCCACATACTAGTCTCAATATATCATTGTTGTCCCATTAACAATGATACTCGACTAGGGACATTTAAGAGCAATGATACTAATTGTAATTATATGATCTCATGTTCAAGTCACATATTTAAAGCTATATAATTTGTATCATTATTCTAAGGAATTTTATTATGCTAACATTTATATAAAGCAGTAAATAAAATCATAATAAAATAATTCATTTATTCAATCAAATATAATATCAAAAATGTTAAGCAATTACATCAAAGAATTGGCCTCTAGGGCATAAACTCTAACATCAAACCCCGGTTTCAACCCCGGGAGATAAAGTCAAACCCCGATGACAACCTTGGGAGATTAAGACAAACTCCGGTGACAACCCCGGGAAATCGAGACAAACCTTGGTGACAACCCCGGGAGATCAAGACAAACCCTGGCGACAACCCCGGGAGATCAAATCAAATCCCGACGATAATCCTGGAAAATCATCAAATCAACTTCAGAGACAAACATGAAGACAGACAAGAGTTGTCAATAATCAAATAAACCCCCAGAGATAACCTTAAGGAAAGACAGCTGCAACACGTCAAGCCCTGAACTAACTCGGGAGGGCAAAAGAGTAATTTTTCCAACTCAACATCAAATCAAGTCAAATCACTACCATGAAGGTCATGAAGAACCATAACGTTAATCCCGAGTGAAAATAACGCAAGACAGCTCAACGGGCGGACTGCGAAGACTCGAAGATCTGGTCATGGACTCGTCTTCCCTGATTCGAAAAAGGTTAAATCTCATATCATTGTGTAGCTCTCGGAAAGGTTTTTCTGGAAAGGTATAACATGCCTCCATCGGATTCCTAGATTGAAAGTTATGAAGGTTCGAGCAAATAACGCGTTGATCAGAGTGCACGTACTTCGAGACAAATAGACCCACGGGGGCCGGGCCCACCCGGGTTAGTCGCAGGTAGACCCACGACTATTTTGGTCTATAAAAAAATCCCCCATCAGCCATAAAAAAGAAAAGAAAAAGGGAAACAAAAAATGGAAATTTTGTCCATTTCACCTCTTAACCCTTCCAATAGTGTTCCAAACTTTAATATTCTTCTTTGTAAACATTTTTATACATATGTATTACAACACATCAAGTTTTAACTGGTGGAAATAGAGTTTTCAAGCTTCAAAAGCAGCCTAAAGCCTTCCTCACTATACACTGTAAGATCTTTTCAGATCCAAAACTTTTTACTACGTTAATATATATATATATATATATATATATATATATATATATGTTAATTGTTTACTGTGATTAAATATCAGTTTTAACTGTTCATTCAATGTAAAGATGTAATACTTAGAATTTGTGGAATAGATTTATCTAAATCTAGCCATATCTAACTTTTAGCCGGTTTAAAAGTTGTAAAACTGGAACCGTTGAGCTAGAATGACTAAGATTTATTTAAATCTAGTATTATTTCTAGTTTGTAAATATCTAACAACCTCACGGCCCTAGATCTTTATCTAGAGGAAGCTGAAAGCTTTGGTTATGCGCATACATGGATTTAACTGCTGGATCATGTCCTTTGCGACGTTTAGTGTAAATATATCTATTTATTTTAGTATATTTGTTATGCAGGATATTTATGTGATATCATGTGAGCCTAGAAGCCACGTGGTCTAAGATCCAGCTAACGAATCTAGATCTGGTTCCCATGATGGACCCTTTTCAGTTGTACAGCTAGCTGGAAAATTTGTAATTGTAAATAAAGGACCTTAAAATGGTTATCCAGATTTAAGGTCCCCGTAATACTGAAAACCCTATGTGTGGTGCTCGGGCATACTTTGATGGCTTTCATTCCCATAAGGAGCCCGACACTTATATATACATATTATTTTGTCGAAGATGCTTTGCATCTTGAGAATAAAATGAAAATAAGCCGAATACAAAATAAAATAGAAGTATCAAAGGCCTCAATTACTATGTGAGCATAAGGGCTTGAAAACATATTTTCAAAACATCATTTCTATATATTTTGCATAATATACTTTAAAGTTTATGTAAATTCTAGTTACAAAATAATTATACTAGTATTCTAGTTACAAAAGAATTATAAATATGTTTCAATATTTAAACGACCTTCATAGAATTATACTATAGTGTATTTTGGATTCCAACCTTTCTATTAGCACATTAATAATAATTTTGAAAAATTATTTAAATATGGAAGGGTATTTATAATTTCAATTTAAAATTTTATTAGTATACTTTATTATCATTTTATTATTTATATTAATAATTTTTATATAATATTATTACTTAATTAATTTAATTATGACGGTAATATGGTTAAAACATCTTAAAATGGTTAATATGGTTTTGAACCTTAACCATATAGTTCCAAACCATACAACACATATTAAAAATGGTTAATATGGTTTTAGTTCTTGAATGAAACTATAAATATATTTTGAAAACCAAAATCAACTCATAACCATTTTTTGTCAGCCCTACTAATCATAGCTCAAAGTAAGCTCACACAAGCAATCACAATAAAAATGGTAACTCTACAAACTCAAACAACATTAAGCATTAAGAACAAGACGCAGATGCAAGGCAGGATCAAAAGGCATTAGCAGGAAGACTGTAGACACTCGAAATTTTCTTTTCATGTTACTAACTATGCAGGAGGGAAAAAGCGTCTTTTTCACACTCCAGAGGTAATACTAGAGGACCACAACATCAATTACAACCTCACAGATGACCTTAAGTACATTCAGAGTCAACAGCATGACAATCTCAGATATAACCCTGGGAAAAATTGGCTACAACTGTGCAAAAACTGGAGATAACCCCGGGAGGGCCAAAATGGTCATTTTGCCTACTCAACTTCACTTCAAATCAAATAAACTCATTTCAAATCAAATCTCTTCAAAAGAAGTCCCACAATAACCATATCTTAACTTCAAAGCGCAAACTAGGAAAAATAGCTTACCGAATCGCCTGACGGAGACCCGAAGAAGCTATTTCGGTCATGGACCCATCTTTCTGAAATCAAAAAGGGCAAATCCCATGTCATTGAATAACTCTCGACAAAAGCAGTCCGAAGATGGTCTTGTACACCTCGTTTGGATGCTCAGATTGAAGTTCTGCAAGTTCGAACAGACATCATAGTGCACAAGTGCACGTACTTCGAGATGACAGGACCCGCGGAGCCCGGGGCACCCCGGGCTGCCGCAGGTGCATCTTTGGCTACCGCAGGTACACCTGCGGCCATCAGTTCTATATATATGGGGGCTTGGGCTAGCCATTTTAGAGAGAGAAAGAGCGAGGAAGCCCTGTTCAATTTGCTCTGTATACACCCCATATTGACTGTTTCCTCATTTTAAACATCTGTTAGCCCACATATAGTTATATTTTTATCTGGACAGAGCTGAGTGTTTATCCATATATAGTCATAGAAGCTTACATTGGCAGCCCACTGTAAACCTTCTCACCCTCTACAAAGCCTTTCTTTTCATATTTGCACACACTGTTATACACATTGAGAGATGTAGTGTTATAGATATATTGAGAGATATATTGTTATAGATATATTGAGAGATATAGTGTTACTGTTATAGTGTTTTCTTTTCTTTCCTATAGTTATATATATATATATATATATATATATATATATATATAATTATTGTCGGACATATCCGATGAGCCTAGATTTACATCCGGTGCATTTACTGCTTATATATATATTTACATTTCTGTCAGGCCTGTAGTTTACTTCGCGGCCTTTTACTGCTTTATTTATATTTCGTCCCGCCTTGAGTTTACTTCATGGCGGTTGATCGCATTTACTGCTTTATTTACTCTTCTGATCCCCCATGGAGTCACTTCGTGGCGGTTGATCATGTCAATATACATATATTTACCGCTTTTATATATTTACATTTCTGATCCCCCTTGGAGTTGCTTCGTGGTGGTTGATCATGTCAGTATATATATATTTACAGCATTTATATATATATATAACTGCTTACTGCTTTCCATACAAACTGCAGTATCATGTAAGCCTAGAAATCATGCGATCACAGATTCAGTCTCCTGAATCTAGATTTGGTTCCCGTGATGGACATTTTAAGCTGTAAGCAGCTTGTACGTTATTTATAGTGTCTGAATTTTCTTAGATGGCTATCATGCCCATAAGGAGTTCGGCAATACTGTATATTATTTTCTCGAAGATGCTTCGCATCTCGAAAATAAAAGCAAACAAGCCGAACATTTAATAATAAAATGGAAGTATGAAAAGGTCTCAATTCCTATTGAGCACAGGGTTTGAAAAACCTCTTTTACAAAACATCATTGCTATATCCTGGTTAAAACTGAATTTTTCTATAAATTCAAACCTTGTGTATATAGGTGCGAACGAGGCCTCACACTACTTTCAAATAATTGCACATTGATCCACACACACACACATACACACATTCATATAACAGTTTCTTTGAAAAGTGGCGGTCACTGTGGCAACACGGATGTCGGGGGGGTGCCTAACACCTTCCCTCCGCATAATCAAGCCCACGAACCCAAATGAATCTCGGTTTCACAGACCCGTTTAGCAGTATCATATCACTGGGTCAATGTGCAAACCTTTTCGATTGTGTTGGTGCAACTAGTTAAATACTCCAACTGGCGACTTTTAAAGTCAAATCGTCGACATTACACTTGTCGGATCTTTTTCACTTATTTTTTCAAACAAATCTCACATTAACATGAGAATACCAAAGAACAAGTAACGAAAAGGGACAAATAAAAATCCCGACATCGACAGGTGGCGACTGTAATACCCGAAAAAAAAATATTAAATAAAAAAAAAATTATTTTGTTTTAAAACATATTAATTGGACTTTGTCATTTTTGGGGTCAAACTAGTTATTTAATTTTTGTGGGCTAATGTATTAATAAGTGGTGGACAAATTAAATTAAAAAAAAAATTCAACTTTAAACTAAGTGGGTCTAATTTATAATTGTGTAATTTTAAAATCCTATTAAAATTTGGAGAGTTAATAAATATATTAATTAATAAAATCTATTTTTTTAGTGAATAAATAACTAAACCTAATTTCACTTTCATTATATGAATCGGGAAGAAAAAGAAAAGAGAGAACAGAAACTGAGCGGCGGTGGAAGCACGAGAAAGAGAAAAGGAGATCAGTGGTAAGTTAGTCACGTGTGATTATTTGTTTTATTAATTAAGTGTTGGTGTTATTGCGTGAACACATAAAACTGATATGAATTTATTTGTTTTGTAATCATGCCATGAATTTATATAGTTTTAATTTTGGGTGAACCGCCCCATTCATGCATGATGATAATGAGGCTGGAAGTTAACATGTCAAAGGGGTTAAAATACATAACAGGAAAAGAAATATTAACTTGATTTTTTACAAAGACAAAATAAAAAGTTTCTTACTATTTCATTGAAGAATAAACATGTTACATTTAAATGCCTATAAGGGGAAAATGTGGTTTTTATTAAAATTTAAAATTAGTAATTACAGGATAATAATAATAATAATAATAATAATAATAATAATAATAATAGTGCTGGGAAAAGTAAATTTGTAATTTACAATTTGTAGTTAGTAATCTAACTTACAGTTAGTAATTTATATTTTTTTTTGTTAATTTGTGTAATTAGTTCGGGCGAAGGAAATTTAACGAGTATTTTGGAATATAAATTTTGGGTATTACATTGCTTAATCCAGGTACGGATTCCGTACTCTTCCAGCAAGACTCTTTGTTTTTAATTCGATCGTTTCATTATTCGTTTCGAAATATAGTATTGTCTCTCATAATTGTTCCTTGTCAATTTATTGTGATAAATTTATTTTGGCATTGTATTAGAACTCACATTGTACTCTTTAGACTAGTGTGTCATGTCTAAGTTTTATTTTTATATTTATAGTGATGTACATTTTAGTATATTTTAGAGACGTGTGTTGATTCGTTCGATTTAACATGTACATGTTAGAATCCCTTTGTGTTGATATTTTATCGCATGTGTTGTGACATTATATTTTGTTAGAATACCGTAGGGTATACCTGAGCTATAACCACCTGTGGGGGTACCACAGGCATGTCCTCTTGGCACCGAGACATGACACCTTCCGTGGCGGTGTGATCAGTCCACGACGTCTCCGTTTTGTGCTCCTGTGGGATTTGACCATTTGGTGTTCTGTTATGGGAGGCGTATGGGTCGACCCTAGTTTCTGTTCTGTTCTGCGGGTTGGTGATGTTTGTGCCAAACACACCTTCCGATTTTGCACGCATCTGGATTGCGCAGTCCGATGTGTGATTGTTTGTGTGGCATTATTTTGATTGCCTGTGTGACATTATTTGACTTGCCTGTGTGGCAAGGTATATTACTATTTATTTTGAGCTCGGTATGAAATAACACCCAGCCATTTGATTCAGCCTATTATTTCGTTGTGTTAGTTTTGTTCGTTTCGTTTCAGTTCATTTCATCTCATTTCATTTAAATTGAGTTAGTTATTTCGGTTCATTAATTGTATTCTATATCCGTACTGGGCATTTGGCTCATGCTGTGTTTTTCTTCCGGCAGGTAATCAGGGGAATCAAGGGCAAGTGTGATGAGAGCTCCATTTATTCCAATCATTTATAAATATTCTGTTTAGACTTGATGTGTCAGTTTACTTAGATTGTAATAACTATTTTAGATTGTGGTTTGAGACAGTTTGAGATTTATTATGGTTGACTTGTGGTATTTATCAGTTATTAACGCTATTCTTTTGTGGCTTTAAGCCTTGATATTAAATTCATCAGTTTTGTTATGTTTTGAGTAACCTCTCTTTCTATTTCAGAAAGGGGGTGTTACAGAGTTGGTATCAGAGCCAGGTTCTTTCTTGTAGAAAACCTATTTAGGTTTGACCTGTGAGTTATGGGTAGACTTCTGGGTTAGGTTTTTGTTCAGTTTGATTTTTTTTGTTTAGCTATATTCGAATCTATTTTAATCTGTTCTGTTTGTATTCATTGATCTCTTTCTTAGATGGCTCGTCGATCCGCTAGAGTTGCTGGGAGGAGAGGTAACAATAGAGGAAGGGGTGATGTTCAGCCCAATGAGCAACCTAATGATCAGATAAATGCTCAACTGGTTAACTTGGTGAATCAGGCGGTTAATCAGGATTTACCGCAGTTGGTGGCATAGGTTGTACAGGCAATGCAGCAGCCGCCGCCAGAAATTCCTGACCAGGGGCACTCGGGAAATAATGGTCCACAAACAAACGAAGAGGAAGGAAATGTGGATGGCCTTAATCAGCAGGTGGTTCCAATGTATGTGTGGTTTGAGAGGTTCCAGAAGCAGAAACCACAGTCATTTAGTTCAGCTCCAACTCCAATTGATGCAGAGAATTGGATTTCTCACCTAGAGAAAATATTTGATGTGTTGGGGTGCTCGGATAATCAGAGAGTATTGCTTGCTGCCTACAAGCTAGAAGGGGATGCACAGAGGTGGTGGAAAGCACTGAAGACAACCAAGGGTGATGGGTACGTGGAGACACTTCATTGGGCAGAGTTTTGTGAGGTCTTTTATCAGCAGTACTTTCCAGCTGCTGATAAAGAGGCCTATGCTAGAGAGTATCTATCCATTCGACAGAAGGATGATGAGTCCATTATCGATTTCATGACCAGGTTCACCAGGTTGGCAGGTTTTGCGGGAACGTCTGCAGGGACTGCAACAGAACAGGCGGAAAAGTTCAAGTGGCGGATTCATTATAGGTATCGCCAACATCTCATTAACACCAAGTTTACGGATGTATCAGCGGTGGCTAATGCGGCCAAGAACATTGAGATGGAGCGGCAGGACTTTCGGACTTCCAAACCGGAAGGGAGTCGAAAGAGGGACAGAGATGACCAGCAGGGTCAAACTTTAGTCCAGCATGGAAGAAATCAGGGTGGTCAGTTGAATAGGAATCGTGGTAGCCAACAGGGGCAGTGGCGTGGTCAGAATCAAAACAGGGGTTATCAGCAGATGCCTCAGCAAGGACAGAATCGTCAGCTACAACTACCTTGGTATGGACAGAATCGTCAACAGGGGCATAATCATCAGCAGGGGCAAAATCAGGGTCGTTATCCGGGACCAGCTGGTGGGGGTAACCCGAATCTCATTCCGATAGCTCTTTGTGCTACTTGTGGGGCTAATCATCCGGGGAGGCAGTGCCACAGACTCACCGGTGCATGCTTCTTGTGCGGACAGATGGGTCATATTGCTAGGGATTGTGCTGGGCCACGTGGAAATGGTGGAGGTGGTGATAATGGTGGCAATGGAGGTCAGCGTCAGGGTGGCCGAGTGTTTGCTTTGATGTATAACCAGGCGGCAGGTGTACCAGGTACTGTTTCTGGTACTCTTTTAGTTGGAAATCGTGAGGCTTCTATTTTATTTGATACGGGTTCTACTCATTCTGTTGTTGCTCAGTCTTTTATTCGGCACCTGGGTGTGCCATCTCAGTCTTTAGATTCTGTTATGTCTATTGCTTTCCCGATGGGGACTTCAGTTAATATTTCTGATTTGTATCGAGGGTGTCCGATCAGTTTTGGGGATAAAATTCGTAGGGCTAATCTTCTTCCGATGGGTATGCACGATTTCGATGTCATTCTTGGAATGGACTGGTTGGATAAGCACCAGGACACTATCGATTGTCAAGCGAAGAAGGTTATATTTGGAGATGTGAAGTCTCCGGAGTTCGTGTTTCAGGGTTCACAACCGAGTAGGGTGTTGAAGTTGATTTCAGCTTTGAAGGCTGGGAAGTTGGTAGCAAAGGGTTGTGAGGGGTATTTGGCGTTTGTGAAAGATACTTCTAAAGGTGAGTCTCGTATTGAAGATGTTCCAATTGTTCGTGACTTTCCCGATGTGTTTCCTGAAGAATTGTCAGGATTGCCACCACAACGGAAAGTAGAGTTTGCTATTGAGCTTGTTCCTAGTGCGGAACTTATCTCTAAGGCGCCGTATCGGATGGCACCGTTGGAGTTGCAGGAGTTGAAGGAGCAGTTACAAGAACTGTTGGATCGTGGTGTGATTCGGTCGAGTGTTTCGCCGTGGGGTGCTCTGGTCTTGTTTGTGAAGAAAAAGGATGGGTCTATGAGGCTGTGTATAGACTACAGGGAGTTGAACAAGATCACCATCAGGAATCGGTATCCATTGCCGAGGATTAATGACTTGTTTGACCAACTTCAGGGGGCAAAGTATTTTTTGAAGATAGACTTGAGGTCGGGATATCATCAGTTGAGGGTGAGGGATGAGGATATCCCTAAGACGGCTTTTCGTACTCGGTATGGGCATTACGAGTTTCTGGTGATGCCATTCGGTGTGACTAACGCTCCGGCGGTGTTTATGGATTTGATGAATCGGGTGTTCAGGGAGTACTTAGACCAATTTGTCATTGTCTTTATCGATGACATTTTGGTTTACTCTAAGTCTAAGGAAGAACATGAGGAGCATCTTCGCACAGTGTTAGGAATTTTGCAGAAAGAGAAGTTGTATGCTAAATTCTCTAAATGCGAGTTTTGGTTGGAGCAGGTTGCATTTTTGGGACATGTTGTTTCTGCTGAAGGCATTAAGGTGGATCCTGCGAAGGTTGAGGCTATCACCAAATGGCCAAGACCTACTACAGTGACGGAGATTAGGAGTTTCTTGGGTTTGGCAGGGTATTATAGGCGGTTTGTGGAAGGGTTTTCCTTGCTTGCCTTACCATTGACTCAGTTGATGAGAAAGGGCGTGAAGTTTATATGGAATGAAGAGCGGGAGAAGAGTTTTGAGGAGTTGAAGAAACGACTTGTGTCAGCTCTTATACTTGCATTGTCGTCGGGGACAGGAGGCTATCAGATTTATAGTGATGCTTCTAAGAAGGGCTTGGGGTGTGTTTTGATGCAACACGATAAGGTGATTGCTTATGCTTCTAGGCAGCTTAAACCTTATGAGGTGAACTACCCCACACATGATTTGGAGTTGGCAGCGGTAATCTTTGCCTTAAAGATTTGGAGGCATTATTTGTATGGAGAGACTTGTGATATCTTCACTGATCATAAAAGTCTTAAATACATTTTCACTCAGAATGAGCTCAATATGAGGCAGAGGCGTTGGTTGGAACTTCTAAAGGATTATGATGCGAGGATTCAGTACCACCCGGGGAAGGCAAATGTGGTTGCAGATGCTCTTAGCCAAAAGAGTTCAGGGAGTGTAGCTGCCCTTATTACACAACCTCAACTTATTTCGGATATGGAGCGGATTGAGTTGGATTTGTATGTACGAAGTTCAGATGGGCTTTTGGCGGGTATGAGAGTGGAGCCCTCTCTTATCTCGCGAGTCAAGGAAGCTCAAAAGGAAGATGGGGAGTTGTAGAGCATGACGCAGAATTTAGAGGAGGGCAAGCAGCCCGAGTTTCGTATTGATGACCATGGTGTGATTTGGTTGGGTGAGCGGTTGTGTGTACCGTCCGATCCAATCATTCGGGTGGCGGTGTTGGCTGAGGCTCATAGTTCGCCATTTTTTATTCATCCAGGTTCTACAAAGATGTATAGAGATTTGAAGAAGAATTTTTGGTGGAATGGGATGAAACGAGATGTGGCTGAATATGTTGGGAGGTGCCTCACTTGTCAACAAGTGAAGATAGAACATCAACGAGCTAGTGGGTTGTTGCAACAGTTAGACATTCCAGTGTGGAAGTGGGAGGATATCACGATGGACTTTGTGACTGGTTTGCCGAAGACTTTCAAGAAGAATGATGCCATTTGGGTGGTGGTGGACCGGTTGACCAAATCGGCACACTTTTTGGCTATCCATGAGGGTTACTCGGTGGATAGATTGGCACATATCTTTCAGCAGGAGATTGTTAGACTTCATGGTACTCCGGTATCTATTGTTTCAGATCGGGATCCGCGGTTCACTTCACGATTCTGGAAAGGGTTTCAACGAGCTTGGGGCACTCGGCTCAACTTCAGTACTTCTTTCCATCCGCAAACTGATGGTCAATCCGAGCGGACTATTCAGACATTAGAGGACATGTTGAGGTCTTGTGCACTTGAGTGGTCGGGTAATTGGGATGATTACTTGAGCCTAGTTGAGTTTGCTTATAACAACAGCTGGCATGCAAGTATTGGAATGGCTCCTTTTGAGGCACTGTACGGTAGAAAGTGTCGGGCACCAACTTGTTGGGATGAGGTTGGTGAAGGGGCCATAGAAGGGCCTGAGTTAGTTCAAATCACTACGGAAAAGGTAGCGGTGGCTATGGAGAAATTAAAGTCGACTCGATCACGGCAGAAGAGTTATGCTGATAAACATAGGAGGACTTTAGAGTTTGAACCTGGTGAGCATGTGTTTCTAAAAGTTTCTCCTTGAAAGGTTATTCGACGATTTGGATTGAAAGGGAAACTTAGTCCGCGTTATATTGGACCATTTGAGATTCTGGAGAGGGTTGGTGAGGTTGCATATCGGTTAGCTTTGCCTCCACAGCTAGCTCATGTGCACAATGTGTTCCATGTGTCAGTGTTGAGGAGTTATCATTATCATCCGTTGCACGTGGTGCAATATCCGTTCGATAAGATTCGGGAGGATCTTACTTGTGAGGAACAAGCCGAGGCGATTTTGGATCGTCAAGAGCGAATTATGAGAAGGAAGACAATTCCGTTTGTTAAGGTTCTGTGGAGGAATCATTCAGAGCGGGAGGCTACATGGGAGATGGAAGAGTCTATTCGAGCGGAATATCCACATCTCTTTGAAAATTAGGTGTGTTCCATTCTTTTGATTCCGGGGACGGAATCCTTTTTAAGGGTTAGGTGATGTAATACCCGAAAAAAATATATTAAATAATAAAAAAAATTATTTTGTTTTAAAATATATTAATTGAACTTTGTCATTTTTGGGGTCAAACTAGTTATTTAATTTTTGTGGGCTAATGTATTAATAAGTGGTGGACAAATTAAATTAAAAAAAAATTCAACTTTAAACTAAGTGGGTCTAATTTATAATTGTGTAATTTTAAAATCCTATTAAAATTTGGAGAGTTAATAAATATATTAATTAATAAAATCTATT
The DNA here is from genome assembly GCA_020205505.1 of Panax japonicus. Classification (NCBI taxonomy): domain Eukaryota; kingdom Viridiplantae; phylum Streptophyta; class Magnoliopsida; order Apiales; family Araliaceae; genus Panax; species Panax japonicus. The sequence continues at coordinate 49,430,573 of CM035102.1, read as the reverse complement.
TTTTTAGTGAATAAATAAATAAACCTAATTTCACTTTCATTATATGAATCGGGAAGAAAAAGAAAAGAGAGAACAGAAACTGAGCGGCGGTGGAAGCACGAGAAAGAGAAAAGGAGATCAGTGGTAAGTTAGTCATGTGTGATTATTTGTTTTATTAATTAAGTGTTGGTGTTATTGCGTGAACACATAAAACTGATATGAATTTATTTGTTTTGTAATCATGCCATGAATTTATATAGTTTTAATTTTGGGTGAACCGCCCCATTCATGCATGATGATAACGAGGCTGGAAGTTAACATGTCAAAGGGGTTAAAATACATAACAGGAAAAGAAATATTAACTTGATTTTTTACAAAGACAAAATAAAAAGTTTCTTACTATTTCATTGAAGAATAAGCATGTTAAATTTAAATGCCTATAAGGGGAAAATGTGGTTTTTATTAAAATTTAAAATTAGTAATTACAGGATAATAATAATAATAATAATAATAATAATAATAATAATAATAATAATAATAATAATAATAGTGCTGGGAAAAGTAAATTTGTAATTTACAATTTGTAGTTAGTAATCTAACTTACAGTTAGTAATTTATATTTCTTTTTGTTAATTTGTGTAATTAGTTCGGGCGAAGGAAATTTAACGAGTATTTTGGAATATAAATTTTGGGTATTACATTGCTTAATCCAGGTACGGATTCCGTACTCTTCCAGCAAGACTCTTTGTTTTTAATTCGTTCGTTTCGTTATTCGTTTCGAAATATAGTATTGTCTCTCATAATTGTTCCTTGTCAATTTATTGTGATAAATTTATTTTGGCGTTGTATTAGAACTCACATTGTACTCTTTAGACTAGTGTGTCATGTCTAAGTTTTATTTTTATATTTATAGTGATGTACATTTTAGTATATTTTAGAGACTTGTGTTGATTCGTTCGATTTAACATGTACATGTTAGAATCCCTTTGTGTTGATATTTTGTCGCATGTGTTGTGACATTATATTTTGTTAGAATACCGTAGGGTATACCTGAGCTATAACCACCTGTGGGGGTACCACAGGCATGTCCTCTTGGCACCGAGGCATGACACCTTCCGTGGCGGTGTAATCAGTCCACGGCGTCTCCGTTTTGTGCTCCGGTGGGAGTTGACCATTTGGTGTTCTGTTGTGGGAGGCGTATGGGTCGACCCTAGTTTCTGTTCTGTTCTGTTCTGCGGGTTGGTGATGTTTGTGCCAAACACACCTTCCAATTTTGCACGCATCTGGATTGCGCAGTCCGATGTGTGATTGCCTGTGTGGCATTATTTTGATTGCCTTTGTGGCATTATTTGACTTGCCTGTATGGCAAGGTATAATACTATTTTTTTTGAGCTCGGTATGAAATAACATCCAGCCATTTGATTCAGCCTATTATTTCGTTGTGTTAGTTTTGTTCGTTTCGTTTCAGTTCATTTCATCTCATTTCATTTAAATTGAGTTAGTTATTTCGGTTCATTAATTGTATTCTATATCCGTACTGGGCATTTGGCTCATGCTGTGTTTTTCTTCCGGCAGGTAATCAGGGGAATCAAGGGCAAGTGTGATGAGAGCTCCATTTATTCCAATCATTTATAAATATTCTGTTTAGACTTGAAGTGTCAGTTTACTTAGATTGTAATAACTATTTTAGATTATGGTTTGAGACAGTTTGAGATTTATTATGGTTGACTTGTGGTATTTATCAGTTATTAACGCTATTCTTTTGTGGCTTTAAGCCTTGATATTAAATTCATCAGTTTTGTTATGTTTTGAGTAACCTCTCTTTCTATTTCGGGAAGGGGGTGTTACAGCGACTCTGCTGGGGACTCCAGTAAGAGGGCTTAAGCCGCTATTACAAGCTTTTCAAAACTGTTATATGCTTGTGTGTGAATGTTGCATTTACATTTATGATGAATGTGTACGAATGCATTTTACTTACTGCATTGCTAAATATCTATCTGTGATATTAGTGTTTCGCACATGTCATCATTTTCATGAACGGTGAGATACGTTGTATGTGAATGTATGCTATGTGGTTCCTCCACCAGGAGGCTATCCTGTCAGTGTTTGATTACTGGACTTGTAAGAAGAATAATTTCAACGAGGCTCAGGAAAGGCACCACCCAGATTCGCTCCAGTTGAAAGACCGGATTAACTTCCCGTCAAGTAGATTGCAATGATCTGGGAACCTTCATGCCAAAAATCTACGAGAGTAACCCTAAGATGGGTTAACCTTTGATAAACCAAACGCGGAGGAAAGTCTCTTTATGATTTCCATTTTCAATTACTTGTAAAAGCATTTACTTGTAATTTTATTCCATGTTCATCTTTATGTAATGGAAAATATGAAGAATATTTTGTGCATACATGTTATCAATTAACACCCCTTTTTTGCAGGACAATATTCCTAAAACGGACATAATATGATAACATTTACATTACCCTAAGACTGAACTACATAAGTTTTTTGTAGGGAAGCAATTGATCCTATTTCCCATTCAAAGTCCAAAAGGGCATTAAGCCCACAGTCAGATATGGATAAAAGTGCCCAGCCCGATCCTACTCATGTCTCTCGCAAAGATTTCGAAAAATTAAGCTATCAAATTACGGAGTTGGCTGTTATGCTCAAAGAACTACACCAATCTACTCAGGGTCCACAAATACCCATCCACACAGAATCCTCTACATATGGAGGAATCCAAGGCCAAACAATGCCCACTCAACCAGAGTCATCCATACTAGGGGCAGTCAGGGTATTGGCAAAAAGATGAAAACCCAGATACCTAAACCTCATTCTAATAAAGAAATCACAAATCTCAAGGATAATCGAGAAACTGGGGATATAAGAAAGAAAGTCTAAAAAATGGAGGAGACCATCCGGTCAATCAAAGGGACTGGAAACTATGGGAGTGTCACCTATTCAGATCTTTGCACATTCCCAGGGGCTTGCAATCCTGCCAAATTTAAAGTCCCAGAGTTTGAAAAGTATAATGGAGAAGGCGATCCCTATACGCACCTGAAAGTGTACATTGGGGAACTGGGATCTTATGCTGAAAATGAAAGCCTCAGAATGCAGCTTTTTTAAAAGAGTCTCACTGGAGAGGCTAAGGCATGGTACGCCCGACTTGACAATGCCAAAATTCACAACTGGGAAGAATTTGGCCCACGCCTTTCTAAGTCAGTACAGTTTTCAGTCACAAATGGCACCGGATTGATACCAAGTGACTAAAGTCAAAAAGGAAAGTACTGAATCTTTCCGAGAATATGCCCAAAGATGGAGACATTTAGCAGCGCAAGTCATTCCATCAATGACAGAAACTGAGATGGTAATGACGTTTATTGATATCCAAGAGGCTTCTTACTATGAGAGGATCCTAGTAGGCATAGGAAAGTCGTTCTCAGAAATGATCAAACACGGCGAAATGGCAGAGATGGGCCTGAAGGCAGGCAAGATTAAAGAATTCACTACCTTGGAAGCAGTCGCCAAGCATATACAGACTGGAGAGTATGCGAGCGATCCCAAGGGTGTATCCGATTAAGGCAATGAAGATGTATCCCTTGTTGTACAGGGGCAAGTTAGGAGACCAACCTACAGTCCCCCCCATTTGGAAAATGCAAGACAATTTTCCATCTCAACAACAGGCTGAGTTCAACCAATACCCAGATAGGAAAAGAAAATTTTAAATAATGGAAAATCGAGTATTCACTCCACTAGGAGATTCCCTTAAAAATGTGTTGGCAATATTAATGGATCACAAGAAAATTACCGAACTGGCACCACCTCTGGAACCAGGGAGCAAAAGATACAATCCAAACCAGAAATGTGCTTACCACTCAGGGTCTCCAGGACACGATATAGAAGATTGTTGGTCCTTAAAGCATAAAATTCAAAATCTAATTGAAAGTGGCAGTATTGTGGTTCAGCAACCTGATCAACAGAATGTCAATAACAACCTTCCGTTGCAGCATGATACGAGGGAAGTAAACATGATCGGGTCAGAAAGAGCAAAAGGTATCCAATTCGTAAGATAGAAGAATACCCCCAAAGGAACAGATCAAATGTCCTGAAGTGAGAAAACTCGGAGGAGGGTATGATAGTAATGAAAAATTTAGAGACAATCCAGAATCAAGTCAATCTACTAGCTAAGCTGATAGTGTGCCAACATCAGGATATGAGGTAGTTTTTTACTTATCTATCAGAAGGCCAAGAAAAGGGGGATGATAAAATTGCTAGAAGATCTCGCCAACGAAAAAATTGCTCGGGGGAATGCGCATTCTCAAAGAAGAAAGAAAAAAAAAACTCCACAAGAGTCTGAAAATTCACCCCTCTAAGCAAATCCAATGAAGAAATGCTATACTTTCTAATAGCGAAGGAAGGATTACTAAGTTGCTGCCTCCTATAAATCCCAAGATAAAGAATTATGATTCCACCAAGATATGTCTCTACCATTCTAACTCACTTGGACATACGACTGAGGAATGCTGGTCTTTTCGACATAAAATCCAGGATCTAATTAAAAATGGGGAGCTGGAGATAGAATTTCCCATGACCAAAAAAGGAAAAAAGGAAATAAAAAGCTTAAGATGTCCACTTGAGACAGACATCTCAAATGAGGTGAAAGCTATGAGCGATGATCCTGGCAGAACCCAAGATGGAATGATCCTAATGAAGGAAATGATATAGGAGACAAGGGAATCCCCAAATGAGATTCCTCCGCCAACATCCAACACCCTGTGGTCCAAAGATGACAACCACCAGATCTTATAACCTTGGATGATGTGGAGGAAATAATGATCCTTTCCAAGGAAGAAAAAGCTAAAAAAAGGAAAGTTCCTTGCAAGAAATGCGACAACAGTTTGAGGGAAATTTCATGGTCGAATCCTCTCAAGCCTAGGAAAAACGTGAGGGAATAAATGAAGCAGAAGGTGGTGAGGTTGTCGGGGAAACCAACCCATCAAAGAATCAAGAGTTCATACCTTTTTTCGATGGGTCCAACTCAAGCATCCTTGAGGAATGTATTGAACCAGGAAGCGATCAAGTTATGGCCATAAGTGAAGACATTCAAAACCAAGAAGTAACTTCTGTCGCGAGCCTTGAAGGTAACACAACCATTGACAACTGGATTATCAGGCCTCAACTAGCCAAAAAGATGTAGATCCAAGGGATAAAGTTGCTAGTTCCAGAAAATGTTGGGACCACCGGTACAAAGTACCTAATAGACAACACTTAATAGACAACGTTTTTTATAAAAACGTTGTGGTATATTTTTTTACAACTTTTTTTAAAAAAACGTTGTAGATTTATATGCAAAAACATTATCTATTTAAAAGAGTATTTTTTTGGTTTTAACTAGATAACGTTTTTTTTAAAAAACGTTGTCTATCTACAAAGACACGGAGCCAAAAAAAAAAGACACGGAGCAAAAAATCCACTTCTCAAAATCGGCTACCAATTATTCTTTCTTCTAAATCCCTAAACCTCCATTCAGCAGATTCAGATCTTCTTCATCACCATGGGTAAGTGGGTAAGCCGCCTCACCGGAAGGTGAGGAAACCCGGCCATCCGGCTTCCGGAGTTCGAATGAAGAGTTTTTCGTTCCTTCTCTTCCTCTGGTTGAATTAGTGGCGGCGGCGAATCTATCGGTGACTGGGAGTGCATCCTCGAGGGTTCCAAGCTGGGAAAGTTAGAGAGAGAGGCTCCTCATTCTGTTTGCTGATTTTAGTGGTTTTGACAATTGAAATCATTGGGGCTTCGAATTTGGAGGTCTCAGATCTTGATGATTCTACTGGCCTTATGGGTTTTGACAGTTGAAATCTGGTCTTTGGAAGCTGGTTTTGCTTTAAATTTGATTAATGTGTGCTCATGATTTTCCTCTTCATTATCAGATTTGTGTTTTTTGTCTTCCCTTTCAGTTTTCTGGGGTTATTGATTATTTAAATTAAGCTGATGGGTGGTTTTTACCCATGATTTGGTGTTGTTCTGGTTCTCTAAATCTGGGTTTGATGTTGTTGTTGGTGGTGTTTGTTGGCTTTGGGAAATTTCGGCTGGGGATTGGCTGGGTTACTGCTCCGATTATTATCGGCATCCATGGTGGCTATCTCCATGACGTGGGTCTGTGTGGGTCCCATGGCTCTGATTCTGCATGTCTCAGTTCAAACTGATGTTACTCATTCAAAAACCGAGTTGAGGTAATTTCAATTTTAACTTTTCTTTTGGTGATATTTCTTGGTTCTTAATTTCTTTCTTAATTTCTATAGTCCTTTTTATATAGTTGAAATAAATTCCAAAGAATTTTTTATGTATTTTACCTGTGATAAGTAAAATAGTGACCGAAAAATTAGTGTTACCAGAAGCAGCCCACCCAGGTCAGAGTGAAGATCCAGCAAACTAGGCCTTTCTAAAGCCATTGGCCATATTACGAAAAAATGAAGTCTAGTAGAAGTAGATGGGTGGTAATGACTTCATGGTGTATGTTAAAATTATGGCTCATTTAGTGGTTCTGTAAAAGTATATGGATGTTTTTATGATAAATGTGACTACATATTGCATATTTTTCGTTACTCATTTTGTTTTGTAATATGGCTGGATGCAGCAAGGGAAGAAATGGTCATGTTCCTTTCAGAGATTCAAAGCTAACCCGCATATTGCAATCTTCCTTGGGAGGCAATGCTAGGACTTCCATCATCTGTACAATGAGCCCTGCACGAAGTCTACCACTTTTGAAAGGTATTATGCTATATGTCCCAAATATTCTACCAAATTTTGAAAGGTCTACCACTTTTGAAAGGTTTAATTCCAGAGTTGTTAAAAAAGTATGTAAAATATCCTAATTATAAATACTATTCCTTTTCATTGTCTATATTATAGCCACAACTGATGTTTTCTACTTTGATTATTACTTTTCTTCTATAGCCTTGCACTTGTTAGCTCTTAGAATTGCTTTAGCTTTGCCAGTCCCTTTGTTGTTACCCATTCTCATATTTATTTTTCTTTACTAATGAAGTCAGATCAGTCTGTATTACTTATATTTTCTTTATTTTTGGTATTTCCAGGACAAATACCCGGGAGGAATTCAGTTCAGCTAGTCCTACTTCAAGTGCAAAATTAAATGCAGCTGCTCAGGCTCCACGATCAGGTTCAGGCTTTGTTCCTAAGATATCCCCAGTGATTCAAAGGGCAACTGCTGGTAGTGATTGGGAGCTTTTTCATTGTACAAGCAAGAATCTGACTATATACATGAAGATAAGCATTAGATATATGTTGAATTGAGCATAGTATGCTCTCAATTGTCATGAAAAGGATGTTTCATATGATCCGTCTATACAGCCTTCTATAAAATTTCTAAGCTTGCGTATAAAATTTAAGTAAGATACATGTATCGGGATAATTGAAGCACAAAATTTACTTCTATTATGTAACAGGATGATTTGTGAAGTCTAATCTTGCTAGTCATTCAATGAAGGTAAATAAAGCAGGAGACATGTGTGCAATTTTCCAGGAAAAGATGCACGTTCTAGTTCTATTATGTTCTAAACATATCTTCTGTGAAGATTGTGCTTCAGAATGGTTAGTTTGACAGTTCTTTCTAGACTTTATTTTGTGAACCTCATTTCTTGATATTTCTCATGTTTGATGTTCATAATTATTGCATGTATGCTAATGGGTTTGATGGTCATGAAACATGAGGACTACTGAATCCACATGTTTTGTCCGGCCTACCATCAAGGGGTTATTCACTAATAGTCTAATACTATGTGAAGAAGTTCTGATTTGATTTTTTTTATAAAAAGGGATTAACAGATGGCCTGATTTGCTTGATTATAGTAGTTTGATAGTCTTTTTATATTTATAGCTATAGGAACAATGCCATATACACCTTATTTGTGTACATGCTGATGTGGAAAACCACATCCTTCTTGAAGTTACAAAACAATGGAAGTTGATTTTTTAACTAATTTTAACAATACCTTTGACACACAAATCGGTGCGCGATGTAGGTTCTCTTAGCATTTCTCTATAATTAATGGTATGTGCCTGCTCCCCCATCTCCCCTCCTCCCAAAACAAATTGATATGAGTAGTTACATAGCATGTTGTTTTACTGAGAAGTTGGAGTGTCGTTTTTTAAGATGTTAGAACTGATAAACTTGCTCACTCATTTTATTTTCTATTACAAGTATTATTTTGATATACCTTGTAAAAATGTTGGGCATTTGATTAATAATTATCAATCATATGATATTAATGTTGTTTCTCATATTCTTCTCGATAGTTCTTCTAATGTCCTAAAACCAGAGACTGAGAAGTCAATTACAGTTGAATTCTACGCACCTCATTTATATAATTTGATTGATTTAGAGCATGAGGGGTTTTAAAATTCTTGGCCTAATTATGTATGATTAAATTCTAGTGTATGGAATGGGACTTATAAAATATGGAGCTGTGGACTGTGTAGCCCTAAACTTTATTCTACAGAAAATGGAAATGAATACCAATGGTGATATTGATTTGGGACATGAGTGGAAGGCAGTGATGAGGCATGTACATTTAATTTCTAGATATTATTTTTTTGGATCTTTATTGCCATTTATATCTTTATACTGCTCTTCTTCGTTCTGTGTTGTGTTTAAATAGGAGGTTGAGTCTAACTTCAACAGCTTGAGAGCCTATTTGTAGAGATTTGTGAGGCTTCCAATATTCATAGGAAATGGATATTAGGAATGCTCAATTATAACTGTTCCTAACCAGGTGAGGATAGTGTGAGAAGGGGATTGAACTTGTTTATATGTCTAGAGTGGGTTGCTAGAAGTGGCTTTGTGGCATTGTATCTTTTAACTACTTTTGTACAATGGGTAACAGGTATTTTAGAGATCCCATGGGGTGAAGCTGGAGCTGACTTTGTGGTGGAGTCTACTGGAGTTTTCACTGACAAGGACAAGGCTGCTGCTCACTTGAAGGTTTGTAGCATTATGTTATTTTCAGTTTTATGAAAGTTCAATCGAGTCATGTCATGTTCCAGAATATGTACGTGTGCACTCATCTAAGATAATGAATTTATATCATTGCAGTATGGTGGCAGCTTTTGGTTCTGGAGCCATGTTTTCATTGGTATCATGAGACACAATCACCATTCTTTGAGCACTTGGTTGTAGTCATACGTTTGGATGTAATTAAATTTACAATTCAATATAGTAATAATTTATATTGAAAAGTGAATTTGAGATGAATGGTTGATACATTTTGGCTATATATCATGCATATTGCAGGTGCATTGGTAATATAGGTGAACCACATTCTTTTTTTTCTTTTTTTTATCTACAACATTTAAAAAACGTTGTCTGATATACTAAACAACAACATTTTTGGTGAACCACAACCTTTTTTTTTCTTTTTTTTTTAATCTACAATATTTAAAAAACATTGTCTGATATACTAAACAACAAATCTACAACGTTTTTTTTAACCATCTGCTAATTTTTAGAAAACAAATCTACAACGTTTTTTCCCTAAAAAACGTTGTGTATTGTGCTTAACTACAACGTTTTAAAAACGTTGTGTAAGGGTGTCAAATAGACTACACCCTTAACCACGACGTTTTTCTGACTGAAACCACAACGTTTTTTCTGCGTTGTCTATTTACTGTTTTGTAGTAGTGGACGATATCAATTTCTTCGTAGTATGCCTTTTATTTTCCATGCGTGTAAATATTGAAAAAAAATAAAAGAAAAAAAATAAAAGAAAAAAAAGAAAAAAGAAAAAAGAAAAAAAAAGAAAAATTAAAAATCAAAAAATTAAGTCATTCAGGTTTCAGCTCATCGAGCTTGAACTACGAAAGACCTGATCTCCCCTTATCAATTGGAGTACGTAGGCAGCCATTTATGGTGCGGCCAAACCAAACAAAAACCCAAACAAACACTTCTCAAATAAATACTTCTCAAACAAACACTTGTCAAGCCGTTTATCTTATCAAGCAGGAACTACTCAGACCTGATCTCCCTCACATACAGGAGTACGTAGGCAACCATCAGTGGCGCGGTCTGTCCCTCAAAAGAAATATCCAAACCCAAACAACCCTCCAAGTCAACGACCCATGTGGAGAAGACCAAACAACACTTCAGTGTCATTCCATCAAATTTGGCACAAATCCCAGAAAAGAAGAAACAGCGATACGCCAAGACAACCAGCAACGAGGACCTTCAAAGAGCCGACACCCTCAATCAACAAGTCTTCATAAAACCATCAAAGTCGATTGCGAGAACAAGTCAGGAACAACGATTGAGGACATCCAAGCCTAAATCCACTACTTGTTCACCATCTGGTATGGAGGTAAAAGCCTCTTGTGAGCTCGGTATCTTATCAGCTCATCTATCAAAGCAACTATCCTAGACAACAAGCAAGGCTGGGACAATTTCAAAATCGGCGACAACTTGATATTGGGATCCTTACAACAAGATTGGGGCAATCTCGAAAAGAACGACAACTCAACACTGGGGCATTTATCAACCATCCTAAGGAGGAAAATGCACCAGTCAACACCATCAGCATGGTCCTTCATCATCAGAGCTTCCCTCATATTACCTCACTGGCGATTCAGATATTGTTCACTCGCGATTTTGTCAACAAAGAGACTTTCTTGTATGAATCCCCGGCAATAACATGCGAAAGGACTGGGGCATTTTTCTGATTCCATGAAAGCGATGGATTTTAAGGTAGGATAAGGCCTCTCAACAAAAGAAAGAAAACTCCTGAAAGAAATCATGGCGACATAAGCGTGCCCCTACGAAAGAAGGGGAAAATTCTCAAAAAGTTCTTAACTCAAGGCCAACGACAAAAGGTCTGGCGAATGAAATCTACACTGTCAAACGTGTTAATTTGTGTCAAATCCTCATAAATTGAGGCCTTTACACCGAAGTTCAAATCTATACAGCAAAAGAACGAGCTGCACCCTCCATGGATATTAACGGCATTCAGGTCATCAGTTCAGCTAGATTGCAAATCAAATGTTCAAGGAAATGGGGCACAAGAACTCAACAACGAAAGGAAACTACAAATTACCTCAAAAAGGGTGAGGCGATACATCAACGTACATCTCTATCCAGCATAACATCAAGCAGAGTCTAGCGAAGCAAACATTTAAATATTACTTCAGCGAAGGTATCGGGAGATCCAGTATTCAAAACCATTGGCATCAATTCAGCGCAACATCAAGACAGTTCAACGATGAAAGATTTGTATACCACCGTTCGAGTGGGAACCGAAACAGTTGGGCGATGTTAGCGTATTCAACTACCATCAGGGTAGGATCTGTAGTCAAACTACCATCAGGGTAGGAACCATTGTAAACTACCAGCGAATGCATTGGCGACATCTCAATTTCTCTTCATCAAACAGGCATTAGCGACACCGACTTAAAGTCAAACCATTGTAGTCAACACCAGCATAGGCATCAACAATCCTCGGTAAAGGTAAAACGATTTGAGAAAACATTTTAAACATGCATCATAACATTCATTACATTATGATTTGCGATATGTAAAATGCGATGTACGAGTTGTGAAGTGTGATTGGCCAAAAGAGAAATGCGAAGTGAGAAATGCGATTTGCGAACTGCGATTTGTGAAAACATTTTAACATTCATCATTACATTCACTACATTTTGCATCATTAAAAATACCTTGTAATATTTCAAGTGTCTACTAATCTTTATCATGCCCATTCCATTGCATTACATGAACATGATAAAGAAGGGCATCTGTAGACACTCAAAATTTTCTTTTTCTGTTACTAACTATGCAGGAGGGCAAAAGCATCTTTTTCACACTCCAGAGGTAATCTTGGAGGACCACAACATCAATTCCAACCTCAGAGATGACCCTGAGTATATTCAGAGTCAGCAGCATGACAATCTCAGATATAACCCTGGGAAAAACCCACTACAAATGTGCGAAAACCAGAGATAACCCCGGGAGGGGCAAAATGGTCATTTTGCTGACTTAACTTCACTTCAAATCAAATACACTCATTTCAAATCAAATCGCTTCAAAAGAAGTCCCACAATAACCATATCTTAACTTCGAAGCGCAAACTAGGCAAAACAGCTTACCGAATTGCCTGACGGAGACCCGGAAATGCTATTTCGGTCATGGAACCATCTTCCTGAAATCAAAAAGGGCAAATCCCCTGTCATTGCATAACTCTCGACAAAAGAAGTCCGAAGATGGTCTTGTACACCTCGTTCGGATGCTCAGATTGAAGTTCTACAAGTTTGAGCGGACATCACAGTGCACAAGTGCACGTACTTCGAGACGATGGGACCCGCAGAGCCCGGGGCACCCCGGGTAGCCGTAGGTGCATCTACGGCTGCCGCAGGTACACCTACGGCCATCATTTCTATATATATGGGGCTTGGGCTAGCCATTTTAGAGAGAGAAAGATTGAGGAAACCCTGTCCAATTTGCTCTGTATACACCCCATATTGACTGTTTCCTGATTTTAAACATCTGTTAGCCCACATATAGTTATATTTTTATCCGGTGAGAGCTGAGTGTTTATCGATATAGAGTCATAGAAGCCTGCATTGGCAGCCCACTGTAAGCCTTCTCACCCTCTATAAAGCCTTTCCTTTCATATTTGCACACACTGTTATACACATTGAGGGTCGTGTTGTGTGTGTATACCCGGACCTCGGTCCGTGGTTTTAATTTCTGTCTGTATATATATACTTATATATTTATATATTTTATATATGGATTAACATTATCGAGTTATGCCTTGATTGAGCCTAGACTTATGTCTGTAGCGTTTACTTGCTTATATATATATATATATATATATATATATATATATATATATAACTGTTTTCAGACATATCTGATGAGCTTGGATTTTATATCCGGAGCATTTACCTGCTTTTATACATATATATATATTTACATTTCTGTCAGGCCTGGAGTTTACTTCGTGGCCTTTTAATGCTTTATTTACATTTCGTCCCGCCTGGAGTTTACTTTGTGGCGGTTGATCACATTTACTGCTTTATTTACTTTTCTGATCCCCCATGGAGTCGTTTCGTGGTGATTGATCATGTCAATATACATATATTTACCTCTTTTATATATTTACATTTTCGATCCCCCATGGAGTTGCTTCGTGGTGGTTGATCATGTCAGTATATATTTATTTACAGCTTTTATATATATAACTACTTACTTCTTTCCATACAGATTGCAGTATCATGTGAGCCTAGGAATCATGTGATCACAGATTCAGTCTCCTGAATCTAGATTCGGTTCCCGTGATGTACATTTTCAGCCGTAAGCAGCTTGTACATTTTTTTATAGTGTCTGAATTTCCTTAGATGTCTATCATGCCCATAAGGAGTTCGGCACTGCTGTATATTATTTTCTCGAAGATGCTTCACATCTCGAAAGTAAAAGCAAACAAGCCGAACATTTAATAATAAAATGGAAGTATGAAAAGGTCTCAATTCCTATTGAGCACAGGGTTTGAAAAACCTCTTTTACAAAACTTCATTGCTATATCATGGTTAAAACTGAATTTTTCTATAAATTCAAACCTTGTATATATAGGTGCGAACGAGGCCTCGCACTACTTTCAAATAATTGCACATTGATCCACACACACACACACATTCATATAATAGTTTCTTTGAAAAGTAGTGGTCACCGTGGTAACACGGATGTCGGGGGGTGCCTAACACCTTCTCTCCGTATAATCAAGCCCCCGAACCCAAATGAATCTCGATTTCACAGACCCGTTTAGCAGTGTCACATCACTGGGTCAATGTGCAAACCTTTTCGGTTGCGTTGGTGCAACCAGTTAAATACACCAACTGGCGACTCTTAAAGTCAAATCGTCGACATTACACATGTCGGACCTTTTTTACTTGTTTTTTCAAACAAAAATCACATTAACATAAGAACACCAAAGGACAAGTAACGAAAAGGGATAAATAAAAATCCCGACGTCGACAAAGACATCTAAATCTGAATTGTGCAATGATTAATTACCTTAGGCTTTTTTAGAGTTTCCCACACAATAAGCTTTCGATCAGTGACTCCCAAGCCAGATGGCTTTAGGGCACTAGGTGTAAAACACCCATATGGATCTAATAACTCAAGCAACAAAGGCCACGTAATCAAATTTAAGCTGAGGTAGACTTTTATTCTATACATTTTAACAATCAAAACCTTTAGGATGACCGTGCAATGCTTAATTACATCAGGCTATTTAGAATTGCACTTTAATGAGCTTTTGATCAATGACTCCCAAGCCATATGGATTTAGGGCACTAGGTATAGAACACTCCTAAGGATCTAATAACTCAAGCAACAAAGGCCACGCAGTTAGGCTTAGTCAACTAAGGTTATTATTCTTCTTATTTTCATTTTTTTTCTTTTTTTTTTCAAACACGAAAACATGTCAAAAGCAAAAAGATTCGAACTTTCATAAGTGCCTAAGTCTTATATTACCTTGTAATTACTTAATTTAAACAGAGGCAACACGATTTCAAAACAATAACCAAGCAAACTCTAGCTAAAAACAACTAGCTAAAATAGTTGGTCGGCGCTCACTAAGAAGAACATATCAGTAACACTCTCAACTATCAACTAAACTAAACATAATTTTAATATATTTATTAATTTTTATATATTAATCACAAATTCTATTAATATATAGTAATATTAGATTATTTCATATATTAAATAAAAGTGTAGTAATATATAAAATTATTATACTTCCATCTGTTCATATATATATATATATATTCAATTGTAATTGCAACTGTAAATCTATGTTTATAAAAAAAAATTAAAACATTAATATAGAATTTTTTATTTATACATATATTATGTGTATTTTAATATTTAATAGTACTAAAACTCACAATTTTTATTAACATTTGTTAATACTATTTTATTTCTTTTGAAAACTTAAATATACATATACTAATATATATTTAATTAAGTTTAGTAATATTATTAAATAGTTAGTTAATATTTTTTATTTAATAATTTGATTTATTTATTTAAGTTTTATGAAAGACTTAATTTGCATCATTCAAACAAACACAAATCCAACGTTTGCAATTTTCAATCCATGAAAATAAATCTGAACCAATCATCATTCATCCAAAGAAGAACACGGATCAATTTTTCTACCGTTAGATCAACTATTAGCAAAGACCTCAGTCATTGGATCAAAGTCAGCAAAGAAACACAACTGTTCACATTTTTGATCACATCCCAATCATTAATCTTTAATGAGATTAAGCCTTCATCGTTCGATTCATCAGGTAAGACAAACTATAAATAGAAAAGTTCTATTTTTTATTTCATTTTTCTTTCCTCTTTCTCTCTCCTTTCTCTGTCTTCCTCTCTCTCTCTCTCTCTCTTCTTCTCAGTTCTCTCTAATTTCTAAAATCCCAACTTTTGTTTCTGATCAAATCATAATTTTTTTTGTTAAATCGATCCATTCAAACTAACTTTCATCCTTCCAAATCTATTTTTACCGATTTGTTTGACTGAAAATCAAGCAGTTCTTCTATTATTTTTTTGTCTAAAGTTTTTCAGATCTGATGTTCCTAAACCCTAACATCTCTTAAGCCAAATTCGTTAGTTTTTCAAACATTTTTGATAAAACTATTTCGATTAAATGTCTTCTGATCTTCAAAATCTATTATCTACCTATTTGTTTGATCGAAAATCAAGCAGATTTATTTTTTGCAAATAGATCTAATAAATTGAGTTTAAGCTTCTTTTAAACTATATCTGTTCCAAATTTTTTCTTTAATTATATCTGATATTTCTAATTTTTAACTAAGATCAGATCTAAAATTTTTATTTCCCTTACTCAGATCTGATGCTTCAAAACCCTAAAATTTCATAAGATAGATCTGCTACTATTCTATTTTTTTTAAATCACTTCATCAATCAAATTGTTGTTTATTTTTTTTAATAATTTTTTAATACAGAATTTTAACCCATTCTTATTCCATTTTTTCTCTCTCTCTCTCTCTCTCTCTCTCTATATATATATATATATATATATATATATATATATATATATATGAGGCCGGATCCTGTCCGGACTCCCGGGCAGGTTTAAAATTCGGACCTTTTTTTTTTGCTTTTTTTTGAAACAACTAAAAAAAAATTATGAAATTGAAATTTTTACATAATACAGTGTTTTGGGCGTGATTTGGATGCCTATAACAAAACATGTCTGTACAGTCTGGGCAGACTGTACATACATTGGTTGGTGTAGGTATTAAAAACACACCCAAAACACTGTATTATGGAAAAATTTCTGTTCCGAAAATTTTTTTTTTAGTTGTTCTACAAAAAAAAAAAAAAAATTGGGTCCGGATTTTCTCCCTATATATATATAGAAATAGGATCAGGTCCGGACCTCCCGGACGGGACATGCCTATAACAGACTTTTATACAAGATTTATTTCCTACTTTATTTCAGAAACTCTTATTTTTTTTAAAAATATATAAATAATTTTTTCAATCTGATCTATTCATCTATATATATATATATATATATATAAGTATATATACTTGTATATATTATCTGTATTAATCTTTGTATGAAAATGGAGGAGCTCTTGCTAATAACAATCAATGCATGAGTAGCCCGTTAACTTATGTTTATAGGATTCGTAAGAGAGCACGATCATGTGGAACATATTAGTAATCTTCATAATTGAAAATACGACTTTTGAAGTGAATGTTAACACACTACCTTGAAAGATAGAATCTGACATTTATAAACATGTTGGTGATACTCTTAGACTTACTCATGTAGCATAAATGTATATACACCATGCTTGTGTATCATATTTCAAGTAAAGCATAAACGAAGCATATGTGTTATGAATACTCGCACGCATGCCTAATATGAGTTTTATAACTATCTTGCATGTTTAGAGAGCAAGCATGATAGACTTTGTGGTTTCATGACCTCGAAGGGCCTTAAATTATTGAAATGATTAATTTAGAATTTTATTGTGAAAGAAGGAACCTAGATTGACTTGAGAAGTATGAAAAGACCTTTAACATGATAAAATATATTATATATAATTGTTGTGTTCAAGCCGGACAAAAACCAAAAGGCAGCAGCTAAGTCTTAGCTTAGCCAGAGGACGGCGCAGCTGCGCCGGTCCTAGGCTTAGCCATGACGCAGTTGCGCCAGTCTGGAATCTGAGATTCTGAAATTCTGATTTGGACAGCTAACTTGTGTGATGCCTATATTTCTAAAATTAGTTTAAAATCTAATGATACATGTATATAAGTGCTGCTTAGATGATATGATGGTGTTTGTCTTGTAAAAAGGACTTAACCTTGAGCATTCTTAATTTACCTATGAAATCACTAGGTATTTGATTCATGATGAATCTATAAACTGATTTTGTACCATATGTGCATGCTTGAATCATGTCAAGCTTGATTAAAGATTGTTTTAGTTAATGAACATTGTGACGCCCCCAAATTCGGGTATCTTTCAACCTGACAGATGGTGCTACACGGTACTCATAACTGTACATTCATTCTATTGAAACAATATTAAAATATGAGTATCAACGACATTCTTATTACATTAATAATAATAATACATCCCGTTCCCAGGTTCTGAAACCATTACATTCTTTGTTCATTGTAAAATAATTCATACAACCATACTAGTCTATTACAGAATAAACTAGTCATTCATCTTCGCCTTGCCTTTATCTCTACTGGAACCCTCGGTTCGCTCGACCTTAGCTGCAATCATATGATTCAAGCAATAAGTGAGTGTAATTAGCTCAGCAAGTCTAACAATATATTATAAAGATACCACTTCGAGAATCATATGACTATTCTTCATTAACTGAACAATAGTTATGAACTACTATGAAACATTGAATAACACTTCTCATCTCATAAAACAATTCCAAAGAACATATAGTAGATTGGAAATTCTGAGTAGGTCCATAGACCATGAACATTTTCTTTAGCTTTTATTCATGAAAAGGACAACCCGGTACTAAGACCGTAAGTTCAATATTTCTTACGAGCACTTCAAGGTGACCAGCCTATAGTACTCTATGTTGATCAACACTTATTCGTTAAACGTATTCACATTTATGTTTTGGCAACCTAGCGTGCCCATCGAATAATCAATGTAAAATACATTTGTTTATTCATACTCAGACTTACCTTGAATTCGTACCAAACATTGGCGTAGGATAGTGTTATCAATCCTATATTGAAAGAATTTTGAATAAATCAATCAATTTTTCAAGATTAGTCTAGCCGAGTTAAAACTGACATCGACCCTTTTTTAAAAAAATTCACGCATCTCATAACTTGAATTACTAAAAACTTGGCTAACACGAAGGTTAGACAAGCAATAAGAAAACTTGCCTTCCGCGTCTGCTACAGTAAAATTACTTTTCCCTTTGAGTCTTTACAGTCTCTACAACACATAACCACATAACATACCACATTAGTTCATGAATGAACATACATGGTTCCTAATGAATCTTACCCTTCTTCTCAATCTAATCATGTATTAGAATTGTTATTATTGGTTCTGGCTTGCCGTATTACATTATTCTTACCAACTTATTTCTCTTCTATGACTTAACTGAAATTATTTCATTAATACAACTCGTTTTGAGTTAATCATCCTTCCTCACGGCTTACTACTATTCCTACGTTATTATCCGAGACTCGATCGTCATAGCTTAAGTACACTTATTGCATACCGTTCATGTTCACGTATTACTCAACAACGTTTAGTTGTAACTCTCAACATTATAGTCATCACCATTATTGAATACAGTTCACTTTCTTATACCTTACATTCTTTGTTTAACTACTCACTAAACAACAATAAATTTCGAAAGTCATCACTATAAAAGTGATTTAGGAAAGGTCTTATCATGTTCATTAAGTAATTACATGTCCCATACTTGTCTTGAAACCCATTGGGTTCACAAACAACTTGGTCAACAAAAGTCCACTGCCGGCGCCGTGGCGCGGCATCCCTTTGTACTAGTGGTGTTGCGGCGCCACTATTCAGTACCCGGCCAAACTGTTCATAGTGTTGCGGCACGAGTGTTATGCCTTCAAGTGGCGCTACACCGCGACTCTGCAATGGCCACTCCCTTCGCCTCGGCCCTGCGGCACAACCTAACAAGCTCTATCTGGCGCTGCGGTGCCAGACCTCAGCCCTAGAAAAATTTGACAGTTAAATTTTTTAATGAACTTCTCGGGCTCATAACTTCTTCGTTATAAGTCTGAATTGGCTCGTTCAAAAGCCCTTAGCTCACAAATTACATACTCTATATGTTCATGCAAGAATTTTCCATTTTTGAATTCGTTAACTCAAAATTCACCTATTAGTTCATTTTAACGAAAACGATAATTTTTGTGAACGTTCAACGCTTGTTTCTTTGTTCTAAGTCGGAATTCGATCATTTTTGAGTCCGCAACTCTATAATGCCAAATGATATTATACTCCATTGAAAACCAATGTTTCTTAGCTCAACGTTAAAATTTGACTTCCATTTTGAGAATTTCACGAATTTGACGATTATCGTCTAATCGTGGGAATTCCAGCATAACTTCGTTACTTATGATTTGTTCATAGTTTCAAATGGATTAATTCCATCATACTAACATCTTAACATACATAATACATTAACTTATTTACATGATAAGTTATTACTTGTTCTTCATGAGTTTATAATTTATAAAAGTATAAACTACTTATGATTTTACTTCACATAATTACTTGTTCTTCTAACCATCATCCTCTCATCTTCTAATCATACAAATTTCATTTACGTAGACATATTACAAGTTCTTACAAATGCTTCCTTGGTTCATAACTTATTTGTGACGCCCCCAAAATAGGTATACAACACCCGTTCTTAGTCGCCAAATACATAGTACAGAAAACAAACTATAACTTCAATAATACAAATGTCGTGTAAAATACGACAACACACTGTGAGTTTAAATACAAATAATGTCTTCTAGACAATATCCATACTCAAATAAATCCTCATTACAATTATTCATATACTATTTTACAGAAATAGTGAGGACTGCTAAAACATCTTTCGAGAACCATCACTCCATACCCCGACTAGATCCTGCTATGTTCTCACCTCCTGAAAAGAAAAATGGAACAAAAAGGAAAAAGGTGAGCTCAACTAGCCCAGTAAAGAATATTATGACTAAGATAATATACAACAAATTATCATTAGTTCTCAACAGGGAAAAATCTGATAAAATATAATAGACAACAAGTTTTAGATCAACAAATGCAGCGGAAACAACAATCCATTAGAAAAGTCACGTAGAGAATGAGTTCTACTATCTTCTAAGATTTAAAAGTCCATCATCAATATTTTATCCCTGTAACAACAATCAATATCTTTAATCAAATATTCATCTTTGCACTACAAGCCAAAGATATTTATCAAGTATCACCAATCGGTCATGTTCATCTCAACACCTGTTCATCTTTGCACTACGGGCCAAAGATATTCATCAGTTAATCATTCATCTTTGCACTACAGGCCAAAGATATTCAATAATATCATCATTTAAGACTGAGGATGATGAAAAATATCTTAAAGAAAATGAATCCAATGAGACAGAAGGACAAATATTAGGGATTCGTATAACAGTTTATCCAAGATCAATAATACTTCAATAAGAACCAATTGTGAAGCAGAATTCAAAAATAACGATCAAAACATGGATACAATCAAAAATAGTAGCCAAAATAGACATCTTGGACAAAAAGGAACATTTTTATTTTTTGGTGAATAGTGTCGTATACGTGAATAGTGCCGTATACGTGAATAGTGTCGTATACATGAATAGTAACCCCGACACAAAAAGTTCCAAATTTGATTAAAAAGTTCACCAATATTTCGGCATAATGATATTGAAGAAAATAATATCATTTAAGAAGAAAATAACATTCCTTACATCAAAATAACGGTAATTCTGATCGGAATATCGGATAGAAAGTCGAAGGAAACTTGTACCAAACAACAACTCTCAAAGTATCAAAATACTCACAAAAATACACTCGATAATCTAGAGAGAAAGAAAACTTGTTTCTGGTGTGCTTTTCAATTCTAACCTAAGCGTCTATTTATAGGAAAATGCTAGAACGCCGTAGGAGACTAAAATAATAAAATATTATTAATTCAATACTTTTCTTCTACGCATGCTAATCAAGACACAAGACCAGCCATCTTTGAACAAAAAACTAGCAGCCCACATGTGCTAAAACAAAAGTGGGTCCCACCCATAATTTAATAAAAACTATTTTATTTTTTGAAACTTCAATAATTTATAGAAAATAACCCGTTTATCAGAAAAATACAAATTTTATGTCCGTTTTGCATGAAATCGAATTCTCTACAACTTTGTAGCTTTGAGTTTTTCTAAATTCTAAACAAAAAATATCCGAAATCCACAAACGGGTGATTTTTAATACCTCCATTCCTAAAAAATAATGATAAAACACCTCAACATTAATTTCTTCATTTATAACTACATAAAATAAATAAATCCATTATTTATATCCACATCAAATAAATATTTTCTTATCATATAAATCAATAATTAATTATTCACAAATAAATTACAGAATCACAATAATGACAACTAAGCCGCTCCCAAGAAAGAAGGGGCTTTCTAATTAGGATTTCTCCTTACTGGCGCGCAATTAGGTGACCAAACCTATCTTTGACAGAACTTTCTATACATTGCCAATAATGTTATTTAATAATATTATTCAAATAATATGAATTATTGATCTGATAATGGAAAATATTGTGCAGTGACAATTATTGAAAAAATAATAATATAAAATATCAACGCAGCAATTATTGAATCAATAAAATAAAATATTGAACAGTAATTACTATAACAATTATTGAGTAGTGCCATCTTACGTACGAATCAATAATTCAACAATATTGTGCAATACCATGTGCTACTGTGTCACCATGCGTATTACTATATTTTAACCACCAGGTAACCCAACAGTGTTAATGGTAACAATTACGCCGCTATTTATAAAAACTCATACTTTGTCATTTTCTTCATCCGAAAATTATCATGTTATGGGGCCCACGAATGGCTGCACCGTCGTACGAATATTCCCCGACAACAAGAATATTCCACGACCAAACGAATATTCCCCGACAATAATGAATATTTTATAACCATTTGCTTATTTTGCAAAATTTGCACATTTCACCCATAATTAAAGTATTATATCAAATTAACACCTTATTAATTTAGAATAATGAATAGAGAAAATTCAATTTTATTTATAATAAGTTGGGGTCTTACAACCTCCCCTCCTTATAAAATTCCGTCCTCGAAATTGACGTACTTACCTAGTGTTTCGAACAGGTGAGGGTACCTCGCTTTCATTTTTGAATCCAACTCATAGGTCATTTCTTCAATAGCATGGTTCCTCCACAAAACCTTAACTTGTGGTATAACCTTGGTGCGACATGCTCTTTCTTATCAAATATCTTAACAGGTACCTCCTCGTACGTTAAATCTTCGGCTATCTCGTCTGGTTCTAACTCAATAATGTGGTTCGGGTCTTTCATATATTTACGAAGCATAGATATATGAAAAACATTATGAACACGAGACATGTTTGGAGGTAATGCGAGTCAATAGGCTACATTTTCTATTCGGTCAAGAATCTCAAATGGACCAACAAATCTTGTATTGAGCTTTCCTCTCTTTCCAAATCTTGTAACTCCCTTCCATGGAGCAACACATAACAATACATGATCTCCAATATTAAACTCCACGTCTTTTCTATGAAGATCAGCATAACTCTTTTGTCGATCTTGTGAGGTCTGAATACGTTGTCGAATCATTTGGATCTTTTCTGTAGACATGCGTACTAATTCTGGTCCCAACAACGTTGCTTCTCCCACCTCGTCCCAGCATACTAGAGAACGACACTTTCGTCCATACAACGCCTCAAATGGAGCTATGCCTATACTTGCTTGATAACTGTTGTTGTAGGAGAATTCCACCAGTGGCAAGTACTTATCCCAACTTCCTTTGAAATCTAGAACATAGAGTCTTAATAGATCTTCAAGGGTTTGAATAGTCCTCTCTGATTTTCCGTCCGTTTGAGGATGATATGCTGAACTGAATCGTAAATCCGCGCCCATAGCTTTCTGCAAGTTAACCCAAAATCTTGAAGTGAATCTTGGGTCACGATCAAAACTATGGATACTGGCATGTTATGCAATCTCACAATCTCATTCACGTACATACGAGCAAGACGTTCAAGGGAATAAGTCTCACGTATAGGCAAGAAATGAGCAGACTTGGTTAATCTATCAACAATAACGCAAATCACATCTATACCTTGAGAAACCTTGGGAAGAACCATAATGAAATCCATAGTAATGTGTTCCTACTTCCATTCCGGAATCTCAAGTGGTTGCAATAGACCTTTTGGCACTTGATGCTCCGCCTTTACACGTTGACAAGTTAAACACCTCGAGATAAACTCTGTGATCTCTCTCTTCATATTATTCCACCAAAATGTATGTCGAATATCATGATACATTTTGGTACTCCCAAGATGGATTGCAAATAGGGTGTTGTGTGCCTCCATCATGATTCTATGATTCAAGTCAGAATCGTTAGGAACACAAAGTCTAGAGTTGACTCGAAGTATTCCTTCTTCATCGATTCTTGCTTCTAGAATAGCTTTTTCTTGCACTTTCTTCTTCATACGCATTAGCCCCAGGTCCGTGGCTTGAGCAGCTTTAACTTTATCAATTAAAGTCGGTTCTACTCGTATATTTGCCATCATCACGTGGGTCCTTGGAGTCTTTAATTCTACCTCCATCCTTTGCAAGTCATACAAAATGGGCCTTTGCGTTGACAATATCGCACTTGTACTCGCATATGATCTTCTACTCAATGCATCAGCTACTACGTTCGCTTTTCCAGGATGATATTGAATAGTGCGATCGTAATCTTTCAACAGCTCAAGCTAACGTCGTTGCCGCATGTTGAGTTTTTTTTGGGTGAAGAAATATTTGAGGCTTTTATGGTCCGTATAAATCTCCACTTTCTCCCCATACAAGTAGTGTCTCCAAATTTTCAACGCGAATACGACTGCTGCCAACTCCAGATCATGAGTAGGATAATTCCTCTCATATTCATTGAGTTGCCGCGAGGCATAGGCTATGACTTTCCCATGTTGCATGAGAACACATCCTAACCCTTTTCCTGAAGCATCGCTGTAGATAACAAATCCATCCGAACCAGATGGTATTTCCAGAACAGGTGCCAAAATGAGTCTCCTCTTGAGCTCTTGGAAACACTTCTCGCATTCCTCGCTCCATATGAATTTTGTATCTTTCCGAGTCAGCTGAGTTAATGGGGTAGCAATTCGAGAAAATCCTTCCACGAATCTCCGATAATAACCAGCTAAGCCCAGAAAGCTGCGTACTTTGGTCACCGACTTCGGTTGGTCCCAACTTTGTATTGCTTCAATCTTCGCCGGGTCAACAGATACTTCATGCTTTGACACCACGTGCCCAAGGAATGCTACTTCCTCAAGCCGAAACTCGTATTTCTTTAGCTTGGCATAAAGCTTGTTTTCACGAAGTCTTTCAAGTATCAGCTTCAAATGGTGCTCATGATCTTCACAGCTTTTGGAATAAATGAGGATGTCATCGATAAAGACAACAACGAACTGATCCAAATATTCCTTGAATACTCGGTTCATCATAACCATGAAAGCAGCAGGAGCATTAGTCAATCTAAAAGACATGACTAAGAATTCATAAAGCTCGTACCGAGTTCTAAAGGCAGTCTTTGGAATATCCTCAGTTTTAATCTTCAGCTGATGATATCCAGAACGAAGATCAATTTTTGAAAAGAATTGTGCTCCTTGTAACTGGTCAAACAGGTCATCAATGCGAGGTAGCGGATACCTATTCTTGATGGTGACATGGTTCAATTCTCGGTAATCAATACAAAGTCGCATACTCTCGTTTTTCTTCTTTACGAATAAAACAGGAGCACCCTAAAGAGATGTACTAGGACGAATGAAACCGATGTCTAATAATTCCTGTAGTTGGACTTTTAACTCCTGAAGTTCAATAGGAGCCATTCGATATGGGGTTTTAGAAATGGGTTTTGTACCCGGTTCAAGGTCAATAAAGAATTCAACATCACGTTCTGGGGGTAGACCGGGAAGTTCTTCAGGAAATACATCAGGAAATTCTCTAACAACAGAAATATTATCCAAATTTGACTAGTCTTTATTCAAATCCATAACATGGGCTAAGAAAGCTTGACATCCGTTTTTCAATAAACGAATAACTTTGTGGCTTGATATGACAGTGACTGATTTTAGTGGTTTAGTTGTTTGAATTCGTATGACAAGTTAGTTAGGAATATGAAAACTAACAACCTTACAAAAATAATCAATTTTGGCATGATGAGTGGTTAACCAATCAATTCCTAAAATCACATCAAAAGCAAGTATCTTTAAAGATATAAGATTAACAGGTAATGTGATAGTGCCAACTTGGATTAAGCAAGATTTATAAACTGTAGATGTAACGAAGGTTTCACCCAACGGAATTTCAACAGATAAGTTAAAATCCAATTTCTCCAGAGTCAAGTTTAAACGTTGAGCACAAGCAGGAGAGATAAAAGAATGGGTAGAACCGGTAACTAGTAAGGTATAAACTTCGCAAGAATTCAAGATTAGCTTACCCGTGATCACCTCGTTCTGGTTCCTCACGTTTTGGTCAGTCACGACAAACGCTCTTCCAGGAACTGTTGATTTCGATTTATCCGGAACAGCCCTTGGAGTCACCATCCCCGCTGAACTTGGTTTTGCTATAGAACAATCCCGAGCTATGTGACCTTCCTTTCCACAGTTATAACATACCTTGGATTGTTGTGGACAGTTTGAGCTGATATGTCCCTCTTTCTCGCATTTGTAACATCTAACTGGCGGTCGTTCTCCTCCCCTAGAATTTGTTGTTGGTGGTGCTGCCGCTGCTGATGTCTTCCCGTCATTGTTGAATCTCCTCTTTCTGAAATTTCCACTTGACTCACCTCTCCTATTATCATGGCCACGATTACCACCCGAGTGGCTACCGCCTTTGTACGTATTTTTCTCTCCTCGCTGGTTATCATCATTCTGATGACTGCTGTCACCGGTATGACCCTGGTTGTGATCCCTCGGTTGAGTGTACTCATTATCTCGCTCTAATAATTGAGCCCTATTGACAACATCTGAATACAGAGAAAATTTATGAGAGATAAGGTATTGACAAATCTCGGGTTTTAGACCTCTCAGAAACATCTGCGTCATACGTTCCTCATTCTCTACCAAATGAGGTGCAAACCTGGATAACTCTGCGAACTTCGCCTCGTACTGAGACACCGTAATGTTGTTTTGTTCCAGTCTAATAAACTCTACCTCCTTCATATGACGAATACTTTCTGGAAAGTACTTGTCATTGAACAGTTTCTGAAATCTTTCCCAAGACATGCTAAGTGTGGCTGGCTGGGTACGCTTCACAGATTCCCACCAGTAATCTGCCTCTCCACGGAACATAAAGGTGGTGAATGGAACCTTCTGTTCCTCCGTACATCCCAAGACATCGAATATCTTGATAATTTACTTGACCCGCATTTCTGCCTTAATCGGATTGGGCTTTCCCCAGAAATCTGGTGGTCCCAACTCCTTGAACTGCTTGGCTGAGACAGACCGTGCGTTGTCATCATTTCCACCCATATTTTGTACACGAGTCTCCTTCGTCTGATTTTGCATGAACTACAAAAAGCTCCTAAACATTCCATCATTCATCGTTTGCTCGGTAGTGTTGTTTACAGGAGGAATATTGCCTTCGTGTTGCACATTCTCCTAGTTTGTAACTAAAGGTTGTTCCACAGTCTCATACACTCCATTGTTAACATTCTCAGCAGCCATTCTTAAATACTGCCATAAAATAAGGGTTAATTAAACAAATTAACATATCACATAATATCCCTATATTATGACCGACCAACAAATAAGCTTAGATAGGACACACTAGCGAAGGATTTACTCATCTCTCCCATCCTAGTTCTATTCCCCGATCTCCGCCAGAGACCATATCCCTAAGCTTTGATACCAACTGTGACGCCCTCAAAATAGGTATACAAACACCCGTTCTGAGTCGCCAAATACATGGTACAGAAAGAAAACTATAACTTCAATAATACAAATGTCGTGTAAAATACGACAACACACACTGTGAGTTTAAATACAAATATTGTCTTCTAGACAATATTCATACTCAAATAAATCCTCATTATAATTATTCATTTACTATTTTACAGAAATATTGAGGACTGCTAAAACATCTTTCTAGAACCATCACTCCATACCCCGACTAGATCCTGCTATGTTCTCACTTCCTGAGAAGAAAAATGGAACAAAAAGGAAAAGGGTGAGCTCAACTAGCCCAGTAAAGAATATTATGACTAAGATAATATAAACCAAATTATCATTAGTTCTCAACAGAGAAAAATCTGATAAAATATAATAGACAACAAGTTTCAGATCAACAAATGCAGCGAAAACAACAATCCATTAGAAGAGTCACGTAGAGAATGAGTTCTACTATCTTCTAAGATTTAAAAGTCCATCATCAATATTTTATCCCTGTAACAACAATCAATATCTTTAATCAATTATTCATCTTTACACTACAGGCCAAAGATATTTATCAAGTAACACCAATCGGTCACGTTCATCTCAACACCTGTTCATCTTTGTACTACGGGCCAAAGATATTCATCAGTTAATCATTCATCTTTACTCTACAGGCCAAAAATATTCAGTAATATCATCATTTAGGACCGAGGATGATGAAAAATATCTTAAAGAAAACGAATCCAATGAGACAGAAGGACAAATATTAGGGATTCGTATAACAGTTTATCCAAGATCAATAATACTTCAATAAGAACCAATTATGAATCAGAATTCAAAAATAACGATCAAAACATAGATACAATCAAAGATAGTAGCCAAAATAGACATCTTGAACAAAAAGAAAATTTTTATTTTTCGGTGAATAGTGTTATATACGTGAATAGTGCCGTATACATGAATAGTAACCCCGACACAAAAAGTTCCAAATTTGATTAAAAAGTTCACCAATATTTCGGCATAATGATATTGAAGAAAATAATATTATTTAAGAAGAAAATAACATCTCTTACCTCAAAATAACGGTACTTCTGATCGGAATATCGGATAAAAGTCGAAGGAAACTTGTACCGAACAGCAACTCTCAAAGTATCAAAATACTCACAAAAATACGCTCGATAATCTAGAGAGAAAGAAAATTTGTTTCTAGTGTGATTTTCAATTCTAACCTAAGCGTCTATTTATAGGAAAATGCTAGAACGCCATAGGAGACAAAAATAATAAAATATTATTAATCCAATACTTTTGTTCTACGCATTCTAATCAAGACTCAAGACCCTTTGAACAAAAAATCAGCAACCCACATGTGTTAAAACAAAAGTGGGTCCCACCCATAATTTAATAAAAATTATTTTATTTTTTAAAACTTCAATAATTCATAGAAAATAGCTCGTTTATCAGAAAAATACGAATTTTATGTCCATTCTGCCAGAAATCGAATTCTCTACAACTTTGTAGCTTTGAGTTTTTCCAAATTCCAAACAGAAAATATCCGAAATCCATAAACGGATGATTTTTAATACTCCCATTCTGACAAAATACTGATAAAATACCTCAGCATTAATTTCTTCATTTATAACCACATAAAATAAATAAATCCATCATTTATATCCACATCAAATAAATATTTTCTTATCATATAAATCAATAATTAATTATTTATAAATAATATTACAGAATAACAATTATGACAACCAGGCCGTTCCTAGAAAATAGGGGGCTTTCCAATAAAGATTTCTCCTTACTGGCGTGCAATTAGGTGACCAAACATCTCCTTGACAGAACTTTCTAGACATTTCCAATAATGTTATCTAATAATATTATTCAAATAATATGAATTATTGATCTGATAATGGGAAATACTGTGCAATGACAATTATTAAAAAAATAATATAAAATGTAACATTCCAGAATTTTTATTGTTATATTAAATATTTATTGAATTATTTAAGTATTTAATGGATGTGTTTATTGTTGAATAAATAATTGTTCAAATTTAATTTGATGTGGTTAATTATTTGTTAAGTAAATAATTAAGGAAATTAATTATTTTGATAAATTAATTTAATTATTAAGTTAGAGAATTTTGATTAATTCAATTACTATTCTTTTATTGGAATTTGTAATTAAAAAGGATGTGTTGGTTGATTAAATAAAGTTATAATTATATAGAAAATTATAATTTTGGTGGTATTGATTTATTTGATGAAGTGATTTAATAAATTGTTATTATGATTAATTTAATTAAATTAATGTGTGACAAATAACTTTGTTATAAAAAAATTACTAAAATAACTTAAATGAGTTTTAATTCAGTTTTGCCAAACAAGGCCTAAGGCCTATTAAGTCTTTAATTTATTTGAGTTTTACCGAATAAGGTGTTAGGATTAATGGGTTATTTTGTTAGTGGTTAACCAAACAAGCCTAATGGCCTTTGATTTTTAAAACTCATATAACTGATATCAGTTATATGTTTTGTATTTATATTATATAATTAATATATATATTATATGTTATATACGTTAGTTGTTAGTATGCTCTAGAGTTGGGAAGAAAAACAAAAACACAAAGGAAGAAGAAGAAGAAGAAGAAGAGAAGAAGAAAAGAAGAGAGGAAGGAAGGCTAGAGAACTGAGAAAAAAAATGGGGAAAAGAGGTTTGATAATCAAAAGGGATAGCCATCATCTTCTACAATCAAGGTATTCTCCTATTTCCTTTAGCTTTCCCTTCTCCTATTTTTCTCTGTGAAATTCTTGTGATAGGATAATTGTTGATTTTATGTGTGTTCATATGATAAACCATTGTTGTAAAGTTATTTTCATAGGTTATATATAATTATAATAAATTAATTGATGATATGTATGTAATTGTGGAGAAAAATATTTTACAGAGAGTTATATACATATATATATATATATATATATATTGTTTAATTAAAATAGAAATTATGAGTTTAGTTGTTTTATTGATAATTTGGCTATTCAATTTGTTAGAGTATATATAAACTTTGATAAAATGCTTTGAATTATTGGTTTTGGTTGAGAAACAAAATCACAATGTTTATTTTCATCAAAAATATCAAAAAGTGAGTTTTAGCCAAAATTAGTGAATTTGGGTGTGTTAATTTTGTTGTTTATGTTGTTGTATGGATAAAACATGTTAGGAATTCTTGAATTTTGTTTACATAAAGTTTTTATATGAATTATATGCTATTTAGTCTGTTAGAAACGAGCTTGTAGGCCAAAATTGGCTTTTTCCTGCACTATTGGTGAAGCTGTAAGTCGAAACTGCAGTTTCGCGCCGCGCCGCGGCCCAGCAATGTTAGTGTCGCGCCACAGCGCCGGCGCCATGCCGCAGCGCGGCTTTATACCTTTGTTCCCGCGCCGCAGCGCCATGCTCACGTCGCAACGCGACCCACAGTGTAAATTGTGGCGCCGCGGCGCGAGTTAGCAGAATGGTCTAACAGTGTTGATTTTGTACTTGAAATTTTAAGGAATTGTTATGAGATGATACTAGGACTGTAAAATGTTGATTTTAGTATTTGTATACTATGAATAAGTATGTTATTAACAATTAACTTGTGTTATAACTTGATTATGTGATTAAAAAATCAATTTTTTAAATGCTAAACGTACTTAGTTATGTTTGTAAGATGGTAATGACTAATTATGTCATGATGACATATGTTTATAGGATATTGTGATTCGTATTGATTTGGTTTAGCCTACAAGCAAGGCAAGTTTTCTAAACTTTCTTTTTACATTGAGCAAGTTCTCTAACTCTACTTTTGTAATTGGAATCAATTATTGTTCTTAATATAGTAATGTAAGTTCTTTAACTCTACTTTTAGAATTGTGCAATCGCTTAAATTTTCTTTGAGCAAGATTTCTAATCCTTTATCTTGTTGAACTAATTATGGTTTTCAATTCGATTATGATATAATGATGTAAGTTTTTCTTGAGCAAGTTATTCTTGTATTTAACTTGTTGTTTAGCATGCAAATTTATATATTCTAATTTTGAACATTTTTATCGATCAAATTGTTATGCATGCTTAGTATTCAATTCTAATTAACCTTGGCTTAGTATTGTTCAAGCAAGGTGTTATAGTTATTCAAATTGTATGCTCTTAGATTATTCCTAAAGCATGACTTTAGTTTACTATGATTGATTCAATCACGATTATTCTATAGTGTAATGTTCTTGGTTTCATTCAACTAATCCTTAGTTGATGTTCATTAAATTCCAAATTACCCTGAAAGCTTATCCAAACAAAACTTCCTTTGGTGCGGACTTGTACTCTAAATACTGAGATGAACAACCCTAATGTTATGATTAGGGGTTAACTTACGCGTAGCGTTAAATGTTTGTGCACAATACATGGTACGAAGGGCTGATCCCCCTAAGTACGAGGAGTCCTTGACTGTTAAAGTCGGAGTTGAAAGATTACTCGCAACTGTGGACATAGTTCATGATCTTATGACCCTCAGTTATATTTATTCCATATTTTGGATTTCAGTTTCTGATTATTGATGATAGAGTACTATTCATTGTTGATGAGCCACTTATTGGCAATTATTATTGTTATACTCATGTTGATTCTATATTACATCCAGTGAGCAATTGTTTTGCTCACTCTTGCATATTTATAAACTCATTGCAGCTAAAGAAGAGAGAAGGTAGATGGACCTTCGTCTAGCAAAGGAAAGGGGAAAATGTACAAGTGATGAAGACTTGTAATTTTTACTTTAGACTTTTATTATGATGATCTTAGACTTAGTTTTAATGAAGTATATTTAATTTCTGCATTTGAATGATTGTATTTAAAGGTTAGATAACCTGGGAGATTTTATTATGTAACCCTTTAATGGGAAAGGTTTTATTTATCCAGTTTTATTGTGATTGGGTAGTTAGATATGAATGTTTGATTAAGTGAACACCAAATCTTGTGGTAATGAAGTACCTGGATTTGGGGGTGTCACATAAAATATCAACGCAGCAATTATTGAATCAATAAAATAAAATATTGAATAGTAACTACTGTAACAATTATTGAGTAGTGCATTCTTACGTACGAATCAATAATTCAACAATACTGTGCAATACCATGTGCTACTGTGCCACCACGCGTATTACTGTATTTTAACCACCAGGTAACCCAACAGTGTTAACGGTAACAATTACGCCGTTATTTATAAAAACTTATACTTTGTCATTTTCTTCATCCGAAAATTATCCTGTTATGGGGACCACGAATGGTTGCGCCGTCGTACGAATATTCCTCGATAACAAGAATATTCCACGACCAAACGAATATTCCCCAATAATAATGAATATTTTATAACCACTTGCTTATTTTGCAAAATTTGCACATTTCACCCATAATCAAAGTATTATATCAAATTAACACCTTATTAATTTAGAATAATGAATAGAGAAAATTCAATTTTATTTATAATAAGTTGGGGTCTTACATTATCTATGAACAAAGTGCTTATTCACAGCTTATTAAGACTTAAGTCCTTAGATTATTCATTCCTACTTCTTATTAGCATACATGTTCTACCATTACTCATTTCTCTAACAATTGAAGAGAAAGAGATTCATGGTTTAGGTTCTTACCCTTGATAATGATCACTTGATTAAGCTTTAATCTTCTTCTTGCTTCTTAAATTATAAAATCTAGCTTTTGTAACTTTTGTAGCTTTTTCTCTATAACCAATAAGTACTTAAGATGTTGGATGAAATTGATCAACCAACAAATGAGCTAGGACATCTTCTATTTATAGGAAATCCTAAATGAGGGCTTAATGGTCAATAAGTCATTCCACCTCCTTAATCACCTCCTTACTATTCATTACTTAAGCATTAATTTAACTTGCTCATCACATTTAAGCACTTTGCTTAGCCTTCAAGTTTACTTGATCACCACATTTACTTGGTCATTACTTAACTTACCCATCAAATAACTTATCCTTTGCTTAACCATTAAGTATATTTGCTCACTACTTAACTTATCCCTTGCTTGCTCATCACTTTGGATCACCCATGGGTTGCCCCATGGGTTTTAATCATCCAATAACCCAATAGGTTTTTACTTTGGGCTTTATATTTAATTAGCTTAATTAACTTAACTTATACTTTGGGCTTGCATTTAACAAACACTTGTGCTTGTTCATTAATTCACTTTGGACCTTAACCTTTAATTCCAATTGGACTTAACCATTCCTATACTTAAGCTTGAACAATTCCTAACAAATCCTACAAATCCAATCCATTTGGCTTAAATGTGACACCCCCGAATCCGGGTCCTCTGATCCCGGTCCGGTCATCACGATAAAATACAAACATCCACCTCTAAACAACATACAATAACTAAAATGCGAAAAATAATAAATGTACGTCATTTATTCAAAAGGTGTTACTAGTCCCAAGATACGATAACCTTAATATCATCTTACAAACATACCCTAAAATAAACATTAGGGTTCATATTACATAACAATAATTTAAACTAAGCGTAAGGTAAAGTCTGCTCCTTGCCACTATTCTACATCTTTCCTTTACCCTTGTCTTTCCTTGAGTTCTCGGGTTTAGCTACAATATAATTCATGATATAGCAAGGATGAGCAAAACGTTTACCCAACAAGTTTAATTTCAACAATAAGGATATATCATGATGAATGGAAAATATCTGTCAATGAATTCAACGATATGAATATCTGAAGGATTCAACAATATGAATATTGGAAGCAAAGATAATGATTTGCTTTTAGAATAACTGCTAGTCAAATAGACTTTGAACTATAACACTCCAATGGAATCAATAGCTAATTGACACTTTGGTTACTGGCTACAGAATAAGTACTTAAGGGGATCAGCCTCACGTACCCTATGTATATGCATAACATTTAAATCTGCTCTTTGTATCTTATATTAGATACCTGGGGTACTCCCCTATCATAGAAGAGGTTTTCTTTCAGTCTAAGAATCCTTACCATCAATTGGTTTGGATAGCTTTTATAAAACTTCATACGCTTGTCTGACCTAACAAAGGTTCAAACTTTATCTATCACAGTTCAAGAATTATTGAACTTTTAATGATGTACAAGTCCAAGACTGTACGAACTCAAGTGCACTAAGTGCGAATATCAATAATATCGATGTGGAATAATTTTAAGGTAATTAAACCACTTAACAGCATGCTAGGAAATAAGATTCAAGCTTAAATGAATAACTTTCAATTCAACAATAACATGTTCAATACAATATGATAAGGATAAGAAACTTTCACAAATTTAAAGTTGTGTAAGTTTGGAAACTTGCAACAGAATAAAATAGTGTTCGAATACTTACTAAAGTAAAAGAGTAAGAATTAAGGAACTTGCACAATCAAAGAGTGAAGTTCAAGGAAACTTGTTCAATAATAATTGGAGTAAGTTTAGGGAACTTGCATGTTTGCTCACCTACAATTAATTCTAGCTTTAATTACTTGCATTGAAACGGCCTAATATTATCAAGTCGGTCTTTTCAATTAGTATGTATAAACTAGTACGAGTCTACACTTAAAAGAATCAAGTCATCACATAGCATGCTTCTCAACACATTATATGGCATATTGGTCATATATTACAAGGTAAAGAAATCATATAAACATGCCTTAAATTTCAGAACCAAAAACAGAATCTATTCAGAACTGCAGGACGGCGCAGCTGCGCCTGGTCTAGGCTTAGGGACGGCGCAACTGCGCTGTCCCTTGGCCAGACCAAGGTTGAGCTTCTGCACTTCCTGACTTCAGTCCAACTCTAACATACACCTATACATACATATTAACAAACATACATGCCAGAGTTTCACATATAACACATGACCATACTTGAGTCCAATACCACAAGTTTAACTTACAATTTATATGTCATTAAAACATAAACAGGTCATGTAATCATCATGCATTGTAACTTGATTATACGATACTCAGTAGTTATGCTTGTATATAGACAACACATGTATACTTTACTCACATAGTTCATATTTTAGAAATTTCCCTTTTATGACTATGTGTGAATAAGTGAAAACCATACATTAACCAAACGATGGTCATGCCAATATATCTATAGGCATAATGAGTCCTAATATACATGCTTGCATGGTCATAACGTACTTTACTCATTACTTGACGACATTAGATTCCTCATTCTAATTTTCTTTGAATTTTACACTAAGTCAACTTAGTATATACAAGGCATCTTAACACATAACTCTTATGCCTTTACAACATATATTAATATTAAAGTCACATATACATGTTCAAATAGTCAGAACTTATTAGATAAAAGTCTTCGTCAAGTTCTCTTTGAAAAGCCTTAAGTTTCTTATCTTTGAAATAGTCTTAACTTTCAATCATGTATACTAGTATGTTCAATCACTTTAGTCTTGCATTTCATGTCAATATAAACCATATTATCTTACTCATAAAGTCAGAATGCTCACATGATGTGTTCATGACAAAGTTCACTTTTGAAATCACAAATTTCATTTCAAGACCACAAGTATTGTGTCAATCATTGCTATACTTGTTCATTCTATATGCATGTGCTTACATGTGTGTGTTAAAATAATTTACAAGCTTGCTCTACAATGTACTAACAAATTAACACAACAGAAACATAACAGAAAATATCAGGTCTGGTGCAGGCCTGGCGCAGCTGCGCTGCACCCCAGTACAATTAGGGCGCAGCTGCGCCATGCTAGAAACAGAAACTGACTTTGGGTTACGGCGCAGCTGCGCTGCACCGTAGTACAATTAGGGCGAGCTGCGCTATGCCTGCATCAGAGACAGTAACTTGCTATGTTCTGCAGAGCATCAGACATCCATACTATTCTTTGATGATTTAAACATGCTTATTATCACCATTTAAGAGTTTAAACATGTAAGCCTACTTCCTAAACACATCATGGCATGTTAATTCACATCAATTGACATGGAATTTCAAGTAATTTCTATCATTTGACAAAGACCCAATTTAAGAACATAAGTTAAGATTTTGGAATGGTGTCCAAAAATGTCGCATGTCAACGCGAAACGGCACGGCGACACGCCAATGTCGCACCTGACACGCACAACGTCACTCAGCGTTGTCCAACACGCCCCGATGTGCACCACGTCATTTGACATTGTCTAGCGTCGCTCACCAAGCCCAGCGTGCCCCCAGCGTCGTCAGCGTGCGGCCAGCGTCGGCAACGTGCGACCGGCGCGCCCAGCACACCCAGCGCCCCCAAACCAGCGCCCAGCACAGTAACTTGCAGCCATAACGAAATAGCCACTTCGCATATTTTTATCTTTTAGCTCGCACATCAGATAGCTACCATTTTCGAATATGTTATACATTGCATATAAGACTATTTTTAAAAAATACTAGTCACCAATTTCGGGTCCAATAATCAATCCAAATAGCGCATCAAAAATGGGTGCGTACACTAATTTTTAAGTTTTTATTTTTCACTTAAAACATATTACGACATGGTTTAATTCCACGAGGCTCTTGAATTAACTTTGTTTAGGATGTATGAACCTGTCTTGGGTCTCGGCTCTGCTTAATTATGGGTTTTTAGCCAAAATGGCTCTTTTAGGCCATTAGGCGAACATAACGTGTGCGATATTATTAAGGACTGAATTCACAAAGGTTTGAATATGTTCTAATCCCATACGCCTTCCTTATATCTCTGCACAACAAATAAACTCAGTGGCTCTAATTTCAGCCCATATCAACCAATACACAATGAAAACCATACATGTACATATCTATTTCATAAGTTAGTTTACTAACTTTCAAACTTTTAATTTAATTGTAATATATCATTATGAAATACATTTATTTCCATTGTCAAACCATATGGCAATAGCTCATACCACAGTTACACTAATTAATCCAATCAAGTAATTAGCTAATTCAAATATAAATTAACTAACTTTATACCCACTTTGTATCAATTAGTAAAAAACATAACAAGAACGAATATATTACCTCTTGTTTGCTATAGCTTCTCAAATTCCTGATTTTAGTTTCCTATTAACTTGCTCCAAGTTTCCTTTAATCCTACTGTAAGTATTTTCAGTTCTTGAAGCTTCAATTTCTTGTTTTATCCGAAGGAAATGGAGTGGGTAGGAAACAGATGGAATTAGAATTGGGAGAGGAGGGTGACGGGTGGAATGGCAGGGGAGGGAGCCGGGTGGAGAAGAGAGAAAGGAAAGTTGGGCTTGGTTTTATAATAGAGTTTTCCTTGCTTCCTACTCCCATTTCTTGCTCCCAACGAAAAAGTCTTGTTCTGCGCTCATAATGCTTGCTCCCCGCATATTTTCCTTGTTTAATAATTTCTAGGCTTGCTCCTTACTCACCAGTACTTGGCCATAGGGCTGTTCAAAATATTCAGTTTTTTCGGTTTTCAAGGTAAACTGGACTGGTCTGAACCAGTCGGTTCGGGACTGGTTCGGTACAAACTAATTTTCGATATCGATTCAGGTTAACAATTTTATAAGTCCAGTATATACTAGATTGAACTGGTTGTACTGGTCTAACTATCTAAGGCCTTTTTTTAGACTTTCTTGCTTAGCCTTATAGAATTGGCTTAAAATCTCCTCTATTTATAAAATAGAGGTAACACAAGAAAAG
Organism: Panax japonicus; assembly: GCA_020205505.1. Lineage (NCBI taxonomy): Eukaryota > Viridiplantae > Streptophyta > Magnoliopsida > Apiales > Araliaceae > Panax > Panax japonicus. The sequence goes on along the minus strand of CM035102.1, from coordinate 49,392,569 downwards.
ACATATTAGAAAATATGGGACTTAATGAAATTTGTATTGGTGGTCTCCTCTATTTATAAAATAGAGGTAAGACAAGAGAACACATATTAGATAATGTAGAACTTATTGGTAAGATAAGAGAACACATATATATGATTGTTTGTAAGTCCCACATTGATTAATAAAAATTTAAGGAAGTTTTCTTTATAAAATGACTACCAAGTGAAGACCTTAATAGTTGGTGGTCTCCAAGTCCCACATTGGTTAATTGGTAAAAGTTTAAGTAAGTTTTCCTTATAAAAAGTCTACCAAGTGAAGTCCTTAATAGTTGGTGGTCTCCAACTTCCACATTGGTTAATTGGTTAAAATCTAAGGAAGTTTTTCTTATAAAAAGACGACCAAATGTAGCTTAATGACTACCAAGTCTTAGGTTGCTCTAGCCCTTGCTGAATTTTGGCTTAAAGACTAATGCCTTGGGTTGTTTCTATGCCATGGGCTTAAAAACCAAATCTTGGGCTGAACCTTGGGCTGAATTTTAAGCTTTTATAAAAGCAGGTCGTTACAAGCTCGGTAAAAATTGGTACCGATCCGGTACTAGGTTGGATAATTGGTCCGGTATATCAGTTCAACTGGTATCGGTACCTAATTTTGCGTACTTTCGATAACTGGTTCGGTCCGATGCGGACCGGTCCGATTCAATCCGGTATTTTACCAATGAACACCTACTTGGGCATCACACTAAAATCACATCTCATGTTTTGCCTCTTAAACCCAATTTTAGTTTCCTTGAACTCTACTCTCCTAATTTACATGGCCACATATACCATATATATACATACCTATATTACGTATACATAATACATTATATTATAATTTAATTAATGCATAACTTATTACCTAATAAAATTAGTGCTTTAAATATTACATGAAAGAATATAATTAATGAAATACATTCTCTATTTTAAAATAATTTAATATTATAAATTATTTCAATTTACAAATTTAATGTATACAATTATTTTAGTATACTTAAATTTATTCACTTCTTCTTTTACAAATTGTTTTTCACAATTTATAACCATACAAAATATATATATTACACCACACTATCATACATTTTACATCCACTCTCATAATACATTACACACAAAAAATGTATTATTATTACATAACTTCTCCAAATAAATGGAAGTTGTACAATACATAAAAAATTATATGCAATACATTTACTATCTTAAAATAACTTAATCTTATAAATTATTTTAATGCACATAATACATTAATACTCAATATAGATTTTTATTAGATATTATAATGTATTATGACACATACACTTTTCCATAAAATGGAAAATTATACATTAAAAAATAATGTATTTAATGTAATCTTATCAAAATAATTTAATTATTTTTCTTTCTTTCTATAAATTGTTTTTAATAATTTATTTAGCTACGAAAAATATAATAATATATTTGTCATATCACAAACATACACATATTGAATCACATATATTTACGTATGCAATTTACATCAATATTTTACATAATAAAACTATTATTATTATTATTATTATTATTATTATTATTATTATTATTATTATTTATTTTAATAATTTCCAAATTGTCACAATATATGTTCCAATTACACCTCCACAGAACTAAAATGGGAGCCCAATGAAGAATTGAAATTTATGTTGATTTTGATTTTTCTTCTATTATTAAGATATCTTGAGCCTTTAAATGGAGATATTTTTACTACACGTTATGCAGATTATCATTTTGATGAATTTGTATTTCCACCATTAGGAGGAGGGAAACTTTTAAATAAAAAACCCTCTGAAATATCATGGAATGTATCAAAATTAAATTCACTCGATCATCGCACAGGACAATGTGAAATTGAAGTTCAAAGAATTATTTATTTATAAAATGTTGCAAATCAAATGTCAGATGCATTTAATAATACTAGAAAAGTGATAAAATCACAAATACCTCCAGTGAATACTCCAGCAAAGATAGAAATACCTATCGTCAAAGAATTGACAAATAAGATAACAAAAGAATCTAAACCACGCCAAAAACGTGAAAGACCGGTTAGTCCAAAAAATACTGCACCACGAAAACAAAAAGCAAATGTAACAATCCAGAATTTTAAATATTTATTGAATTATATAAATATTTATTTGAGGTGTTTATTGTTGATTAAATATTTATTGATGTGATGTTTGTTAATAAATATTTATGAATTTAAATTTATTAGATAATGTTCTAAATTAAATTAATTTATAATTTAGAGAGTTGTAGTATGACATGAGGTGTTATATTGTTGATTAATAATTTAAAATGGTATGTTAAATTATTAAATAAAATTATAATGAAATTATAATTTTGTGATATTTGTTAAAGTGGGCAATTTATTTAAAATATAGTGTGTGATTGATTTATTTGATTAATGTTGGATATGGAAATCCAAATAAATAATATGTGATTATAAGTTATAAACTAAATTATTTATTAAAATAAATTAAAGGAGTTTAATTTAGTTTTGCCAAACAAAGCTTAAAAATATTAAGTTTTTATTTTTAAAGACTTTTTGCCAAACAAAGCCTTAGAGATTTTGGATTTTTGATTTTTGAATTTGTAAATAATATAAACAAATTAAATTAAATAAATTAAATAATAAATATAATATATTTATAATGTATACGTTATATATTGTAACTGATTAGGCTTATTATGGCCATATCAGTTTTCTTTTGTTATTACGCATACTTGGCTAAGTCTGAGAGTTCAGAAAGAAAGCTTGAGAGAATTGTGAAGAAGTTCAGAATTTTTCAAGGTGATTATCAGTTGATTAACAAGGATTGTCTTAGCAAATTGAAGGTAATTTTCCCATAATCTCCATATTATGTGTATATGTATATGTATAGATGAATTTACGGCATAAACCTTCTAAGTCTGTGAATTCAATTAGTTGAATTGTTGATATGTATAACTGGTAATTGTGATTATACATGTTGCTGATGTTAGAGTTTGCATTTAGATAAGAATTTGTTTTGCTAATTTCGTTCAAAAAGGAAGAAAAGTAAATTGCAGTATATATTTTACATATAGCTTGTAAAAATACAAAATTCGTTGGTCAATTTGTATGTTAATCTGTGAATTGAGGATTGATTATGTTAGTTCATTAAGAAACGAAGATAACGTAATTTGAACGAAGTAATTTGGACAAGAATTGTGTTTACAGTGTGAATTTTTGTGAAGGAACTCAAAAATGGTGTTTATGTATGAAAACACGGAATTTGAGAAATTAAACTAGTTTTAGTTGTTGTTAAATTGTTCTAATTGGTTGAATATGTTTGTAAACATGTTTATGATAGTTTTATATCAATTGTTTGTGTTAAATTCACTGTTTGGTGGGTGAATTCATGTTAGTTGGCTTAAGAATAATGTCGTGTTCATGTTCTGTAAAACTGGAATTGGTGCGTAGCGCGGGCGCGCAGTAACCTAAGGTAATATTGGCGCGGCCGCGCCAGTTGTTAGTCACATACAGTGAAGTATGTTACTTCTGCAGACTTTGGACATTCATTGTAACTTAGCTTAATGTTATGTTAATGTGAGAACCATGTAACAACAAGGTTAAAATACAGTCGTGTTATGTGGTTAGTAAATTCAAAATTATAAAAATGATTAGTAAGTTACGAACGCGTTATGTGATAACTTAGTATACACAATGAATGTTAGACAAGTGTTATGAAGTCAACACTTGGAATTTCTGAAATGTAAATAGTAATGTAAGACTTGTATTAAAATAACAAGTTTATCTAGAAATGTGTGTTATGTTGGAACGTGAATGTTAGTATATCTAATAAATGGTGGTTCTAAACCTATGTGTAGGTAAATGTGAGTTTAATATTATAGCTTACACTCGAGGCAAGTTTCTAAACTTATCTTTTTACATTGAGCAAGCTCTCTAATTCTACTTTTACAATTGAGCAAGTTTTCTAACTCTACACTTTCGTTGAGCTAGTTCTATTATTACATTATGTAACTTTATTCTTTTGATTGAGCAAGTTTCCTATCTTAAACTATTATTGAACAAGTCATTTGTTCCTAAATTTCATTTGAGCAAGCTTTAACTCTAATGTTATTGGAATTCTCATTATGGTTGATTCATTCTAACTTGTTTATAGTTAAGCAAGTTTCTTAAGTTCCATTCCTGTATAATGAACGCAGTTTTTGAACTCTCGTCTCTATTATTGAGCTGTTTTGTTACTTTGCATGAGTTGATACCATGTTGGGCAAGTTTTTAGTTTTCAGCTTACTATCAGTTAATGTACGTTCAGTAATTTCATTTCTAATGTTATAAGACCCTAACCTTAGCTTATTTATTGTTCAAGCAAAGGTTTATCATTTTATTCATTTTGTTCAATATTTATGCTCTCTAGTTATTTTCAAGCATGAGTTTAGTATATATAGTCAATTCACCTATGATTCTCAATTATTCTATGTTATGTTGTTATTAAACAACTGTTGTGTTATCAAGCATTGTTGATTCAACTAGTCCCCTAGTTGATGATCGTTAAACTTTAAATTACCCTTGAAAGCTTATCCAAACCAAACTATCTTTGGTGCGGACATGTACTTTGAATACTGAGATGAACAACCCTATTATTAGGGGATAATTTACGTTTAGCATTGAAATGTTTGTTCACAATACATTGTACGAAGGGCTGATCCCCCTAAGTAGGAGGAGTCATTATAGTCTTATGACTATTGAAGTTGAAAGATTACTTACAACTGTGGACATAGTTCGTGGTCTTATGACCCTCAGATATATATTCCATATTTTGATTCCAGTCTTAGGTTATCATTGATAGAGTACTATTCAGTTTTGATGAGCCTATTCATTGGTAGTTATTATATTATTGTTTGATTCGTTGCTATACCTAGTGAGCATTTGTTTTGCTCACTCTTGCATATATATACACTCATTGCAGCTAAAGTTGAGAAGGTCGACGAACCTATAACTAGCAAAGGAAAGGGAAAAATGTATAAGTGATGAAGACTTTTAATTTCATTTATTGTTATGATGATAAACTTTTAATTAATGATGTGATGTAATAATTTTATTTTCGCACTTGATTAATTTTTAAGGTTAGACAAACTGGGAAGAATTTTGATTAATGATGTAACCCTATTTAAAGGGATGATTAATGATTTAATTTTTATTATATTTGGGTAGATAGATATGAATGAATAGATAGTGAACACCAAATCTTGTGGGAATGAAGTACCTAGATTTGGAGGTATCACAGGTTGGTATCAAAGCTTTAGGTTATGAACCTTAGGTGGAGAAAAGCCTTAGGAAGTAACATTTGAAAAGATAGTAGTGATAAACTCTTATCGAGTTTTAAGGAAAAAGTAATAAAACACTTATGTGGTTATGTGATTACTACCTATGTGCTGTGAGTGTTGAGTAGTAATGATTAGTAATTCAAACTTAAAAATTTTGGTTGACAGGATGGCTAATGTAGGAGGATCCAATCAGGCTAGGGAGGAAGGATCCCAGATGCCTAGAGAGGAGGAGTCTCAAGATATTCAGGTGGTGTGGGAACAACTACTGCCACGGGAAGCAACTCCGTTGGTCACAATAGTTGAGCAGGAGAGAATACCTGGTGAGGATGATAAGATAGAGACGGACGAGGAGGACTCTGTTGAGTTGCCACAGTCGGATGAGGAGGACGAGGAGGAAGAACTTCCACTTAACTCGATAGCTGCCCGTATGTACGACAAAGTATACGACCGTAATGTGGAACTTCAAGATACCGTCGAGGAGTTGCAAGACATAGTAGCTGAACAACAGACCTCGATGGCACAGAAGAACGACGAGATCCAGGATCGAGAGGAACGTTTGAATAATATCGAAGAGAAGCTTGTCCACACTGAAGAAGAGAAAGAGCAATTGATAGAGAGGATTACAGAGTTGGAGAACAAATTAAAAGAAGAATCTACGAAGAGGGCAAGAGTCGAAGACGTATACGAGGAAGCTTTTCAATGAGCCAGGGTAGCAGAGAGAGATACAAGTAAAGAGGATCAAGATGGAAGAGATGAATAGTGTTTTCAACACCGTGATCAATCGAGCACAAGATCGAGTCATGTGTTATCCTATTCAGTTTGAGACGCTGCCATCGTACATATTAGATCGCCCAACAATGTTCCGAATTATAGAGGAAGAGCGTCGTAAGGCTATGCAACATTTTAATAGGACGTCATAAATGTAATTATTATGTGATTAGTGAGTAAATAAGATGTTAATCCCTGGTATGATATAACCAATGGGATAGGATGATGATGATGAAGTTGTCCTGAAACTTTTGTAGTTCAGGAAGTAATGTAAATAGCAGTAACGCTATTGTTCTTATGTTTTCAAAAAGATTATGAATGAATAAAAGTTATTATTTTATTCAAAGTGTTATGTGTTACGTGATAGTCTTTTATGGTGTGCAAATTAAGTAGTAATACTTAAAAGGGTGAATAAAATCTAATGGGTGTATTTTAACAGAAAATGCCTCCAAGACGTCAACCACGACAAAGGAACCTTGAGAATAACAACAATGCTGAGGATAATCCAGTTCAGTAATTCATAATGCTACTAACGGGAGCATTAAAAAATCAGCCACAGAATCAAGCTGCGACTTTTAAGGACTTCAAGGCGGTTAGGCCACCGGAGTTCCGTGGGTCCATGAATCCGGTTGAGGCACAGACCTAGATCATGGAAATAGAGAAAGTTTTTGATGTTGCTAGGGTAGAGGATAACCAGAGACTGCTTTTACAACATTCATGTTAAAAGTAGAGGCTAGTTATTGGTGGCAAGCCAATAAAACCCGAGGAGGTCAAGGGGTAATGTCTTGGGAAAGGTTCAAGGAAATATTCTTCGAGACCTATTTCCCAGAAAGCTCGAAGAATTAGATGAAGGTACAATTTCTGGAACTGAAGCAGGACACCATGGCAGTGTCAGAGTATGCAGTGAAATTTAACGAGTTAGCAAGGTTTGTGCCATATCAAGTGAATACAGATGAGCACAAGGCAAGGAGATTCGAGTAGGGACTAAAACCATGGTTGTACCACAGAGTCTCCCTGTTCCAGTTAAAGACGTTTCCAGTAGTGCTCGAAAAGGCGATTCTCACTGAGAGTGGAGGCGAAACTGTAACAAAGCATAACCAAGAGCAGAAGAAGAAAAAGAGTGAAGGTGAAGCTAAGAGTGGTGGTGGTAACGGTGGAAATGGCAACAACAATTTGAAGAAGAAGTGGAATGTAAATATGGGAGCTAGAAATCAGCAAGGTAACCAACAAAGGAAGAAGATTGACGCATGTGCTACATGTGGGAAGTTTCACACGGGTATGTGCTTAAGGGGGAAGCGGGCATGCTTTAACTGTGGTCAGGAGGGTCACATTGCCCCAAATTGCACTCAACCCAAGAGGAATGCTTGCTAAACCTACGGGTCGAAGGATCATTTTGCTCGCGAGTGTCCAAAGAAGAAATCTGGTGAGGCAAATAGAAGCAAGGGAAATGCTAGTAGAGGTACACTGTCTATTGTTGGACCAACGTCAACAAATAAGCCTACGACCAGAACCTTCAACATGACGGTGTAAGACGCGTTGCAATCAAAAGATGTCGTGTCAGGTATTATCCCAATAAATGATATAAATGCATATGTATTATTTGATTTGGGTGCTACTTGCTCGTTCATATCTGATGAATTTGCTAAGAGGTTAGAAATGCCTAGTGAAGAGCTGAATTTCCCTTTAAACATAGAAATTGTGAATAGGGAAGTGATTCCTGTTAGATTCGTATACAAGAACTATGGGGTGAACATTAAGGGTAATGTCATTAAAGTAGATTTAATCCTGATAAAACTTGGAGAATTTGATGTGATATTGGGAATGGATTGGTTATTCAATTATGGAGCTATAATTGATTGCCAAAAGAAGTGTGTAAACCTTATGACTCCGTCAAAGGTATTTTTTCATGGTAGAAAATCACCTAGACAAATGATATGTCTGACGATGATGTAGGCCAAGAAGTTGTTGAGTCAGGGCTGTGTAGGGTACTTAGCTTACATAGTCGATACTCAAAAGGAGAAGGGTATAAAATTAGAGGAAATACCAATGGTTAGGGAATTCGTAGATGTGTTTCTGGAAGATTTGCCAAGACTTCTGCCTGACTGAGAGATCGAATTCGTGATCGACTTAGCGCCAGGAACCACTCCAATATTGAAGGCCCCGTACAGAATGACTCCGGTAGAGATGAAAGAACTAATGGTGCAACTGCAAGAACTGTTGGATAAGAAGTATATTCAGCCTAGCGTATCACCATTGGGAGCACCAGTGTTATTCGTGAAGAAGAAGGATGGATCAATGTGTCTTTGCATTGATTATAGAGAATTAAACAAAGTCACTATTAAAAATAAATATCCATTGCCAAGAATAGATGACTTGTTTGATCAATTGAAGGGTGATAGATATTTCTCAAAAATAGATTTGAGAAGTGGGTATCACCAACTGAAAGTAAGGAAGAAGGATGTACCGAAGACGGCATTCCGAACTCGCTATGGACATTATGAATTTTTGGTGATGTCTTTTGGTTTGACAAACGCCCCTGCAGTGTTCATGGATTTGATGAACATGGTGTTTAAACCATTTTTAGACAAGTTTGTGGTGGTATTCATTGATGATATTTTAGTGTACTCCAAAACTCAAGAACAACACGTGGAACACTTACGTCTGACGCTGGAGACGCTAAGAAAGGAAAAGTTGTACGCGAAATTCTCTAAGTGTGAGTTTTGGCTGGAACGTGTATAATTCCTTGGGCATGTAATCGATAAGGATGGAATTTCAGTGGATCCATCAAAAGTCGAAGCTGTGATAAATTGGGAACAACCAAGAACTCCATCAGAAGTGAGAAGTTTCTTGGGATTGGCAGGGTATTACGGACGATTTATCCAGGATTTTTCGAAGATTGCTACTCCGTTGACGAATTTGACGAGAAAATCTGTAAAATTTATTTGGACGGAAAAATGTGGAGAGATTTTTATGGAATTAAAGAAGAGGCTTAGTGTGGCACCTGTGTTGTCATTACCAGATAATACAGGAAATTTTGTGGTGTATAGTGATGCTTTACACAAGGGTTTGGGATGTGTCCTAATGCAGAACGACAAAGTCATTGTGTATGCATCAAGGCAATTGAAAGACTACAAGAAAGGGTATCCGACTTATGATTTAGAGTTGGCAATAGTAGTATTTGCTCTGAAGATATGGAGACAATATCTCTATGGAGAAAAATATGAGATCTACACAGACCATAAGAGTCTGAAGTATATTTTCACACAGAAGGACCTGAACATGCGTCAGAGAAGATGGATGGAATTGATAAAAGATTATAATTGTGAGATCTTTTATCATCAGCACAAAGCAAACGTGGTTGCAGATGCCTTGAGTAGGAAAGGCAGAGAGAAGTTGATGTTGTCAAACGATAAGAAGGATCTCATTTCAGTAATGACAAGGCTAGAGTTGGAAATAAAATTTCCAAAAGAATTTGACGAAATATTTTACCAGGTGGAAGATAGTCCAACTTTTGTGGACAAGGTGAAGAGTGCACAACTACATGATGAGGAGTGCAGAAAAATAAGGGAAAGCGTGGTTGAAGGTAAAAAAGTGAAGTATAAGCTTGATACTGAGGGAATGCTAAGATTCGAGGGACGAATTTAGGTTCCAGCAGTATAGGATATTAAAGAAGACATCTTGACAGAAGCTCATAGCTCAAGATATTCGATTCATCCGGGAAGTACAAAGATGTATCAAGATTTGCAGCGACATTTTTGGTGGCCAAATATGAAAAGAGACGTTACAGAATGTGTTGCAAAGTGTTTGACATGTCAGAGTGTAAAGGCAGAACATCAAAGGCCAAGCGGATTAGTTCAACCATTAGAGATACCAGAATGGAAATGGGAGCATATTACAATGGATTTTGTGGTAGGTCTTCCAACGACTCAGAAGGGATACGATGCAATATGGGTGATAGTGGACAGGTTGACAAAATTTGCACACTTTTTGCCAATAAAGATTAGATTTAATCTTGATCAGCTGGTGAAGCTATACGTTAAGGAGATCGTGTCAAGACATGGAGTTCCAGTGTCAATTCTATCAGACAGAGATCCAAGGTTCACATCAAATTTCTAGAAAAGAATGCATGGGAACACAACTGAAGATGAGTACAACATATCATCCGCAAACTGATGGGCAAAGCGAATGAACAATTCAGACGCTAGAAGATATGCTTAGAGCGTGCATCATGGATTTTAAAGGAAAATGGGATGATCATCTACCGTTGGTGGAATTTTCATACAACAACAGTTACCACGCAAACATTGGTATGCCACCATACGAAGCGTTATACGACAAGAAATGCAGAACTCCACTATACTGGGATGAAGTTGGTGAACGTCAACTGCTAGGACCAGAACTGGTGCAGCAGACCGCTGACGTTATCAAAATCATTAGAGCAAGACTGGTAGCTGCTCAAGATCGACAGAAGAAATATACTGATCAACACAGGCAGAATCGCGAATTTAAAGTAGGAAATTTTGTGTTCCTGAAAGTTTCTCCTTGGAAAGGGAAAATTTATTTCAACAAGAAGGGAAAGCTAAGCCCAAGGTTTATTGAACCTTTCGAGATATTACGAAGAGTGGGAGAAGTAGCTTATGAGGTATCTTTACCTCCAGAATTAGAACATGTTCACAACATTTTTCATGTGTCGGTATTGCGACCGTATAAACCTTATTACAAACATGTGATTGAGTATGAACCGTTGCAGTTCAGTAAATATTTGTCATATGAAGAGATTCCTATCTAGATAGTCGACATGAAAGAACAAGTGCTCAGGAATAAAGTGATACCTTCTGTGAAGGTGATATGGAGGAACCACAATGTCAAAGAGGCTACGTGGGAACTCGAAGTAAAAATGATGAAGAATTATCCTGAGTTATTTGTTTAGTCTATGTCTTCGATTCTTGGGACAGAATCTTTATAAGGAGGGGAGAATGTGACAATTTGATTGTTTGAGTTGTGATTCTGGGGACAAAACCCTTGTAAGAAGGGAAGGATGTAACAATCCGAAATTTTAAATTATAATTTTAAATATTTATTGAATTATATATATTTATTTGAGGTGTTTATTGTTGATTAAATCTTTATTGATGTGATAGTTTTAATAAATATTTTTAAATTTAAATTTATTAGATAATGTTCTAAATTAAATTAATTTATAATTTAGAGAGTTGTAATATGACATGAGGTGTTATATTGTTGATTAATAATTTAAAATGGTATGTTAAATTATTAAATAAAATTATAATAAAATTATAATTTTGTGATATTTGTTAAAGTGGGCAATTTATTTAAAATATAGTATATGATTGATTTATTTGATTAATGTTGGATATGGAAATCCAAATAAATAATATATAATTATAAGTTATAAACTAAATTATTTATTAAAATAAATTAAAGGAGTTTAATTTAGTTTTGCCAAACAAAGCTTAAAAATATTAAGTATTTATTTTCAAGACTTTTTTCCAAACAAAGCCTTAGGGAATTTGGATTTTTAATTTTTGAATTTGTAAATAATATAAATTAAATAATAAATATAATATATTTATAATTTATACGTTATATGTTGTAATTAATTAGGCTTGTTATAGCCATATCAATTTTCTTTTGTTATTACGCATACTTGGCTAAGTCTGAGAGTTCAGAGAGAAACTTGAGAGAGAGCTTGAGAGAATTTTGAAGAAGTTCAGAATTTTTCAAGGTGATTATCAGTTGATTAGCAAGGATTTTTATAGCAAATTAAAGGTAATTTTCCATAATCTCTATATTATGTATATATGTATATGTATAGATGAATTTACGGCATAAACCTTCTAAGTCTGTGAATTCAATTTATTGAATTGTTGATATGTATAACTAGTAATTGTGATTATACATTTTGGTGATGTTAGAGTTTGCATTTAGATATGAATTTGTTATGCTAATTTAGTTCAAAAAGGAAGAAAAGTAAATTACAGTATATATTTAAATGTGGCTTGTAAAAGTACAAAATTCGTTAGTCAATTTGTATGTTAATCTGTAAATTGAGGCTTGATTATACTAGTTCATTAAGAAACGAAGATAACGTAATTTGAACGAAGTAATTCGGATAAAAATTATGTTAATAGTGTGAATTTTTGTGAAGGAACTCAAAAATGGTGTTTATGTATGAAAATATGGAATTTGAGAAATTAAACTAGTTTTAGTTATTATTAAATTATTCTAATTTGTTGAATATTTTGGCAAACATGTTTATGATAGTTTTATATCAATTGTTTGTGTTAAATTCACTGTTTGGTGGGTGAAATTCGTGTTAGTTGGCTTTGGAATATTGTCGTGTCCATGTTTTGTAAAATTGGAACCGGTGCATAGCGCGGGCACGCAGCAGTCGTGCGGACGCACAGTAACCTAAGGTAATACTGGCGCGGCCGCGCCAGTAGTTAGTCACAGACAGTGAAGTCTACTACTTCTGCAGACTTTGGACATTCATTGTAACTTAGCTTAATGTTATGTTAATGTGCGAACCATGTAACAACAAGATTAAAATAGAGCCGTGTTATGTGGTTAGTAAATTCAAAGTTGTAAAAATGATTAGTAAGTTACGAACGTGTTATGTGATAACTTAGTATACACAATGAATGTTAGACAAGTGTTGTAAAGTCAACACTTAGAATTTCTGAAATGTAAATGGCAATGTAAGACTTGTATTAAAGAACAAATTTAGCTAGAAATGCGTGTTATGTTGGAACGTGAATGTTAGTATATCTAATAGATGGTGGTTCTAAACCTATGTGTAGGTGAACGTGAGTTTAATATTATAGCTTACGCTCGAGGCAAGTTTCTAAACTTATCTTTTTACATTAAGCAAGCTCTCTAATTCTACTTTTATAATTGAGCAAGTTTTCTAACTCTACACTTTCGTTGAGCTAGTTCTATTATTATATTGTGTAACTTTATTCTTTTGATTGAGCAAGTTTCCTATCTTAAACTGTTATTGAACAAGTCATTTGTTCCTAAATTTCATTTGAGCAAGCTTTAACTCTAATGTTATTGGAATTCTCATTATGGTTAATTCAATTCAGTCTAACTTGTTTATAGTTCAGCAAGTTTCTTAAGTTCTATTCCTGTATAATGAATGCAATTTTTGAACTGTAATATTCCAGAATTTTTTTTATTGTTATATTAAATATTTTATTGAATTATATAAGTATTTAATGGATGTGTTTATGGTTGAATTTGTAATTGTTCAAATTGATTCGATTTGGTTAATTATTTGTTAAATAAATTATTAAGGAAATTAATTATTATATGCTAATTTAATTTAATTATTAAGTTAGAGAGTTTTGATTAATTGAATTATTATTCTTTTTATTTGAATTTGTAATTAAAAGGATGTGTTAGTTGATGAAATAAAGTTATAATTATATAGAAAATTATAATTTTGTGGTATTGTAAAGTAATTTAATAAATTGTTATTAGAATTAATTTAATTAAATAAAAGTGTGACAAATAACCTTTTATAAAGGGGTTATTAAAATAACTTAAAGTAGTTTAATTTAGTTTTGCCAAACAAGTCCTAATGTCTATTGAGTCTTTATTCTAATTGAGTTTTACCAAACAAGGCATAAGGATTAATTGATTATTTTTTTAGTGGTTAGCCAAACAAGCCTTATGGCTTTTGATTTTCAAATAAAACGTAACTGATGTCAGTTAAGTTAGAATTATATTATATATTTAATATCTATATTATTATACGTTATATTTCTAAGATGTAAGGTTAGAATAGAGAGGTAAAAGAGAAGAAAAGAGTTTACAGAGAGAAAAGAAGAGAGGAAGAAACGCTAGGGAATTGGAGAAAAGAAGCTTGAGAATCAAAAAGGGTTAGCCATCATCTTCTTCAAACAAGGTATCATCTAAACTCTGTTATTGTTTTTCTTTTCAAAGTTATAGTTGTATTTTCTCTCCCAATTTTTTTCCATAAAAGTTTGTAGAAATTGAATTATTTGTTATGTATATGATTTTATATGATAATCTAGTGTTGTAAAACTATTTTCATAAGTTATATATGAGCATAGTCAATGAATTGATGTTATGTATGTGGTTTGTGCATAAAAACTATTTTACAGAGAGTTTATGTGAATGAGTTTGGTTTAGTTTAAGGTAGAAATTAAGGGTTAATTAGTCGTTTAGTTGATAAATTGATTGTTGAATTTAATAGAGTATGTATAAACATTGATAAAGTGCTTTGAATTAACTGTTTTGGTTGAAAAATAAAATCACAATGTTTATTTTCATTAAAAACATCAAAAAGTTCGTTTTTATCAAAAATAATGAAATTATATATTTTAAATTCGTTGTTTATGTTGTTTTATGGGTAGAAACATGTTAGGAGTCTTTGAATTATGTTTATATGAGGTCTCTATATGAATTATGTGTTAATTAGACTGTTATAAAGGAGCTTGTAGGCCAAAATTGGCTTTGTTATATGATTTTCGTAGCTGTCTGTCGAAGTCTGCAATTCGGCGCCGCAGCACGGCTTGGCAGTATAATTCTTGCGCCGCAGAGCCTGGGCCACGCTGCAGCGCGGCCTGGTACTATAATTCTCGTGCCGCAGCGCCATCACCGCGTCGCAGCGCCGACCCACAATATAAACTGTGGCGCCGCATCGCGATTTAGCAGAATGGTCTGACAGTGTTAATTTTATACTCAAAGTCTAAAGGAATGGTTATGTGTTAATAATAGGACTGTTAAGTTATGATTTTAATATTTCTATATCTAGAATGAACATGTTATTAACGATTAACTTGTGTTATAACTTGATTATGTGATTAAATAATCAAACCTACATGATGAATGTACTTAGTTATGTTTGTATAGTGGTAGTGACTAACAATGTCATAATGACATATATATATATATAGGGTATTGAGATTCGAATTGTTTGGTTTAGCCTACGAGCAAGGAAAGTTCCTTAATCTATTATCTTGTTGAACCAATTATTGTTTCCAATTCGATTACCTTATAAATGATGCAAGCTTTCTAAACTTTGATTTTTATATTGAACAAGTTATTCTTGTATTTAACTTGTTGTTTAGCATTCACAATTATACATACTAATGTTGAACAGTTTTATCGTTCAAATTGCTACGCATGCTTAGTATTCGATTTTAAATGACCTTGGCTTAACATTGTTCAAGCAAGGTGTGTTATAGTTATTCAAGTTGTATGCTATTAGATTATTCCTAAAGCATGACTTTAATTTACCATTACGATTATTCTATAGTATGATGTTATTGGTTTTATTCAACTAATCCTTAGTTGATGTTCGTTGAATTCCAAATTACCCTGAAATGTATCCAAACCAAACCCACTTTGGTGCGGACTGTTAGAGATTATGCTCTAGAGGCCAATTATTTGATATAATTGCTTAACGTTTTGATATTATATTTGATTGCATAAATGAATGCTTTTATTATGATTTTATTTACTGCGTTATATAAATGACAACATAATAAAAATCCTTAGAATAGTGATACAAATTATATAGTTGCAAGTATGTGACTTGAACATGAGATTATATAATTATTATTAGTATCACTGTTCTTAAATGTCCCTAGTCGAGTATCATTGTTGATGGGAAAACAATAATGCATTGAGACTAGTATGTGGATTGACTGATGGCCAAATCTCAATGGTCATAAATATATGAGATATTAAGTCAATGCATAGGTATATGTTAGAGAACGATGTACTGGACAGACCCACCATGAGAATTCTACGTGGAACATTTTGTAAAATGTCATTGGCAATTCTCATAGTGACAATGATGTAATGGTCCTCCGACCTGAAATCACTATATTACTACACGAGAATTTATGTACTTTGATATCATCAAATGTCACCTTTAACAGGGTGGACTATAAAGGTGATTATTGGGTACGTCATGAATCGTGTGAGGAATATGAGTGATCTAGATGGAATTTAACCTTCCTATATATTAGTGATGATATCCATAGGCCTCTTGATTGAGTAGGACTATGAAATGCATGGCCATGCTCAAATAGTGATTTGTTTCATATAGTCTACTCATTGATCAAGAAAACTCAGATTAAATTATGAAGAGTATGACAGATTCCATGACTCGAGTTTAATCTTGGATATTGAGGTTAAAAGGATTAGATTACATTGAAACATTGGTCACGAAAAGGTTGCATCGAATCATCGATCTTATTATTACTTTGGGTATCAGTGATGCATTACTAGATGCCGCTCACTGTTTATAATTTTACAATATGATTTTAAAATTATTGCTAACGTAATAATAACCTATAGGGTCACACACATAGAACGTTATTAAAAGGGAATTAATTTAAAGGATTTAAATATATCAATATGATTGATAGTATTTAAATTATGAATTTAAATTAATAGGATAATTTATATATATAGGTATATTAATTAAGACTTAATTAAGATATATATATATATATATATATATATATATATATATATATATATATATATATAAATTCAGATTTTACAAATTAGGGTTTTGAATAGTGGTTTTTATTTCGCTATATATATGATATGTAGCCTCCACTTTGGATACACATCTCATTTCATAACCAAACCCTAGCCGCTCTTGAGAGAGAAGCTAGAGAGAAAAGTTCTGAAAATCCATCCTTGGTGGCTAGTACCACACTCCCTCTTCTGCAGATCGTCAGACGATTCGTGCAGAGCGTTCGTGTGGATACCGTAGAGACGCAGTCCGCTTGAATTGCGTTGGAGATTCGACCGGATCAGTTCTAGCAAATCAAATCGGTAAAATTTCTATCCTCTGAATTAATTGATTTTCGCATGGATCCTGTTTTGGGGTTTCGGAAATTGCTTTGAATTGTTCAATTTCCGCTGCGTTTTTCTGTACCGAAACCCAACACGGACTTGTACTCTAAATACTGAGATGAACAACCCTATTATTAGGGGTAACTTACGCTTAGCGTTGAAATGTTTTTGCACAATACATTGTACGAAGGGTTGATCCCCCTAAGTACGAGGAGTCCTCATAGTCTTATGACTGTTAAAGTTTAAGTTGAAAAATTACTTATAACTATGGACATAGTTCGTGGTCTTAGGACCCTCAGTTATATACTTCAGAATGTTGATAAATCATATTGTTTAATACTTTCGAGCCTCTTATTTGATAGTTGTAGTAAAGATTTTCATTCCTTATTGTTTCAAGTGAGCTTTGTTTGCTCACTCTTACTTATATAACTATTACAGTTAAATACGAGAAGGTTGATGTACCTAGCACCAATAAGGGAAAAGGAAAGATGAACAAGTATTGAAGACTTGTAATATGTTGATATTTGATTTTAAGATTTTAATTGAATGGCTGTAATGTAGTTTATTAATTTTCCGCATTTAAATGACTGTATTTAAAGGTTAGACAACCTGGGAGATTTTTATTATGTAACCCTTTAATGGGAAAGGTTTTACTTATCCAGTTTTATTGTGATGGGTAGTTAGATATGAATGTTTGATTTAGTGAGCACCAAATCCTGTGGGAATGAAGTACCTGAGTTTGGGGGTGTCACAAGAACTCTCGTCTCTATTATTGAGACATTTTGTTACTTTGCATGAGTTAATACCATGTTGGGAAAGTTTTTAATTTTCAGCTTGCTATCAGTTAATGTACGTTCAATAATTTCATTTCTAATGTTATAAGACCCTAACCTTAGCTTATTTATTATTCAAGCAGAGGTTTATCATTTTATTCATTTTGTTCAATACTTATGCTTTCTAGTTATTTTCAAGCATGAGTTTAATATATATAGTCAATTCACCTATGATTCTCAATTGTTCTATGTTATGTTGTTATTAAACAACGGTTGTGTTATCAAGCATTTTTGATTCAACTAGTCCCCTAGTTGATGATCGTTAAACATCAAATTACCCTTGAAAGCTTATCCAAACCAAACTTTCTTTGGTGTGGACTTGTACTCTGAATACTGAGATGAACAATCCTATTATTTGGGTATAATTTATGTTTAACGTTGAAATGTTTGTGCACAATACATTGTACGAAGGGCTGATCCCCCTAAGTAGGAGGAGTCATTATAGTCTTATGACTATTGAAGTTGAAAGATTACTTACAACTGTGGACATACTTCGTGGTCTTATGACCCTCAGATATATATTCCATATTTTGATTCCAGTCTTTGGTTATCATTGATAGAGTACTATTCAATTTTGACGAGCCTATTCATTGGTAGTTATTATATTCTTGTTTGATTCATTGCTATACCTAGTGAGCATTTGTTTTGCCCACTCTTGTAAGACCCCAGTTTTTATAAATAAAGATGAATTTTCATAATTATTATTTTTGAATATTATGGAATAAATTTGATATAATTTTATAGTTGTGGGTAATATTTATAAATTTTGCAAAGTACGCAAGTTGTTATAAAATATTCGTTTGGTCGGAGAATATTCTTTTTGTCGGGGAATATTCGTACGACGACACAATCATTGGTGGACCCCACAACGGAAGTATTGTCATAGTTAGAAAACGACAAAATTATCTTTCTATAAAATAACGGCGGAGGTGTTACCGTTAAAACTGTTGAACTACTCGGTAGTAAAAGTACAGTAATACGCGTTGTTGCATAGTAGCACACGGTATTGATTATTGATGCTTACGTGAGAAGTCACTCAGCTATACTCAATTATTGCTACAGTAATTGCTGCATCATATCTCTTATATTATTGATTCAATTATTGTCACAGTATCATCTGTATAATATGTTATATTATTTAAATAATAATTGAGACGACAAGTTATAAATGATTAATAATTGTTGAAAGATTAAATATGCGTTAAAATGATTTTTGGTAATTTTTATTCAATCCTTGATGTATATAAAGAGTCTATTATTAGACGTTTGTGGTAAGTTTAATTATTTATGGGGGGGCATATGTCATCATCTAAGAGTCTCTTTCATAAATAGTAATTACCTTCGTAAATAGTAATTATTTTCGTAAATAGTAATTACCTTCGTAAATAGTAATTATCTTCGTCAATAGTAATTACCTTCGTAAATAGTAAATACTTTCGTAAATAGTAATAAATCTTCTATAAATAGAGGCCTAGGGCTTCATTATTTTTCACGAATTCGTTCAAGCTATAGAGAGAGAAAGTATAGAGAGAGTAATAGAGAAAGAAGAAGAGTATTCGGTTACTACACTACTGCAGTATTCAGTCTCCTAATACGGTAAGGGGTGTTATTCTTTCTTCTTAAAGAGAACTTATGTTCTTCCGTTCTTTGTTATTCTGTTGGAATAACCTGTAAAAGTGGCATACCCTATACATGACCTGTATACGCGGTACACCCTATACTTGGTGAAATCCTTATGTTATTCCATTCATTATTATTCTGTTGGAATAACCGGTATACGCGGAATACCCTATACTTGGTGACATCCATTTACTATCCTGTCTTTATATTTCTGTCGGAATATCCTGTCTGTGTGTTTTACACCGGACCTGGTTCCATTCTTTATTATTCTGTTGGAATATCCTGTCTGTGTGTTTTACACCGGACCTGGTTCCATTATTTATTATTCTGTTGGAATATCCTGTCTGTGTGTTTTACACCGGACCTGGTTCCATTCTTTATTATTCTGTTGGAACATCCTGTCGGTGTGAATTTCACCTGACCTGGTTCCGTTATTATTATTCTGCTGGAATAACCTATCTGTGCGGTCTATCGCATGCATGGTGATTTCTTTTGTTATTCCATTCTTTATTATACTCAGTTGGATAAAACTTTGACTTCTATGCTCCATGAAATTAGTGGAATATCCTTGATATTTGCGCTTCATCCAGTATCCTTTCATAGAAATATTCTTCTGATCATTCTTGAATTTTACACCACAAAACAGTATCGTGTTGACAAATTTGAACGTTAATAATTCCTGGATAAAATAATTCTTGAACTTGTTTTATTGAATTATTATATCATTGTCATCATCCTCATGTTTATATTTTGTTGAAAGTCATCTGTGGCCTGTAGTGCATAGATGGACTTGGTATGATTATGACCAGGGATTATTCGGTGTAATCATGACCGTAATATTACAAGTGATGTAAAAATTAAAAATCCTCATTGGCCCGTAGTGCATTGATGGACAGTTGTTGGCATGATCATGACCATTGATGAATACACAAATATTCTTGGCTGTAGTGCATGAATAATTGTGGTCGTGATACTAAAGAATATCCTTGGCCGTAGTGCGGGGGTGATTCGATGATGTGGAATATTTATTAAGCTGAGTCTCAGCTATAACGATGATGAAAAACCTTTTAAATCATAAAAGATAGTAGATTTTATTTTCTACTTGACTCTTTTAATGGATTACTGGTTCCGCTGTAGTTAAACTTGATGTTTATTGTATTTTATCAGTTTAACACTGTTGAAGGCTAATGATAATTTATTCTGCATTATCTTAGTCATAATATTTCTTACTGGGCTAGTTGAGCTCACCCTTTCTTTCACTGTTCTCTTCAGGAAATGAGAATATAACTGGGACGAGTCGGGGAACGGAGTGATGGACCAGAGAATAGTATTAGTAGTCCTCACTATTCTGTTAAATAGTGTGACGATAATTGTATTGAGGACACCTTTTGAGTTTGTATGCTCTCTAGTAGACAATAATTGTATTCAAACTCACAGTTATGTTTTGTCGTATTGTACACGACAGTTGTATTAGTAAATTGTATTTGAATTCTGTACCATGTATCTGGCGACTCAAGATGGGTGATGTATACCTAATTTTGGGGGCGTCACAACTCTTGTATATCTATACACTCATTGCAACTAAAGTTGAGAAGGTCAACGAACCTATAACTAGCAAAGGAAAGGGGAAAATATACAAGTGATGAAGACTTGTAATTTCATTTATTGTTATGATGATAAACTTTTAATTAATGATGTGATGTAATAATTTTTTTTCACTTAATTGATTTTTAAGGTTAGACAACCTGGGAAGACTTTTGATTAATGATGTAATCCTATTTAAAGGGAGGACTTATGTTTTAATTTTTTATTATATTTAGGTAGATAGATATGAATGAATAGATAGTGAACACCAAATCTTGTGGGAATGAAGTACCTAGATTTGGGGGTGTCACAGCAAATAAGAGAGTCCCAGAAGTAATACCGCTCTAGAAGTAATACTTAGTCCAAAAGTGAGAATACCCTAGAAGAGGTACAAAATCTCACTGAAGAGATGAATACCAAGAGATCTCAATAAATTATGTACATGATGAGAAAATATAGGATCAAAACAAAGTCATGATTGATGATATATTTGCTTTCTCTATAGCATCATATATTACTATCATTCCTGACAAGGATCCTAAACCACAAAATATGGAAGAATGTCGAAAAAGAAAAGATTGGCCAAAATGGAAAGATGTTATTTAAACTAAGCTACAATCATTATTGAAAATGGAAGTATTTGGACCAGTAGTCCAAACACCGTTGGGAGTAATCCCTGTTGGAAACAAATGGGTATTTGTACGAAAGCACAATGAGAAAAATAAAATTTTGATATACAAAGCTCGACTTGTAGCTTAAGATTTTTCACAAAGACCCAATATTTATTATCAGGATACATACTCTCCATTAATGGATGGAGTCACTTTTCACTTTCTACTAGGTATGGCAACCATAGAGGATTTGGAAACACGTCTGATAAATGTTGTAACAGCAGACCTGTATAAATGACTTGACAATGAGATCTACATGAGAATTCCTGAAGGATTAAAAATGGCTGAATCATAGAAGCCCCATAACATATATTCAATCAAATTGCAACGCTTATTATATGGGTTGAAATAGTCTGGTCGTTTGTGGCAATCGACTTAGTGATTATTTGATAAAAGATGGGTATACAAATAATCAAGTAAGTCCATGTGTTTTTATTAAGAAAACACAAAGTGGATTTACCATCATTGTTGTATATGTGGATGATTTGAATCTTTTAGGTACTCCTAAAGAACTCACAAGAACTAATACTTATTTAAAAGGTTAATTTGAAATGAAAGATCTTTGAAAGACAAAATTCTATTTGGGAATACAAGTGAAACATTTAACATCTAGAATTTTTGTTCATCAGTCTGTTATTTCCCAAAAGCACACTATAGATCTAGAAAGGGGATTGAATATATGTTTAAAATTCTTTCATAATTGCTTATTTGAGAGTTACTAAATAATTAATTAATCAAGATTATCTATACGCAACAGAATATTAGTTTGAAAAACTTCCCTTAAAAATTTACTCAAACATCTGAATTCTTAAAGCAAGTTATATGAATGATCAAACACATAGCAGATATAGCAGTTATAGATTGCATAATGTAAAGTGCATAATGTAAAAGACACAAAAGGTTTCGGAGACTAAGCAACTCCTATTCCACTCTTCTACTCAACGAGTAGGATATCCACTAAGGATATAGGCCCAGCAGACCATTTACATCTGAATCCCTAGGATTCCTTTGAGTCATAAAGTCTCAACATCGATTCACTTAGACTTGGTAATTTAGTCACTAATGATCAGGATCCACTGACCCCAATTCAGTCCTAAAGACCAGGATCCACTGACCCCACTTTGGTCAATCAGCCCAGGATCCATCGACCCTTCTTTCTATGTTGTAGAATTGTGTTTGAGGTGCTACTAAGATGTCTTGAGTGTTCTTCATCTTATGGTACTTAGCAGTAATGTTGATCATCTTCTTGACACTAGTTGAATTATATTGTTGAAGCTTGATTTCTTCTGATTGTCAGCAACTACTCATGATCAATGTTGATGTGATGCTGAACTATTCACTTAATCTCTTCTACTTTTGTGCTTGACAGCATTGAACACTCTCAGAATCATAGACTTGTGCTCTATGTCTTCAGCTGGTTGATTATGAGTGTTCCTGATGAAGCGTATAGTGGTGCCTTGAGATTTGCCTTCTGATCTACCACTCTTATGTCATCAGCATCAACAACATGGCTTCTTCATATTAGTACCTTCAACTCTGCAATGTCCTCTACTTTCTTGGGCTCTACGGCTCTGACTCATTTTCCCTTGAGCTTCTTAGCTCTTTGGTCTTTGGCTCTACGGCTACGACCTTTTCAAGTACTCATCAGTTTCTTGCAATCTAATGAGATGCCGCCAAGATTAACTTTAATCTCTTTTTCTTTTGGGCTTGGTAGCTTTGAACATTTCTCTCCTAATAAAGTTGACCTTACTTTATGTTTCTCTTGTTTAGCCCAATGTTCATTTTTTTATGATGATTCTTCTTTTGTATTGACGTTCAGTGCTCATCATCATCTTCTTCTTTTGAATGATGTTGTCTTTTATACTTCATTAAAATTTTCCCATTGAGAAGTATCCATTGGAGCATTTAATGCTTAGATACTTTGATAATTCTGATGTTGACTTTCTGAGGCTCTGTGTTAGTGTACTTTCTGACTTAGGACTTGTCATATAAATCAGTATCCTTTCTAGCTTATCAGATAGCTTTCTTCTCAGCCAACTAGCTGGTAGAAATACCTTTATTTTCTTCTAATAATACATTTTTTGATACCTTGAGATCATGTTCTTGCAACGTTCCATTGGCAGTCAACGTTCCATTGGCAGTCTCATTGTCAGACATGGCATAAACTCTATGATCTGTTGTTGCAAGAATTGTAAGATTGAGCCTTACGATCATTTTGAACTTTTTGTTCTTGTATTCTTTTAGTTGTTGTTAGTAGAATGATGGAAGTTGTAGACTTATGTTATGTACCATCATTTCTACTATGACTACTTCTGATTCTGCTTTCTAATTGCTTCATGATTCTTGGATTTTCTTAGCAGACTCTTCTTTGTTTTCTTGATACTTTAGCTAACTTGTAACGTCGATAACATTCTTCTAAGTGAGTTGATATTCTTTGATTTGGCTGCTTCTATACGAAGTCCTGATTACTCTAGGATCTATTCTGAGTTTCTTGATTAGGTAGAATTTCTTTGTAGTTGTGACCTTTTGATTTCTTCTGGAGATCACTTTTTATGAGAAATATACTCATATACTATTAGAGTATATTTTCTTGCCATATGCTTCTTCTTAAATAATCTTCACTTTATATCCATGGCACAAACTGAGCTTGGTGATCTCCTCTACTTCATGTAGTCAGTACTTCACCCTTTGTTTTACCATTCTGAGGTTGATTTTACGATCTTGATTTCACTGAACGATCTTAGAGTTATCTTACGATAATGCTTCTATACAGTGTATGCTTAGAGTATTCTATAATTACTCTTTACTGAGCAACCTTTTCTTTGCGATCCATTTATTGCTTAGGAAAATTTATCAACTTTGTTAGATGTTTTTTTATCATTAAAAGCTTCTTTGAATTCTTCTATAACTTCTGTGATAGCCTTGCAACTTTGAGATCATTCGTTCACTTTATGAGCTGATACTTAGTCTAAGAGATGAAGTGAACTTTGTAATCTTCTGATGTTGCACCAATAATGTTGACTCTACGAAGTATCTTCACGTTGTGAGCTGGCAGAGTAACTTTACGATCATGATTTCCTATCATCTATACATCAGATTAATTCTTATAAGATCAACCTTACATTATTTGATATTTCTAATTTAAGTCCTTGTACATCAGTTCTTTTTGAAGGACTTTACAAAACTTACTTGTACAAGTATACATTAATCAAATTCCACTTTAAGCACATGTAGATTTCTCTGGTGATGATGTTGTTATCATGTAGAGCATCCTCTTACATTGATTCTATCTATTACACATGAAGATAAGATAAAGATCAACCTAACAAGTTTGATCATACTATTCTAAGTCCTTGTACATAGATATCTCAGCTAAGGACTTTACAAAACTTATCCATACAAATATACTTTATAAGCTTCATCATTTAAATCACATACATGTTTCATCATCAGATCACATATATTTGGAATCTAGTAAGGGTTCTAATTAAACTCCCCATTACTTAAGCAATCTACTAATCTATTATTAGATTCCTAACAATCTCCCCCTATTTGATGATGATAAACACACTATAGCAACTCATTCAATCAATTTCATTTAATATATAAACATGATTATAAGTGACTTAATATACAGTAAGTCACTATATTACTAGACTAACAATTATGAATAAAATGATGTGCATGCAGCATAACATTCATATATATATGATAATAGACTTTAACTATTCATGTATATGTAAACCATAGAAACATTCGCACAACCACATAGTCTTAAAATATTACAACCCAAAAATAATTAAATCAAAAGTTTAAAGAAAAAGTTAACAGAACCAATTTCAATTGTACCTTTAGAAATTTGCTCATTTGTTGTCATGATCTCTTTTTTACTTCTTCTTTTCTTTCTTGTCCTTCTTACTCTTTTGACTCTGCACATCTTTGTCTATTTATTCTTATTGTAGCCCCTCAGCATCAGCCATATCAACAGCTTCTTTATCTATGTCTTCCCTTTCTTGATCCCTTTCAGATAATGTCTTCTTTTTCCCTTTTGTTAGCTTTTCTAGATTTTCTTTACGGTGTTTCCTCTTCCTGGTCAGCTTACTATCACGTTATCTCTTTTCTTCCCCATTTTAATCAATAATTAATTTGGAGAGCTGTCAAACATGAACACTAAGTTGTTCAATCAAGAACAAGAAGATTTTAACCTTTGTACAGATGTCTTGCTGGCTTAATTCAATTTTCATTGAGAGAGACTAAGTGAGATCTGCCACTTTTCAGAGAGAAAAGTGATGCACTGCTCAGTTTTCTGTTGCATTTGCAAGGAATCTTTGTAAGTTTGGTCAATGGCTTGCTGATGAATGACATCTTGCTAATGGAGTTTAAGAGACATTTTAGCAACAATTTCTTTCAGATTCTTGTAAATCGAACTGACTTCAAGTTCAGAAGTAGGTTCAGAAGCAGTTATTTCTAACATTAGAGTGGTCTTGACATTTGGCTGAGCAAAGGGTTGTTGAGTTATATCAATGTTCTCAAGAGCAGTGAAAACATCAAAGAATTCATGATGAGATAAAGATTGAATGTCAAATGGAGTAGTAGATGTTATGAGAGAGATTTGGTTTGAGGGTTGTTAATTGATTTTAGTGGTAGGGTTTGATGGAGGGAGGTGTACAGATTTATTCGTAAAGTGATGAGGCTCTACAATTTTATCTTCGATGATATGTGACTGGGATGATAGATAATTAATCAACTTTTGAGAAATGTAAGCACCTTCAGAATGTCTGTATGCTTTGAAGTGCATTGTATCCTTGATTATCTTCAACTGGTAGGATTATACTCTGTGAAAGTTATGGGAGACTGTATTTAAATTTGAAAAATTTAAGGAGCACCACCCAAGAAAGCTTTCAGCTTCATTAGATAGCCTTCAACCAGGGCATCCAAGGATAAAATGATGTTAACTGTTGTCCTTGGGGATCGTACAGTATTGTAGTTCGATCCAGTTTGGCATCGTGAAATCTTCATAGAAGATCCTTTAGGGTTATTGGAATCATTCTGATCTGTGTATTTCCAGGATATATCCATCTTTCATATATATCTTCATTCAATTCTTCTAGAGCTTCAAGGACTATTCTTCTATGAATCCTTCTAGGAGGCAGTACAGTGGATGATTGAGGGGTAGAATAATCTGTAAGAATTTTACTTAATTTCAATTCAACCATCTTCTTTGGTTCATCTTTCTTCTTCTTATTATCTTTCTTCTTTATCTATCTGTTCTTCTTGGACTTTTTTCCCTTTGTTCTACTTTTCCTTGGTTTTGAACAAGATTTTTTAATAATTGTTTCTTCTTTCTCTTCAGTTTATTCATTAGTCAATTTCTTCGATCCTTCGTCTGTGATAGTTTCTTCAACAACTACCTCGTCTAACTTTGACCCGTCTATAGTTTCAGCAAGGTTTTTTTTTCAGATTCTAAGGTCTGATCAACCAACATATCATCATCATCATCATTCTTTGGCTTGAGCTCACTTGCCATCATATTCTTTTCATCTGACTTACTTGAAGATTCAGGTTCAGTATTCTCCTTACTTTATTTTCATCTTCCTCATTGTAACTTGAGCTTGATGAAACTTTCTTCCTTTTTCCTTTGCTTTTTGACCCAATCTCCCTAGATTCATTTTCTTCTTCATTAATCTCGATAAACATAGGAGGCATACCTTCATCACTTTTGTGTCCTATAAACTTCATCATTTATCTCAGTCTTGAACTTTGTCTCCTTCACAGGCTTGGAAAAGGGTGTTTTTGAGACTTCTTCTTCCTTCGAGGTTTCTTCCTCCTCTGAAATCTATTCCTTTCTTGAGAGCTCTTCTTTTTCCTGAAATATCTCCTTTTTATGTACTATCTTCCTTCTTTGAGCTTCCTTTTTCGAAGACTTTATGTTCCTCAACCATCTTTGATGTTTCTTCACTAGTCCTTGCCTTTTTCCTTGAATATGTCACAGGAAACGATGTTGGTGATGCAGAATCATCGGATGCAGAAGATTCACTCTTCTTTATAGTTGTCTTTCTCTTCCCTTTGCTCAATTTGGAAGCTCTATTGCTACTACCGCCAGACACCTTCTGTGACGCCCCCAAATTCAGACAATAATGTCCCAAATTCGGTACTTCACGATCTAACACTAATAATATACTAATAATTCTTATAGAAAAATAATAGAATAATTTACATTGATTTAATATAATTATTATCGCCCCAAGGTCTCGCAACCGTTACTAAAATATATTGCATAACTTAAGTTTAATCATAACTTAATACATTATTAAATAGGTTTTATTACAACATAGTAATAAAATCTAACATAAAGGACTAAAGCTATTCCATAGCCTTGCCTTTGCCTTTATCTTTGGCTGAGGTACTGTTATGCTCTGCCTTAACTGAAATGTTATAGGGAAGCAAGAATGGGCAACAAATTTTCCCAGCAAGTAATATCGCAATAAGGGTCTACAGGTATATAAAGTTCAAGACCTCCAGGGTATAACAGTAAATGATAGTTCAAAAATTTAAAGAATAATGTTGCAAATAAGAATATCAATTGTTACAAATATGACCATTGAATCAAAATAAAAGTCTCTATGGACTGATAGATGTTCAACGAAATTCAAAGGTTTCAATACTTCAAGGTTTAAAGAAAATTAAACACTGAGCAATAACTATGGACTAAGAACTTCTGCTAGAATTAATAGTATTTAACTGAGAATTCAATATATAGAAGTACAACATGTGATCAGCCTAAAGTACCCTACGTTATGCATAACATTTAAACATGTTTTTTGTGCCCACGTCGGTTCCCCGACAATATAATATTTCCCCTTCTAAGAGGGTTGTTCATCTCAGTAGATTTATAAGATTCCGCACCAAAGCAATTGGTTTGGATAGCTTTCTAACTCATAGATATTTGTCTATCCGAATCAAATGGCTTAGACTCCTTTCTCAATACTTTTAAGAACGATAAGTTCAAACTCACAACATAATTCGAGATACAAAGTTTAAGTCGAATTTTAGAATATGAATAACGATTCATACGAGTATAAATATTTGCTCAATATTATATAGTTGATATAGCAACAATTCGAAACTCGCACAATATACAAAGTTATGAAAGTGAGGGAACTTGCATGATCTATTACTTTCTTAACACTACGATTATGCTCTTTGGATAACCTACATAAGTCAACCTAATAATTAATCCTTGTCGAAACCACATAATAATCTGCGTAGACCTAACTGTATTACTATCCCATTTGGAATTTATAATAGACCGTCATACTTGAATTATTTATGTAATTATATGTTAATAATAAGATGAATCTTTTATCAAGCCTCCATTGGTTCTTTTAATACTCCTGAGTTACTCACATCATATAAGTACATGATCTTGCACAAAGTTGTTGGGTTCTATCTCCATTATCACTACAAGAAAAAACCTTTTTTTCGACGGAATTTTCCCTCAGAAATAAGCCTATTCAGTCAGAAATAGGATATTTTCGACGGAAAATTCTGTTAGAAATTCGGTCGTATATATACGCGTGGAAGATAAGATTCATCATAAATTTCGACAGACCTATTTTATCCTCGATGAATTTATCTCTGACAGAATTTCGTCGAAACTAAGCTATCTACGACTGAATAAATAGGACGAAACTTTCCGTCGAGTAAAATATTCCTTATTTTTAACGAAATGATTCCCTCGGAATTAACCTAATTTCGACTGAAAATTAAAATAAACCAGTATTTATTAAAAATGGCTAATCATTAACTCCGATAGATTTTTCTTCGGAGATACCTTATTTTCGATGGACATTCCCTCAGAAGTAACCTATTTCGTTGCAGATTTCTGACAGATATTCCATTGGGAATTCCGTCGAAAATATCAACTGTCACATTCTTGAAGATATATACACTGACATATATGTTATGACCCAAACACTATAATTGGTATGACCCAAACACTGTAATTGCACAAATACACTGTATACACTAATAGAAATTTTAATTGCACAAAATAAATCCCAATTTCAGCAACATGCAACAATTTTCAGAAATTAAATTCAAATAATCCCAATTTTTGCAAAACAATTAACAGCAACATCTACCGATTTGCATAATTATAGACAAAAAAATAAATTGCATAACAGAGGATATTCAGTAACACACATTCAATAACAAATATTCAATAAATTGCATAACAGAGGATATCCCAATTTTTCTCAGTAACACATGAACAATTTTAGCAAAATCAACAACTCAAATCGGCAAAATATATTCAGTAATCTCAAATCATCAATTAGGATTACTTACCTTGAATTAAAGGAGCAGAAACGAGGAAGATAAAGGAGGTGCTAGGAGCTGACTTGCTACCGTACGTCGCCGACTCGCCGAAAATGATGGCAATGGCTGGAAATTAATGGGCAGTTGCCGGAGGTGGGTGGGTAGTGGCCGGAGGTGAGATGAGAGCTGAGAGAGATTAGCGAGTGAGAAAGAGTGAGAGTGAGGAGAGAGAAATAGAAATGAGAAAAATGGGGCGACTGAGGAAAAAGGAGCGTCTGATTAGGTTTTATAAGTTATTTTTGATAGACTTTCCGTCGGACATAAGTCCCTTGGAATTATATTACTTTCGATGTAATTTTCGTCGGAAATAACTTTAGTTTCGTCGAATTTATGTTTCGCGCTGACGGGAAACTTGGCGCCAATGGGGGTATTATAGTTCCGATTGAATTCAGTCGTAATTATGGTAATTTCGAGGGACTTATGTTCGATGAATTATTCCATCGTAAATAACCTTATTTCGATATATTTAAATCTGTTGAGACTATTTCCGTCGAGCTTGAGGGTTTTCCTTGTAGTTTATCTTCTTTAGCTTTTCCAATTCATCAATATTACGTTCCGAAATTTACCATACTGTGGACATACTTGAATTAGCTTTATCAAGGTTTGGAAGTGTTTAAACAAGTATGAGGTAGGAATTTCAGTGTTTAGTCATTCTTCATAAATGCCCTATAATTTACAGTCACTCTACGAATTAAATAAGCTATAATATGGTATGAGAGGTTATTCTACGATCAACAGAGTTACTCTACAATCAGTGGAGAAATTCTACGACATATAGGGTCATTCTGCGATCTATGGAATCACTCTACGATTAGTAGGATGACTCTAAGATTAATGTGTGGAGCTCTACGATTGGGGTGAAGTCACCCTACGATTTAGTATGTGAAGTTCTACGATTGCAGGCTTCATGTTAATATCAGTATGGGAAGTACTATGACCGCGGTGAAGTAATCTACAATTTGGATTATGATTGGCCTAGTCTACTTCACGATTTATGAGAGAGTTGCATGATTGAAGTGAAGCCACACTACGATCATGGGGTGTGCTTCAATGATTTGAGACTAAGGTATACTTTAACATTCCAGTTCAAAGGACAATCTTTAGCTGACTGATCTGAGGCTAAATTCTTACACTCAAACACAGGTACAACATGGACTGAGTCTGACTTGATCTGTTAGTTAAGGCATAATAAAGATATAGAAAGAGATCTCCACCGGTATTTGTATGAACCATCAGCTCAGGTCTGATACATTCGAGGGTGGGAGTGTGGCTTAACATCAGTTCTTTTAACAGGGTATTGGTTATTTTGACAAATATCTAGAACTATTTTTGACAAGGAATCACTATGGAAGATATAGTTACACATTATGTTAGTTTTATTCATTCATTTTTTTAGTATAATATTTCCACTACCAACACTTATGGCCAGCATATTATGTAAACACAACACTACGGGATCTTTTTGTTTCCTGGTCTGACTCTTGATATCATATGAGCAAAGTTACTAAGGTCATTATTCTAAATCTGATTCAAGTTATTATTCTGTTAGGCACATGGAACATGTCATTGTTATAACACTATCTTGAGACTACTGATTTTAACATTTCTTACATTATAACCTCTTATACTTAACTTAAGTTTATAATATTACTCGAATCGAGAAACTAAATAAGCAAGAATAGTGCTTAAGGTAACAGGATCATACCTTTAACCATGGTAGTCTTACTCTGATCTCAGACTATGCCTTTCTGATTAGTAAGAACTCCCCTAAGATTTTCTTTCTCTCTCAACTCACGATATCTCTCTTTCTAATGCAGAGTTTACGATTTTAGCAAGTCTTATAAGATGAATAAGGGTCTCTATTTATAGGAAAACTTTTGTCCAATCATTGGTTATTACTAAGATTTTTGGACTGGCTCTAACTGAATCAACCATTGGTCAATAGAGGTTTGGTGAAAAGT
This sequence comes from Panax japonicus, assembly GCA_020205505.1. NCBI lineage: Eukaryota > Viridiplantae > Streptophyta > Magnoliopsida > Apiales > Araliaceae > Panax > Panax japonicus. Next base: position 49,360,551 of record CM035102.1, on the reverse strand, counting down.
TTCTTACCAACTCATTGTTAACCATACTGCAGGAAATCATTTCAGCCCACATGGGATTAATTTAATCTAAAGTAACATAGGGTGTTTGTAGACCATTGGTCTAGTTTGGTTGAGAGCCTAGTTTGGTTGAGAGCAAGCAACCAATCTGTAAATATATATATAATCCTAATGTCACAAGTGAAAAATAATTCATCAAGCTAATTCCCCTCTTTGGGCTCACTGACCCGGACCCGATGGGTTTAACAAGGTTGCCTAGCATCATTAAGTTTGTCCACTGCAATTTGCAAAATTCGTGGGGCCCTAAAAACTTAATGGCCACACCCATCAATTTAGGCTAGAAACACTACTTGGTTGGACTATGCTAAATTAACCACCCACTTCAATCCACTACTACTATTCCACCAGATTATTAATCCTTCTATAATTCAGTACTAAGTCTAGAGAATCACATTAAATTTCTAATCACTTAACTCGGATAAATATTAATTCCTTTTTTTTATACTTTTAATTGATTCACCATGAATCATTAGGCCACACCAGGCTCCTTCTCGCAATCCATTCAGGATACAATATCATTGCATTAATTCATTCCATGATCACATATTACACATAAATGCAGATAATTATTATCACAAAATTCTCATTTCACTAATAATAGTCTTTTTAAATTTCTTGGGTATTACATCCTCACCCCCTTACAAAGATTTCATCCTCGAAATCAATACAAGGTTACATGAACAGATGGGGATAGTCTCTTCTTATCTTATCTTCTAACTCCCACGTAGCTTCCTCGGCGTTGTGGTTTTGCCAAACTACTTTTACAAAAGATATAACTTTATTTCGTAATATTTGTTCTTTCATATCCATTATCTGGACATGAATTTCTTTATATGTTCGGTTCTTTTCTACTTGAATGGGCTCATAAGATATCGTGTGCTTTTAGTCTGGCTTGTAAGGACGTAACACGAAAATATGAAACACGTTGTGGATGTGCTCCAATTCGGGAGGTAAAGCTACGTTGTACGGCATTTCGCTTACTCACTTCAATACTTCAAACGGTCTTATAAACCTTGGACTCAATTTTCCTTTCTTGTTGAATCTTATCTTTCCCTTCAAGGGAGACACTTTTAAAAACACAAAACTTCAGACTTCAAAATCTCAACTTTGACAGTGCAAGTCTCCGTATCTCTTCGGTCGATCTTGAGCTGCTACTAATCTGGCTCTTATTGTCGTTATCACATCTGCCGTTTATTGAACTAACTTCTACCCCAAAAGTCATCGTTCTCCGACTTTATCCTAACATAACGGAGTTTTACACTTTCTTCCGTGGAGGGCTTCATACAGTGGCATACCGATACTTGCATGATAACTGTTATTGTAAGCGAATTCTACCAAGGGTAAAAGATCATCCCAATTACCTTTGAAATCCATCATGCAAGCTCTAAGCATGTCCTCTAGAGTTTGTATCGTTCGTTCAATTTGTCTGTCGATTTGAGGGTGATAAGCAGTACTTAATCTTAACTGTGTTCCCATTCTCTCTTGCAAGATCTTCCAGAAATTTGATGTGAAGCGCGGATCTCGATTAGAGATAATTGACACCGGAACTCTATGTCACAAAACGATATCCTTAACATACAAATTCGCCAACTGATTTAAGTTGAATTGGATCTTGATTGGTAGAAAATGAGATATCTTCGTTAATCACAATAATCTAAATGGCATCATATCATTTCTGTGTGATCGGAAGTTCCACCACAAAGTCCATTATAATGTGTTCCCATTTCCACTCCGGTATTTCTAACGGTTGAAGTAAACCACTCAGCCTCTGATGCTCTGGTTTTAATTGTTGATAAGTAAGACATATGTTGACGTATTCTACAACTTCTCATTTCAAGTTGGGCCACCAAAAGTACTATCAAAGATCTCGATACATTTTCGTGCTTCCTGGGTGAACTGAATATGTTGTATTGTGTGCCTCGTGCAGAATCTCCTCTCTCAATTTTGCTACAGTCGGCACCCACACTCGACCTTAGAATCTTAGTATATCGTCCTTGTCCATTTTATACTTTTCTTCATTTTCTGTTATCATCTTCTTTATCTTCTCGCATTTTTTATCTTTCTCTTGTAATTCCTTTATTCTATCCAGCAACGTCGGTTGAGCTCCTATAACAAACAACTTCTCTTCAGACTCTCGAGGTTCCTTCACCTCTATTTCCTGTCTCTCCATTTCTCTTATTAACTCCTCCTGAGATGTCAATACAAACAATTTCTCCCTTACTTTTTTACTCAACACGTTGGCCACTACATTTACCTCTCCCGGGTGATAAAGAATTTCACAGTCATAGTCCTTGATTAATTCTAACCACCTCCTTTGTCGCATGTTCAACTCCTTGTGTGTGAAGATATATTTCAGACTCTTGTGGTTCGTGTATATCTCACATTTTTCTTTATACAAATAATGTCTCCATATCTTTAACGCAAAAACTACTGTCGCTAACTCCAAGTTATGGGTAGCGTATCATTTTTTGTAATCCTTTAATTGTCGTGACGCATACGTGATGACCTTACCGTGTTACATTAGCACACAGTCAAGACCTCTGTGTGACGCATCACTATACACTACGAAACCTCCCGTGTCATCTGGTAATGATAATACAGGTGCCTTGCTAAACCTCTTCTTTAATTCTTGAAAACTTTCCTCGCACTTTTCTATCCAATCAAACTTTACTGTCTTCCTCGTTAGATTGGTCAATGGGGTTGCTATCTTAGATAAATCTTGGATAAATCTTCGATAGTATCCAACTAACCCTAAGAAACTTCGTACTTCCGTTGGCATCTTCGGCTGCTCCTAATTACTAACTGCCTCTACTTTTGTAGGATCTACTAAAATTTCATCCTTGTCTATCATGTGCCCTAAAAATTGGACCTCCTCCACCCCAAATTTGCACTTAAAATTTTGCATACACCTTCTCCCTTCTCAGCGCTTCTAGAACCATCTTCAAATGTTCGACATGCTCTTCTTTAGTCTTCGAGTAAATCCAAATGTCTTCGATGAAAACTACAATGAACTTATCCAAGTAGGGCTTGAAAACTTGATTCATCAAGTTCATGAATGCTGCTGGAGCATTAGTCAAACCAAAACACATCACCAAAAATCGGTAGTATCCGTAACGGGTTCAAAATGTCGTCTTCGGTATGTCTTCCTTACACACTTTCAACTGATGATAACCTGTCTGTAGGTCTATCTTGGAAAAACACTTCGCTCCCTTCAATTTATCCAAAAGGTCTTTAATCCTCAGTAACGAATATTTATTCTTAATCGTCACTCTGTTCAACTCTCGATAGTCAATACAGAGCCTCATCAATCCATCCTTCTTCTTTACAAACAACACTGGTGTTCTCCAAGGAGACACACTCAGCTGAATATAACCTTTATCTAGCAATTCTTACAGTTATCATCTATTCCTTCATTTCTACAGGCACCATACGATATAAGGCTTTCGAAATCGATGCAGTTCCCGGTACTAAATCTATCACGAACTCGATTTCTCTGTCTAGCGAAAGGTCAGACAGATCATCTGGGAATATGTCTTCAAATTCGCTTACTACTAATATATCTTTCATTTCTACTCCCTTTTTCTGGGTATCTATGACATAGGCTAAATAACCTACACATCTGTTTCTTAACAATTTCTTAGCCTACATCATCGTAAGATAACATGACTGCCTAAGCGATGAGCTACCATAAAACATTACCTTAGACTAGTTTAGAGTCTGAAGGTTCACATATTTCTTTTGACAATAAATTATTGCAGCATGGTCATACAACCAATCCATTCCTAGTATTACATCGAATTCTCCAAGTCTTATAGGAATCAAGTCTACGCTCAATTTATATCCCCTAATTTCTTTGCAACAATTACGGTATATGAACTCTAAAGGGATTACTTCCTTATTTGCAACTTCTATGTTCAAGAGATTTTCTAATCGTTCTTGGGGTAATTACTGTTGGGAGAATGCATAGCATGATTTGATGTTTTAATATGCTTGAGATTATTGTAAGGTCCTTAATTGAATTTATGTAAAAAGACTTAGTGATGGAAAGATCAAGATTGTTAGACTGATCTAAGCTTTCAACGTGTATCATTCAGTTCTAGAATGAATAGATAAAAAGATCAAAACTGTTAGGTTGATCTTATGATGCAATAGATAGGCTTGTCTGATCGTCGAGCACTGCACCAGAAGTCGTAGTCTGCCAGGAGAGTCAGTCAACTCGGGAGCTATCGAGGCAGAATAGGAGTATGCAAGATAGTGAGATCTCAGAGTTCGTAGACTTCCAGGGGAAACGAAGAAGGATCGTAGTGTATCGAGAAGAGCCTCCTCAGGATCGTAGTGTACTGAGGAAGTCATGTTCTGAATCGTAGAGACAGCCTGCCTATAAGCCGAACGATAATCTGCCAAAGCTAAGTATGAAATGCACTGTACGATCAGAGTCGTAGAGTCTAGCGATGCCAAAGTCAAAGACAAGGATCGTAGACCACACTCTACAATCGTAGAGTCCACTGAACAAATGCAGAGATCGTAGTCGGACAAGATCAGATGAAGACAACAAGCTCAAGTCAGCGATCGTAGAGTGAACTCAATGTTTACCAAGCTAACTCTACGATCGTAGTATGCTCTCGGGATCGTAGAGTCAACAACACGATCTAAATCATAGAGTACAACAAACCAGAACATAGAGCAACATCTGTCATGTCAAAAAACGTTAAAGCCTCATGAGTTGTTAATTCAACAATACGAGAAATGGATCCTAGATGCTGCAGTGCCCATCAGTCTCAGAATAAATGAAATATCCCTAGTATGCAACAAAGAAGCGTATTGAAGAAGCTAAGGATAGTACTATGAATGAAAGGGACAAAACACCTTTTCAGGTGGTAGGTGAAAAAGCAGCCTGCAGTGTCAGTGGTCCAGAATGCAGAATTCAGAAGATGTGCAGAAATGTCTCCATCACAGTACAGAAAATTCAGATGCATTTAATGCCACAACGGATGGATCCAACGGATAGTTTTTCAACATCACACATATATTCAGATAAGGCAGATGAAAGAAAAAAAAGAGACAAGCAAAAACATTCAACGTAAAGAACTCTCAAAGGCAAAACTCTACGATCTGAGATATTACAAAGCTTGCTCAGCTACTCAGCTATTACGAACCAGAGCTTACACAGCAAACTGAGTAGCAACCTTCAGAACGCAACAACAACAATCATCAATCAACTAAAGAAGTATACCAAGTCTGCTGGACTTGAAGAGTTCGTAGTGAACTATAAGAAAGCCAAGTCTGTTGGACTTGAAGAGTTCAAAAGTGAACTAGAAAAGTTCCTAGACTGCTGGTCTAGAAGGAATCTATGTGATTCATAAGATTGTATAAGACATCCTTAGTGGATATCCTACTCGTTGAGTAAAAGAGTGGACTAGGAGCTTTGAGTGCTCCGAACCACTTAAAAACAACTGTGTCATTTACATTCATACTATAACTGCTATAACTGCTATATCTACCATAACTGCCTTAATTGCTTATAACTCCATTGCTTGGTAAAGAAGATTAAAACAAACATTAATTCCGCAAAGTTTTAATAATTATCTTAGAACAAGTTGAATCGAAAATATTTTCAAATATCTATTCAACCCCCCCTTCTAGATAACTTGTGCCTACTAAGAACTAACAATTGGTATCAGAGCAGGTTCTATTTTATAGCTTACATGCTTTAGTAGATCCAATGGCACTCGTACCAAGCGAATCCAGGACCGGGGGAGGCAGCAAGCCACCAATGTACAACAAGGATAAATTTGCGAACTGGAAAGTCAGGATGCAAGCTTACATGGACTCAATAGATGAAGATCTATTTGAGACTGTTCTTAATGGGCCCTATATACCAACAAAGCTTGCACCGACCATTGACGATCCAAACAGAGTACAAATAAAAGTTAAAGAAGAATGGACAGACACAGAGAAGAGAGTTGTCCAACTTGACAAAAAGGCGAAGAACATCCTGTTCCAATCTTTAGAGGACGATCTGTTTGAAAATGTTGTAAACAGCAAAACAGCTAAGGAAGTTTGGGAAGCACTGTTGATCATGCACGAAGGAACTGAAGAAGTTAGAGAGAACAAACAATCTCTTCTAACACAGCAGTACGAAATGTTTGCTCATGTGCAAGGCGAAAATGTAACTGCCACTTATGAAAGATTCAACATTCTGCTCAACTCTCTACGAGCATATGGAAAGATCTATCCCAACAAAGATCTGACCATAAAGTTCATGAGAGCTCTACCGAGCAAGTGGGATGCAAAGACCACTGCAATAAGAGAGTCAAAGAATCTTAATGAGATGACAGTTCAACAACTGTATGGCAATCTCCTGACATACGAGCTGGAGCTAACCCAACGTGCTGAAACCCTTTCAGAAGGAAGAAGAAAAGACAAAGGTGTTGCTCTCAAGGAAAATGAAGGTTCATCAAAAGTCATCACTGAGACTGACTATGATGATGATGATGATGATGATGATAACTTTGCTATGCTGGTAAAGAGACTAAGAAGGTTCATGCGACAAGGCAGAATCGGCAAGCCAAGGAAAGTCAGCAACTACGTCAACCAGGAACAAATAAATGATTTATGTTACAACTGTAAGAAACCTGGTCATTTCATTGCCAATTGCAACAAGCCTATCAAAGAAGAGCTAAAGAAAAAATCCAATGCAAAGAAAGAACACAAAGGAATCAAGAGGCCTCAGAAAAGAGACAAAGGCCTGGTTGCCGGGGGATCGTGGAGTGATTCAGATAACGACTCAAATGCAGACTCCGGAGATGAGGAAGAACCACATATGGCCAATCTGTGCTTAATGGCCAAACATGCAAAGGACAACCAAAGCCTAAACATACATGATGTAAGTATCGATGAGGTATTTGATTTTAATTCCCCTGATGTAGATATAAGTGACTTAAGAACTGCTTTGCATGGCATAACCACTGATCTACATCAATACATGAAATGGTTCAGAGTCTTGTCTAAATATCATTCTCTTCTTCAAGAGGAGAAGAAGAGAGTTCAAGAAGATCTTGAAACAGCCCTTCTAAGTACTAATCTTCTCTCCAAGCTTGAAGTTGAGAATGAAATTTTTAAACAGACAAACACACATCATGCTCAAAGAGAGTCTATGCCAACCTCTAAAATCGAGGATCTTGAGAAGACTATCTCTGCATGGAACAGATCCACATCTTCCATGGATTGCCTGCTCTCTAGCCAGAAAAGCGCATTCGACAAAACGGACTTAGGCTTTGGGAAATCCATCTCAAAGCTAAGTATGGAAAAGACAATGGAAACTAGCACCAGTAATGTCTCAAGTTCTGGTAGAGGCATTGCTTGTGTGAAATCCTCACAGTTGGAAAAACCAGTTCAACCTTGTTCCACTGTCTCTAGTTATACTCCTAGAAGTAAAGGATCTCACGCTGGTCTGGGTTTCATCAGGGAAAAGAGTAACCCAACCTCTACTTACCAACCTCGAAGAATCGTAGAGTCAATCAAAATCAACTCTACGAATCAACTGGGAAGGTACAGTAGAAGTAAGGCATACTCATCAGTATTTATGAAACCTAAGGACACGTGGAAGAAAGAGAGTCAGTTTAACAGAAGGTTGACTAAGGAACCATACAAGTCTAAGTGGAAAGTGAATCACCACACACACACAGACATGCATTATAACAGATGCTTCATATGCAATAAATATGGTCATAGGGCCACAAAGTGTTATTATAATTCCATGCATGTGAGACCCAAGACTAGACAAATTTGGGTCCCCAAAGGCACTAACAAAGAAGGACCCATGCAAATATGGGTACCAAAATGAAGGTTCAAATGTTTTGGCAGGAAAAGATCTCCACGTCCTCAACATGGTATCTGGACAGTGGTTGCTCGAGGCATATGACAGGGAACAAAGCTCTACTATCCAACTATGTAGAAAAGGAGGGTCCCTCAGTCATTTTTGGAGATAATGGTACTGGCAAGACAAGAGGCTATGGCTCAGCCGGAAATGGTGTGATATCATTCAATAAAGTGGCCTATGTGGAAGGTCTGCAGCACAACCTTCTAAGCATTAGTCAACTCTGCGACAAGGGACATCAAGTAACATTCATCAATAATCAATGTCAAGTCAGAGATTTGAAGACATCTGCAGTAAAGCTAACCGGAACAAGAGAAGGAAATGTCTACACAGTAAATCTTGGACAACTAAGCTCAGATGAGATAATATGTTTTCTAGCTAAAGCCTCTGAAGAGATGAGCTGGCTATGGCATCGAAGATTATCCCATCTCAACTTTAAAAGCATGTCTAAACTGGCATCAAAAGATCTCGTGGCTGGCCTTCCTAAGTTCAACTTTGTGAAGGAAAGGCCATGTAATGCCTGTCAGTTTGGGAAACAAACCAGAAGCTCATTCAAAAGCAAGACTGATAACTCTATTGACAAGCCCCTGCAGTTGCTTCACATGGATCTTTTTGGGCCAATCCCAACAACCAGTCTCGGAGGAAAAAGATACTCTCTAGTCATAGTCGACGACTACACTCGATTCACATGGGTATTCTTCCCGACTTCAAAGGATGAGACAAGCTCCGTATTAATCAAGATGTTCAGAATGGTGATGAACGAGAAAGGAGAGAAAATCAAGGCTATAAGAAGTGATCATGGTAGAGAATTCGATTTCTCAAAAATGGATCAGTTCTGCACAGACAATGGCATCAATCATAACTTCTCAGCTCCACGAACTCCTCAACAAAATGGAGTCGCTGAAAGAAAGAACAGAACCCTGATAGAGGCTGGGAGAACTTTACTAGCAGCAGCCCGGCTGCCTGAATACTTTTGGGCAGAAGCAGTCGACACTGCATGCTACACTCAGAACAGATCACTAATTCACTCTACGATCAAGAAGACGCCCTACGAACTATAGAAAGGAAGAAAGCCAAGTGTCAGCTACTTCCATGTCTTTGGTTGTGCATGCTATATTCTCAACAATGGAAAACAATACCTGACAAAATTTCTACCAAAATCAGATGAAGGAATCTTCCTTGGGTATGCCACGGACAGCAAGGCATACAGAGTGTTCAACAAAAAGACGCTGAATGTCGAAGTCTCAATACACGTCATTTTTGATGAAACTGACTTAGACAAAGCAGTACCTCAAGACACTACGACCAATGATACGAACACTACGATTGAAGTTGTCGAAGCCAACACTATGAGTGTAGTACCAGACAGAGAAATCGTAGAGCATGATAATGCAATCGTAGAGAGAACCATCCAAGATAATGACTCTCCACTTCAAGAAGAAGAAATAGACCTTGAAGACTTAAGACAGGAAGGCATCAGGACAGATGTTCCAACTGGCAGCAGATGGGCAAGAGATCACACTCAGGATCTAATCATTGGAGATCCGAATGCTAGAATAAAAACAAGATCTGCTACTCAGAATGAATGTTTCTATCTAAGCTTCCTGTCACAAATTGAGCCAAAGAAAATAGAGGATGCAATGGAAGACTCCAGCTGGATAGAAGCTATGCAAGAAGAACTCAACCAATTTGAACGAAGCAAAGTGTGGAGATTGGTGCCAAGACCAAATGATCATCCAGTGATAGGAACTAAGTGGGTCTTCAGAAACAAAATGGATGAAGATGGGGTCATTACCAGGAACAAGGCAAGATTAGTGGCAAAAGGCTATTCTCAAGAAGAAGGTATCGACTATGATGAGACTTTTGCACCCGTTGCAAGACTAGAAGCCATCAGAATCTTTCTTGCCTTTGCTGCCCACATGAAGTTCAAAGTCTTTCAGATGGATGTCAAGAGTGCATTTCTAAACGGAGAGCTTTAAGAAGAAGTCTATGTCGAACAACCTCCAGGTTTTATCAATCCATCTCTTTTAAATTATGTCTATAGGTTAGATAAAGCCTTATATGGTCTTAAACAAGCACCTAGAGCATGGTATGAAACACTAACTAACTTTTTAATAGAAAATGGGTTCACTAGAGGCAGGGTAGATACCACATTATTCCTTAGAAAGCACAAAGACAAAGTCTTACTAGTTCAAATATATGTTGATGACATCATTTTTGGTTCTACTGACAAAAAATTATGTAAGAGATTCTCTAAGCTAATGCAGAGCAAGTTTGAAATGAACATGATGGGTGAGCTGAATTTCTTCCTTGGACTACAAGTGAAGCAAACTGATGAAGGAATATTCATAAATCAAGCCAAATACATCAAAGACTTGTTAAAGAAGTATGGCATGGAATCAGCTTCTCCCATGAAAACACCAATTGCTCCTGCAACTAAGCTTGACAAAGATAAGAATGGTAAAGGTATTGATATAACTCAATACAGAGGTATGATAGGTTCTCTTTTATACCTAACTGCTAGTAGACCAGACATAATGTTCGCAACATGCATATGTGCTAGATTTCAGGCTAACCCTAAAGAGTCTCATTTATCTGCTGTAAAAAGGATCTTCAGGTATCTCAAAGGCACACCTTACTTGGGGCTTTGGTATCCCAAGGAATCCTCATTAGAACTAACAGGATACACAGATGCTGATTTTGTAGGATGTAAGATAGATAGAAAGAGTACCAGTGGCACCTGTCAGTTACTAGGAAATAGGCTTGTGTCCTGGTTCAGCAAAAAGCAAAACTCAGTGTCCACTTCGACTGCAGAAGCTGAATATATTGCTGCTGGCAGCTGCTGTGCTCAAATTCTATGGATGAGAAACCAGCTAGCTGACTATGGGTTTGATTTCAAATCGATACCCATACACTATGATAACACAAGTGCCATAGCAATAACTCATAATCCTGTTATGCATTCTAGGACCAAGCATATTGAAATAAGGTATCATTTCATTAGGGATCATGTGCAAAATGGAACTATATCACTACAATATATTCCTACTAAAAATCAACTTGCAGATGTTTTTACTAAACCACTAGATGAATCCAGATTCAATAAGTTATTAAGTGAACTAGGCATGCTTAATCTTCAACCATGAAATATATGCTCTAGACTGTACTAACCATAACAGGTACAAAGGCTAAACTCAATATCATAGACATAATCAAGGGAAGTCCACGACCGTAGAGTAGAAAGGACAGACTCTACGAATAATAATCAGACAACGATGCCGGACAGACTCTATGAATGATGATCAGACTCAACAACTGTCAAACGGACTCGACGATCGTAAAACAGACTCGACGATCGTAAAACAGACTCGACGGTCGTAGACCGTAGAGTAGAAAGGACAGACTCTACGAATGGTAGACAGACTCAACGACCAGAAGACTACGTCAACGATCATAGTCATTCCAAGGACATCTCAGCACTGAAGACTCAAAGGGCAAATCAGTACATTCAAGCAAAAGGCGACACCTGTCCCACTAAGTTAAAAAGAGATAGGGAAGCTACAAGTACAAATTGGAAACGTATTTTTGAAATCTGGAGTTCAAAAGATTATCTCTCTCTTTCTCAAAGCAAAACCCTAACTCAAAAGAAAGCTCAATCGTATTACACTTCTCAACCACAGAATCATGGTTGTTTCAAATGTAATCTCAGGCTACAGACTCTGTTTCGATGAGTTCAAGGATGCTCCACCAAAGTTTCACAAAACCTTAGCACTACTAAAGAAGGCAGGTCTCGAAGAAGCGCTGAGTACCGACACCCTCATCTATCCTAAGTTAGTGAAAGAGTTCTACAAGAATGGAGTGTACGAACTCAACACCATCACTACACGAGTAAGAGGAGTTGAAATGATGCTAAGTGAAGAAGACTTCAATCTGGCCCTAGGTTTCAAGGATACAGGGCACTCACTTCTCGACAGCATAAGATTTGAAGAGGGACTGAAGAGAATGCATCACAAAAAGAACTCCTCTATAAAAGGCTACAAAAAGAAGGAATTCCCTCAAAGGTATGAATTTCTAGCTGATATTGTTGGGAAATGTATCTGCTGTAAGAGTTCAGGTCATGACTCTGTTAATGAAGTTCAACTCAAACTCATGACTGCCATAACTCTTGGAATTCAACTAAATTATGGAGCCATACTACTGGATTGGACCGGCAAGTGGATTGTAGGCTCGAAGAAATCAAAAAGTCCTCAGAAGATGCTGTATGGAAGATTTATTAGGATCATTCTGCAATCTGCTGTGGGTGATAAAATTGGGGATGATGAAGGAGAAGCCATCAACCCAAACCGAAGAATGACACAGCAGTTGTTTAAAAATTGGGAAAGAAACCCGGCTGAATATACAAGAATGATGACAGAGTCAAGTGGGAGAACTGGGGAACAAGGTGAAGCAGGAATGGCTATTGTCAATGAGGCTGAAGAAGAAGAAGAAGAAGCAGATAAGGGACAACCCTCTGCTCTTGTCAGGAAAAGCAAGGGCAAGAGAAAGCTGAGGGAAACACAAGTCGAAGAGCCTCAGGGATCTGCAACTAACATGCCTGTAGAGTCCTCTGACATAGAAACTCTAAGGAGGCTGAGGAACATACAACAGCAAGAAGAGGCTGAAGAGGATCAAACCACCATTTCACAACTCTTAAAGAAGAATAAGGCTGGTCATGAGTTCAAAAGACCAACAGTGTCTTCAATCATAGAGACTCTGCTGTTCTCTGAAACCAGGCCAAGTGTGGCAGAAATGGAGGAAGTTGCTTCAAGGACAGTGGCCGGTCAATGTGGTAAAACAACCAAAGAAAACACCGGCAAAACAAAGAGAAGGCTGGTCAAGAAGTATATTCTTGAAAATGAAAAAGTTTTGAAGAAGGAAGCCAAGAGAATGGCTGTAAAAGTAGAACTTCCCCAAGCAACCGAAGAGAAGAATGCATCAGCTAAGGGGGAGAAGCCTACTGCTCAAGAAGAAGTTCCAGCTGAGGGGGAGTTTCTAAAAGAAGATTATCATATTGAGGGGGAGCCTCACAATATCCTAATGACTAAAGAAGAAGTCCTTGCTCAAGATAAAGATGAACCAATGCCAAAGGTCATTGAGATAATGGACTCTTCAGAAGACAACAAAGAAGAGAAAGAGGATGATGATGATGAGCTTGAAATAACTGGTGTAGGTAGAGATGGATACAGAAGCTATCTGTACAACCAAATATTTTCTTACCTACCCATGATGGCATACCATCAAGCTCAGATTCTGAAATCATGGGACCACATGTTCTGGAGCTTCAAGGAATATCCAGCAATCACAGTTCTGGCTCATGGATTTCCAAGGGAAGTCATCTTTGCTAAAAAGTTGATTACAAACTATTCCTCATCAAATGTCAACTCTGAGGTATTGACTATCCCCACAAGCTTTAGAGTTAATCATCAGCCATCATCTTCATTTAGTTATTTCTATGAATTTCCTAAATGGCTGGAAGTAGTTCTCAACCCAATAAATCAGTTTCCAGTTACAGAATCCCAAAATTCTGTGACTGAAGAACCAGAAGAAGCCAACTTTGCTCAGCTCCAACAAATCCCCTGCTCTACGATTCCAGGCATTAGTCCTCAAGAAGAATCAAATATCGGAATCGTAGAGTCACCTATCCCATCCATCCAAACTCAAGCCCCTCCACCAGACATCCCTTCCTCGTCCAGAAATGACTGCTTTAATCTTGAACTTGCTCTTTGTTCCCTAAAAGAATAATTCAACAATGCACCACCCTCTTCCTCAAGAATTCCCCAGATGGATGAGATTCTCTCAGAATTTTCTACCAAGGCCGATCTATCAGCTATGTCTAAGAAAGTGATCAAGGAACTAGAAGAAAGTCTTGACGATCACTCTGAACTGATTCAGCTGAGACAGACATCCATGATCAATGCTGCAAACACCCTTCCACAATCTCTGAGCTCTGAATTGTCCAAAACACTAAAAGAGATCATCAGAGAAATGCTTCAAAGCATAAAAGACAGGGATGACATTCACTTCCAAGCAGCCAAAAGACATAGGGATGCTATCTTAATCTTACAGCAAAATCAAGAATCTCAGAACAAACAGATGTTGCAAAGCATTCAAAATCTCCAGACTGCTGTCAAAGAGTTTCAACAATTCTATGTCAGCAGCGGCCAACAAACAGACAACATTCTATCCATTCTTCAACAAAGAGAAGCAAGGTCTGAAGTTCTCATTGAAGAAAATAGAGAAGACATTGCTCAGACCAAAAGTCAGCTGAACGAACTTATCCAAGGAATTGCTCGTCTGTCAGATGACATTCGAACTCTTGATGCTGACATAAAGGGGGAGAAAAGAAGCAAGGGAGATCGGGAAGTAGATCGTGCAGACCAAGGACACAAGGGACGCGGATTCCAAACAACAAGGAATCCGCCTACAAGGCATATCTCTCAGCAGACTCAACGATCAGATCAACAGGAAGTCTTAGTGGCCCAACCTTTAAGAAGTCAAGGGCCAGCTTCTAGCTCACAAGGAGTAACCGCAACAGGCCTAAGAATACCAATTAGGAATCCGGCATTTATGAACAGGCACGACCACAATCCAAGACTAAGTCCCAGTGAGATCAAAGATTTGGCTAAGAGAGATGAAGCCAGCAGAAAAAGGAGAGCAGAAGAAAAGGCAAATCCTCCAAGGAGTAAGAAGCCAAGAAAATAGAGATAAGTTGAATTTCAATTCTTATTGATGTATCTATTTCAAATGTAACATCTATCTTCATACATCAATAAATTCATGCTTATTCTCTAGAAATTTCAGCTGCTCACTGAAATACTAAGTCATGTTTATTTTTTCTGCACTGCATATAATCAATAATCATAACAACAAATCTCCTTAGTTATGTCAACATCAAATAGGGGGAGGTTGTTGGCAGAATGCATAGCATGATTTGATGTTTTAATATGCTTGAGATTATTGTAAGGTCCTTAATTGAATTTATGTAAAAAGACTTAGAGATGGAAAGATCAAGATTGTTAGACTGATCTAAGCTTTCAACGTGTATCATTCTGTTCTAGAATGAATAGATAAAAAGATCAAAACTGTTAGGTTGATCTTATGATGTAATAGATAGGCTTGTCTGATCATCGAGCACTGCACCAGAAGTCGTAGTCTGCCAGGAGAGTCAGTCAACTCGGGAGCTATCGAGGAAGAATAGGAGTATGCAAGATAGTGAGATCTCAGAGTTCGTAGACTTCCAGGGGAAACGAAGAAGGATCGTAGTGTATCGAGAAGAGCCTCCTCAGGATCGTAGTGTACTGAGGAAGTCATGTTCTGAATCGTAGAGACAGCCTGCCTATAAGCCGAACGACAATCTGCCAAAGCTAAGTATGAAATGCACTGTACGATCAGAGTCGTAGAGTCTAGCGATGCCAAAGTCAAAGACAAGGATCGTAGACCACACTCTGCAATCGTAGAGTTCACTGAACAAATGCAGAGATCGTAGTCGGACAAGATCAGATGAAGACAACAAGCTCAAGTCAGCGATCGTAGAGTGAACTCAATGTTTACCAAGCTAACTCTATGATCGTAGTATGCTCTCGGGATCGTAGAGTCAACAACACGATCTAAATCGTAGAGTACAACAAACCAGAACATAGAGCAACATCTGTCATGTCAGAAAACGTTAAAGCCTCATGAGTTGTTAATTCAACAATACGAGAAATGGATCCTAGATGCTGCAGTGCCCATCAGTCCCAGAATAAATGAAATATCCCTAGTATGCAACAAAGAAGCGTATTGAAGAAGCTAAGGATAGTACTATGAATGAAAGGGACAAAACACCTTTTCAGGTGGTAGGTGAAAAAGCAGCCTGCAGTGTCAGTGGTCCAGAATGCAGAATTCAGAAGATGTGCAAAAATGTCTCCATCACAGTACAGAAAATTCAGATGCATTTAATGCCACAACGGATGGATCCAACGGATAGTTTTTCAACATCACACATATATTCAGATAAGACAGATGAAAGAAAAAAAGAGACAAGCAAAAACATTCAACATGAAGAACTCTCAATGGCAAAACTCTACGATCTGAGATATTACAAAGCTTGCTCAGCTACTCAGCTATTACGAACCAGAGCTTACACAGCAAACTGAGTAGCAACCTTCAGAACGCAACAACAACAATCATCAATCAACTGAAGAAGTATACCAAGTCTGCTGGACTTGAAGAGTTCGTAGTGAACTATAAGAAAGCCAAGTCTGTTGGACTTGAAGAGTTCAAAAGTGAACTAGAAAAGTTCCTAGACTGCTGGTCTAGAAGGAATCTGTGTGATTCAGAAGATTGTATAAGACATCCTTAGTGGATATCCTACTCGTTGAGTAGAAGAGCGGACTAGGAGCTTTGAGTGCTCCGAACCACTTAAAAACAACTGTGTCATTTACATTCATACTATAACTGCTATATCTACCATAACTGCCTTAATTGCTTATAACTCCATTGCTTGGTAAAGAAGATTAAAACAAACATTAATTCCATAAAGTTTTAATAATTATCTTAGAACAAGTTGAATCGAAAAGATTTTCAAATATCTATTCAACCCCCCCTTCTAGATAACTTGTGCCTACTAAGAACTAACAATTACAATCGACTAGCAAATCTTCAGATACAAAGGAACAGGTAGCACCCGAATCAAATAATATGTAAGCATTTATATTATTGATTGGGATAATACCTGACACCATGTCCTTCGCAGCTATGGTATCTTGGACTATCGTGTTAAAGGTTCTAGCGGTAGACAGGTTGGGTTGCGTTGGTCTGCCAATCACGAGCTTACCGCCTCCTCCTTGGTTACCGCTTCCCCCGTTGCTTCCTTTCTTCAGGCAGTCCTTAATCTGATGGTCTGTTGAGCCACAATTGAAATATCCTCTGATTTTTTTGGCTTTAGGCAGTTTGGTGGAATGTGCCCCTCTTGGCCGTAGTTGTAGCAGACATTGCGTCCCTTCCCACACTCCCCTTGGTGGTTCTTCCCACATTTTGAACAAGCTTCACTTCTTTTCTTAAATTTTCCTTGATGACCTCCTGTCTGATTGTTACTTATGCTGTTGTTATCCAACTTCCTCTTTCCTAGGTTACTTCATCCATTATTACTTCCTCTATGACTCTTCCCCTCCACTATTCTTACTTTTCCTCTTCTTGTTGTAGTGGCTTAATGCCTTGCTACCTCCTTAAGCAATGATGGCCTTCTCCAACAGTGTGGCGAATGAGTCGATTTGAAGTACTGATACCTTGTTGAACAACCACGGTTTCAGTCCTAGTTCGAAGCATCGAGCTTTCCTCTCTTTGGTGTTCACATGATGCGTTGCGAATCTTGCGAGCTTATTGAACTTGGTCATGTACTGCGCCACCGTGATTTCTCCTTGTTTTAATTCTAAGAACTTCACCTCCATCCTATTCTTCATGCTCTTTGAAAAATAATTTTCGAAGAACAACGTCTTGAACCTTTCCCAAGTTATAACTCTTTCTCCCACTCTCTGTTGATTTGCTTCCCACCAATAGTTTGCTTCACACTTCATCATATATGTGGCTTATGTAGTCTTCTGATCTTCACCCACACGAGAAATGGTGAATGCTTATTCCATCTCCTTGATCCAAGTCTGAGCCTCTATAGGATCGGTAGTTCCCCTAAATTCTGGAGGTCCTACACTCTTAAAATCTTTGAAGTTTGTTATGGGGATTGGTTGGGGGTTTGCACGCACTGGTTCATTATTTCTCCATCTAAGGACTTCTCCTAATAAGTTGGCTAATCTCTAAATAGGATCTACTTGGTCCCTCTCGTTATTAACTGATTCTTCGTGCTGGTAGTCTACGCCTGGGCGGCATTTTTTGCATCATAAAATTTCATTTTATTATTTAATTATATTATTTTACTATTTCTTTAATGCAAAAGAAAAATTTTATAACACATTTTTGGAATAAGAGCATTTATATTCGTATGCCAAAAGTTATTACATCGATTAGATCTTCCTATAGCATACTGCTATAAATGCTATCACATATCCCCTAATATAACAAAAGATGGGGAAAACCCAACATACTACTCCTCTAACAAAACATGGGGTTCACATAAACTATCCCGCATCTTACAAAAAGATGGGATTTAAAAATACATACATAGATACAATTACTACTACTGGACTGGTATACATATATCCTAGCCCAACATCCCGCACTCCACTGCGCTCTTATACTCAACTCATCCCATGTGTGTCATCATGTCTCTACTAATAGTGTAATGGGTTTGTCCCTGCTCTTCTGGATAATGGTACACACCATTGATCCATCTCTCCATGGCCTTAAGAAAAGTGTAGCCCATCCTGTTCATCTTCCTCTTTTTTGCATCTCACCTCATCCTCTAAGTCATTAGACCTATCATTGGCTCCCTCCCACTTTTATTCGAAGTGAATCCTCTCCATGACCTCCATATCCAGTTGTGTACGAAGAGCTTCTTTCTCAGTCTTCTCATTTAGTTCCCTCTCCTCGGATTGTTCTAGCTTCCCTACCAGTTCCGCATTCTTAGCCAACAAATGGTGTACTAGAGCTCCTAGTTGTGTTCCTACTTTTTTGCGATATGAAATTTCTACCTCTATCTCCTGCATCTCAAACTTCCTTTTATAGTCCTCATCCTTCAGCTTCTGCATCTCAGTTTGCCTCTCCTGAGCCTTAGACTCTAGTTCCTTAACTATGCTTCCTAACTCTAGGATTTTCTCCTCATATTCTCCCAACATCTGGTCCTCGAAGGTGGTCTCATCGGAATCCCCACGGGCTCCTCCTCCATAGGTTCTTCCTCTGGATCAGACTCCATCTCCTCGTCATCCTCATCTTCGATAGTGGCCATTGTCGAAATGGTCTCTGCTACCAACGGTGACTCAAACACCACTTGTATGTCTCACAGCTCCTCCTCTACCACTCTACTAGGTCCTCCCATATCTGTCATCCTACAACTACAATATAAGACTAACAAACAAAGTTCATTAGAACGTCAAAATAAAATAAGACCAACCGATAACGCCCCCAAATTCAGACACTAATGTCCCAAATTCGGTACTTCGCGATCTAACACTAATAATATACTAATAATTCTTACAGCAAAATAATAGAATAATTTACATTGATTTAATATAATTAATCTCGCCCCAAGGTCTCGCAACCGTTACTAAAACATATTACATAACTTAAGTTTAATCATAACTTAATACATTATTAAATAGGTCATATTACAACATAGTAATAAAATTTAACATAAAGGACTAAAGCTATTCCATAGCCTTGCTCTTGCCTTTGTCTTTGGCTGAGGTACTGTCAGCTCTGCCTTAACTGAAATGTTATAGGGAAGCAAGAATATGCAACAAATTTTCCCAGCAAGTAATATCGCAATAAGGATCTACAGGTATATAAAGTTCAAGACCTCCAAGGTATAACAGTAAATGATAGTTCAAGAATTTAAAGAATAATGTTGGAAATAAGAATATCAAGTGTTCCAAATATGACCATTGAATCGAAATAAAAGTCTTTATGGACTGAAAGATGTTCAACAAAATTCAAAGGTTTCAATACTTCAAGGTTTAAAGAAAATTAAACACTGAGCAGTAACTATGGACTAAGAACTTCTGCTAGAATTAATAGTATTTAATTGACAATTCAATATAAAGAAGTACAATATGTGATTAGCCTAAAGTACCCTACGTTATGCATAACATTTAAACATGTTTTTTGTGCGCACGTCGGTTCCCCTATAATATAACGTTTCCCCTTCTAAGAGGGTTGTTCATCTCAGTAGATTTATAAGATTCCGCACCAAAGAAATTGGTTTGGATAGCTTTCTAACTCATAGATATTTGTCTATCCGAATCAAATGGCTTAGACTCCTTTCTCAATACGTTTAAGAACGATAAGTTCAAACTCGTAACATGATTCGAGATATAAAGTTTAAGTCAAATTTCAGAATATGAATAACGATTCATACGAGTTTAAATATTTGCTCAATATTATATAGTTGATATAGTAACAATTCGAAACTCGCACAATATACAAAGTTATGAAAGTTCGGGAACTTACATGATATGCTGCTTTCTTAACACTATGAGTATGCTCTTTGGATAACCTACATTAACCATAAGTCATCCTAATAATTAATCCTTGTCGAAACCACATAATAATCTGCGTAGGCCTAATTGTAATACTATCCCATTTAGAATTTATAATAGATCGTTATATTTGAATTATTTATGTAATTATATGTTGTTAATAAGATGACTCATTTATCTAGCCTCCCTTAGTTCTTTTAATACTCCTGAGTTACTCACATCATATAAGTACATGACAATGCATACAGTTGTTGGGTTCTATCTCCATTATCTTCTTTAGCTTTTCCAATTCATCAATATTACGTTCTGGAATTTATCATACTTTGGACATACTTGAATTAGCTTTAGCAAGGGTTTAAAAGTGTTTAAACAAGTGTGAGGTAGAAATTTTAGTGTTTAGTCATTCTTCATAAATGTCCTACAATTTGCAGTCACTCTATGAATTGAATAAGCTATTATATGGTCTGAGAGGTTATTCTATGATCAACAGAGTTACTCTACGATCAGTGGAGAAATTCTATGACATATATAGGGTTCTGTGATCTGTGGAGTCACTCTACGATCAGTAGGATGACTCTACGATCAATGTGTGGAGCTCTACGGTTGGGGTGAAGTCACCCTACGATTTAGTGTGTGAAGTTCTATGATTGCAGGATTCATGTCAATATCAGTATGGGAAGTACTACGACCGCGGTGAAGTACTCTACGATTTTGATTACGGATGGCCTAGTCTACTCCACGATTTGCGAAAGATCTCCACGATTGAAGTGAAGCCACACTACGGTCATGGGGTGTGCTTCAACGATTTGAGGCTAAGGTATACTTTAACATTCCAGTTCAAAGGACAATCTTTGGTTGACTTATCTGAGGCTAAACTATTACATTCAAACATAGGCACATCATGGTCTGAGCCTGACTTGGTCTGTTAGTTAAGGCATAAAGATCTAGAAAGAGATCTCCACCGGTATTGGGATGAACTATCAGCTCAGGTCTGATACATTCGAGGGTGGGTGTAACACCCCCTTCCCGAAAAGGAAAGGGAGGTCACGTGCAAAGCACACAACAAACCTCAAAATAAGAAAACAGAGCACTAACAACCTCAAAACATTAATAGTGGTGATCCATTAATAGCGTACTAAATACAATTCTCCAAATAGAGTAAAAATAATCAAACTTAAAATTTGAAACAACCTAGATGGTCAAGGGCAACTCTCTCATCACACTAGCTAGCCCTGAATCACCCCTGCAAACCTGCCGGAAGAAAAACACAGCATGAGCCAATTGCCCAGTACGGATATAGATATACAAAAAATATACAACTAAAATACAAAATCAACTGAGACAAAATATTGCCTCTAACAAAAATAAAATTTCTGAAGATTTGAATAGAATATATTTGAACCAACAGAACTAATGAAACAGACAGAATATTAAAGAAATAACGAACTGAAGTAACTAATCCGATGAATTGAACTGAACAGAAGCCAACAACTAATACAATAAAATAATAGGCTGAAACAAATGGCTGGGGTTATTTCATACCGATTGAGCTCAGAAATATACATTGCCACATAGGCAAGTCAAAACAATGCCACACAGGCAAGTCAAAATAATTCCACACAGGCAAGTCAAAACCATGCCACACAGGCAAGTCAAATGTTGCCACACAGGCAAGTCAAAACCATGCCACACAGGCAAGTCAAATGATGTCACACAGGCAAATCACACATTGGACCGCGAATCCAAATGTATGCAAATCGGATAGGTGTGTTTTGCACAACATCACCAATCCGCAGAACAGAAAACTAGGGTTAACCCATACGCCTCCCACAACAAAACACCAAATGGCCCATTTACTCCGGAGCCCAAAATGGAGACGCCGTGGACTAATCACACCGCCACGAAAAGTGTCATGTCTCTCGTGCCAAGACGACATGCCTGTGGTACCCCCACAGGTGGTTATAGCTCAGGTATACCCTACGGTATATTCTAACAAAATACCATATCACAACACATGCGACATAATACCAACAAAAAGGTTCTATATGTACATGTTGAACCAAATCAAATTATAGTCACAAGGTCTCAAAAAGAAGGTAGCAACATGTACCGCTCTACAATTATCAAAAATAAATACTAAACATGATATCCTAATTCAAAGAGTACAAATACGAGTCATGTGTATCAACTCCAAAATGAAACTAATATATTTATTTCACATAAAACAATTATGTGAACTCATAACATAATTCGAAATAAAGAAACAAACGAACAAATCAAATTTAACAAGAGTATCGCTGAAAGAGTACGGAATCCGTACCTGATACTTCCAAACCATTTATGGCACACTCCACAAAATCTTACCCTCAAATGCCAACGATATCAAATACAAATCGTTATTCGCAACCTAAACATATTCACCTCAAATTAAAAACAATCCAAACTAATAATTCCAAAATAATTCATAATTTATTTAATATGCCTTTAATCATCGCTTTGTATCAATTATTAATACTCCAAAATTTATATTCCAAATATAACTCGTTAAATTCCTTCCGTCCGAACTAATTACACAAATTAACAGAAATAAATTAATAATTCCTACGAAAAATTACTAATTAATAATCCTTTTCCCAAGATTTTTTTTGTTATTATTATTATTATTATTGAAATAGCACATGAATATCTTACAAGCTTCAATACTATTAATTATATAAAAAAAAATTACCCATCCGTTCCAAATACAATATATAAACTAAAAAAAATAACAATTTACTTCTATTGTAGTATATTGTATTGATGTAATTTTACTTTATCATTTAGAGCATGTCAAAACCCATGCAATACACCTATACCTTTACATGCCATGCAAAAATTCATATGATCTTATCCATTATTGCTAGAATACTAAGAAATCATTATACCAACATAAGCTTAGTCTACTATACTGAATTGAATTGACCAAGCTATGCTAATAATCATATACATATAACACCACGCCAAGTCTCATATGCGCTAAAAAAAATACCCACTTGACCGAAGCAATACTAGTCATAATCAGAAAATATATACTTGAAAATACCTTATAAATGACCTCCTATTTTTCTCACGAACAAACTTCTGGTTATTCCTACTGTTCTCAGCCACCGCAAACTTCTTCTATTTTCATCTCTTTTCCTCAATTTTATAATGAAATAAGATTAGGTCTAGTTATGTGTTTATTTATTAACAAACTTTATTAATTCTCCAAATTTTAATAGGATTTTAAAATTACCCACACATATAAATTAAACCAAATTAGTTTTAAGGCCCAATTTTATCAACTTAATTTGTATCATTTAATAATACTCATTAGCCCACATAAATTAAATATGAGTTGACCCAAATAAAAACAAAGTCCAATTAATATGTTTTTAAAAAATATTAAATTTTTTTTCCCGGGTATTACATCACCTACCCCTTAAAAAGGATTCCGTCCCCGGAATCAAAATAATGGAACGCACCTAATTATCAAAAGATGCGGATACTCCGCTCGAATAGACTCCTCCATCTCCCAAGTAACTTCCCGTTCCGAATAATTTTACCACAAAACTTTAACAAAAGGAAATATCTTTCTCCATTTTAATTTAATCAGTTATTTAATTACCAACTAAAAGAATTTCATTTTCCAAACAAAACAAGGAAGAAAAGAGGGAAACAAAATCATTTACTTTTTTTCAATTTAAATACAATTGTATACAATAAAATTAGTTAATATTTAATAAAAAAAAATGAGTTATTACATTTTTCCCCTTAAAAATAATTCCGTCCTCGGAATTCAAATAAGCTACCAAAATAAATAAATAAATTTAGTTACGACGTAGCGTCACCATTTATAACGATTAACGCGGGTAAGTCAGTCCACACAATTGTCCACGTACTCGTAAAAGATTCGTCAGCTACCGTGTCAAGCTTTGGTAAGGTTCTTCGCGATAAATCACATGATCCACTGTTGGTGCGGCTGTCGCTAATATCTTTGAGTTTCATTCTTGCAACGTACGTACTCTTCGGAACATAATTCGAAATCACACAAAATTTTCTTTTCATTTAAATACGATTCGAATACCCAAAATATTTAAAATAATCTTCAATTTATGAAAAAAAAAAAATTCCACACATGACAAAGATTTAACAAATTATTTTTTTTTTTGATTTATTTTACATAAATTCATACAAAACTCTAAAGATATCAGATAAACAAAACAACTATGCAAACTATATTACCAACTCTACTCAAGTCCTCAAAAGCTTCAAAATATCTCATCCTCCATTTGAAACTATTCACCAAATAATATTACACCAAAGTATATACTACTAATATCTCTTTATCACCAACTCTCCTAAGTCCTTAAGAATTTCAAAATATCATAACTTCAATCAAATTAGTTCTCAAATGTTATTACACCAAAAATATACTAATACTAAGATGTCTCCATCACCATACCAAACTCCAAATCATGATAGCTTTCAAAATTTCTTAAAGATTCATCACTTAATATTTAATCATTCAATAAATCAATCATTCTCTTAGTGCAAACCTTAACCCAACAAATTCCAAAATCTCCTCATACTATCACTCAAAATTTCATATAAGATAACTCCAATATTCTACTAGGAAATAATCGCAAAATTCCTTTACTCCAAAAGAATAATCTAATTACCTCGAATCTTTACAACAACTCAAAATTACAAGAGATCCTTTGTACTTAATAATTTTCACTTTATCATATTATCCCACCGATTCACATACCTCAAATTATTCATAACTTAACAAAAATTAGAGTCTAACCCAAATAAAATCCTCAATTCCAAAATCATAATAATTTGTAATTACCTGAAATAACTCCAACAAATAATTCTCCAATATCAAAACTCGATGATACAAATACTCATAATCGTATAATCATTTCTTAACTGAACATAATATAACATTATTCTCCTTAATGATCCAATCACAATCCTTAACTAATATTATTGCTCCAACGCATAACCATAATAATCTTAACAAATTATCTCGCCTTTCTCAAATCAACTATAACTCAAAGAACTAAGAAAACACTTGGTCAGAATAAGACCAACCAAACAGAGAACAAAATCAATTCAAACTCCTATGTCTACCCAGTGATTTACCCACAACTCACAGGTCAAACCTAAATAGGTTTTCTACAAGAAAGAACCTAAGCTTTGATATCATCTCTGTAACACCCCCTTCCCGAAAAGGAAAGGGAGGTCACGTGCAAAACACACAACAAACCTCAAAATAAGAAAACAGAGCACTAACAACCTCAAAACATTAATAGTGGTGATCCATTAATAGCGTACTAAATACAATTCTCCAAATAGAGTAAAAATAATCAAACTTAAAATTTGAAACAACCTAGATGGTCAAGGGCAACTCTCTCATCACACTAGCTAGCCCTGAATCACCCCTGCAAACCTGCCGGAAGAAAAACACAGCATGAGCCAATTGCCCAGTACGGATACAGATATACAAAAGATATACAACTAAAATACAAAATCAACTGAGACAAAATATTGCCTCTAACAAAAATAAAATTTCTGAAGATTTGAATAGAATATATTTGAACCAACAGAACTAATGAAACAGACAGAATATTAAAGAAATAACGAACTGAAGTAACTAATCCGATGAATTGAACTGAACAGAAGTCAACAACTAATACAATAAAATAATAGGCTGAAACAAATGGCTGGGGTTATTTCATACCGATTGAGCTCAGAAATATACATTGCCACATAGGCAAGTCAAAACAATGCCACACAGGCAAGTCAAAATAATTCCACACAGGCAAGTCAAAACCATGCCACACAGGCAAGTCATATGTTGCCACACAGGCAAGTCAAAACCATGCCACACAGGCAAGTCAAATGATGTCACACAGGCAAATCACACATTGGACCGCGAATCCAAATGTATGCAAATTGGATAGGTGTGTTTGGCACAACATCACCAATCCGCAAAACAGAAAACTAGGGTTAACCCATACGCCTCCCACAACAAAACACCAAATGGCCCATTTACTCCGGAGCCCAAAATGGAGACGCCGTGGACTAATAACACCGCCACGGAAAGTGTCATGTCTCTCGTGCCAAGACGACATGCCTGTGGTGCCCCCACAAGTGGTTATAGCTCAGGTATACCCTACGGTATATTCTAACAAAATACCATATCACAACACATGCGACATAATACCAACAAAAAGGTTCTATATGTACATGTTGAACCAAATCAAATTATAGTCACAAGGTCTCAAAAAGAAGGTAGCAACATGTACCGCTCTACAATTATCAAAAATAAATACTAAACATGATATCCTAATTCAAAGAGTACAAATACGAGTCATGTGTATCAACTCCAAAATAAAACTAATATATTTATTTCACATGAAACAATTATGTGAACTCATAACATAATTCGAAATAAAGAAACAAACGAACAAATCAAATTTAACAAGAGTATCGCTGAAAGAGTACGGAATCCGTACCTGATACTTCCAAACCATTTATGGCACACTCCACAAAATCTTACCCTCAAATGCCAACGATATCAAATACAAATCGTTATTCGCAACCTAAACATATTCACCTCAAATTAAAAACAATCCAAACTAATAATTCTAAAATAATTCATAATTTATTTAATATGCCTTTAATCATCGCTTTGTATCAATTATTAATACTCCAAAATTTATATTCCAAATATAACTCGTTAAATTCCTTCCGTCCGAACTAATTACACAAATTAACAGAAATAAATTAATAATTCCTACGAAAAATTACTAATTAATAATCCTTTTCCCAAGATTTTTTTTGTTATTATTATTATTATTATTGAAATAGCACATGAATATCTTACAAGCTTCAATACTATTAATTATATAAAAAAAATTTACTCATCCGTTCCAAATACAATATATAAACTAAAAAAAATAACAATTTACTTCTATTGTAGTATATTGTATTGATGTAATTTTACTTTATCATTTAGAGCATGTCAAAACCCATGCAATACACCTATACCTTTACATGCCATGCAAAAATTCATATGATCTTATCCATTATTGCTAGAATACTAAGAAATCATTATACCAACATAAGCTTAGTCTACTATACTGAATTGAATTGACCAAGCTATGCTAATAATACTATACATATAACACCACGCCAAGTCTCATATGCGCTAAAAAAAATACCCACTTGACCGAAGCAATACTAGTCATAATCAGAAAATATATACTTGAAAATACCTTATAAATGACCTCCTATTTTTCTCACGAACAAACTTCTGGTTATTCCTACTGTTCTCAGCCGCCGCAAACTTCTTCTATTTTCATCTCTTTTCCTCAATTTTATAATGAAATAAGATTAGGTCTAGTTATGTGTTTATTTATTAACAAACTTTATTAATTCTCCAAATTTTAAAAGGATTTTAAAATTACCCACACTTATAAATTAAACCAAATTAGTTTTAAGGCCCAATTTTATCAACTTAATTTGTATCATTTAATAATACTCATTAGCCCACATAAATTAAATATGAGTTGACCCAAATAAAAACAAAGTCCAATTAATATGTTTTTAAAAAAAAATTAAATTTTTTTTTTCCCGGGTATTACAGTGGGAGTGTGGCTTAACATCAGTTCTTATTTTTGACAAGGAATCACTATGGAAGATACAGTTACACATTACGTTGGTTTTTTTCATTCATATTTTTTTAGTATAATATTTCCACTACCAACACTTATGGCATGCATATTATGTAAACACAACACTCCGGGCTCTTTTAGTTTCCTGATCTGACTCTTATTATCATCTGAGCAAAGTGACTAAGGTCATTATTCTAAATCTGATTCAAGTTATTATTCTATTAGGCACATAGAATATGTCATTGTTATAACACTCTTGAGACTTTAGATTTTATCATTTCTTACATTATAGCCTCTTATACTTAACTTAAGTTTATAACATTATTCAAATCGAGAAACTAAATAAATAGGAATGGTTCTTAAGGTAACAAGATCATACCTTTAAACTTTGTAGTCTTACTCTGATCTTAGACTATGCCTTTCTGATTAGTAAGAACTCCCCTGGGATTTTTTTTATCTTTCAACTCACTATATCTCTCTTTCTGATGCAGAGTTTACGATTTTAACGAGTTGATAGGTATTGTTTTATTTTTATATTTTGATGATAACAATTATTTTTTTAATAAATATTTTATTATTTTATTATTTTATTATTTTCTATTTTAACTTGAATTAATTTTTATTAACCTTGAAAAACTATATGTCAAGTGTTAAATAAATTAATTCATATATTATTCAAGGCAAGGATATCCTATTTCTTTTTCTAAAATTAAAGTTGGGCAAAATATTTTTATCAAAAATAATATTTATATACATAATATATTATACCGTATATATATATATATATATATATATATATATATATATATATATATATATATATATATATATATATATATATATATATATATATATAGTCCGGATCCAGTCCGGGATCCCGGACTCTATTAAAATCTGGATCTTTTTTTTTTGTTTTTTTTTTGAAACAACTAAAAAAAATTATGGAATTGGAATTTTTACATAATACAGTATTTTGGGCGTGATTTGGATGCCTATACCAAAACATTTTTGTACAGTCTGGGCAGACTGTACATACATTAGTTGGTGTAGGTATTAAAAACACACCCAAAACACTGTATTATGGAAAAATTTCAATTCCATAATTTTATTTTATTTTTTTTAGTTGTTCTACAAAAAAAAATTATGGTCCGAATTTTGGACCAGTCCGGGATCCTGGACTGGATACGTTGTCTATATATATATATATATATATATATATATATATGACAAGTATATTTGTATATTAAGTACATATGTAACAATTAATGCTTGCATGCAATACCATTAAAACCGTATACCATATTTTGTGTTAAAATGCATGTGCTGCCATTTAACCGTGTGTGCTAGTGTCACTCATTTTGGGACTTGAATAAAAAACGTGAGTTGGTTGGCATGTGTTTGTCAAATAAGCATTAAATACTAAGTAGATAAAAAACTGGCCAGGCGGTTTCTAATATACTACCGCGTAAAGAATTGCTTTGATCTAGACCATCCATTCAAAAATGATTGATCACATTCGTTCATTCAAAAATCAGTTTTTGAAATTACGATTTTGCCCCAACTTCAAAAATTTCTATAAATAGGGAGTATTTCATTCATTTGGTTTTTACTAATTCAGTTAAAAGAAAATTGGTCCAAGTATTGAGATAAGTTTAATTTCTGTTGAATTATTTCTTACTTGTGTTTTATCTATAGATATACAAATATATATTGTTCTACACAATTTTATATATCTATATTTCATCTATTTATCAAATAAAAGGATACTTGGGCGCCGCAAGGCTACGGAGATAAACCTCTACGGAGAGGAATCTGACCGTACAATTCCTTATAGTCTTTAGTAACCTTTTATTGATATTATTTATATAAATATCATAAAATAGATACGACACTTGATAGCTCAAAACAACACTGAGATACTGCTCCAAAAAGAGTAGTCATCCGAACCGGATTTGAGAATCGTAATGATCTATTGAAAATATTTATATAAATATCAATTGTGAAAATTATAAATTCTGTTATACCTGGGCGTCGCAAGGCTACGGAAAGAAATCCGACCGTACGATTCCTTATAGTACCAAGTGACACTATTTATAAAGAGTTCACATAATAGATAAAATATTTCTATATATTATTTGAGTTAAATAAATAATATTTGTTATATCAACTTGTGCTTAACTGAAATTATACTTGATGTATGTTATTCTTTCATACAAGTATTGTTTTATAAAATTAGTTCATAAAATACTTGATAACTCAGGAACAATTCAAATCCATAGAAAAAAAACTCTTTATTTTATAAAATTATTAATTCTATATAAAAGTACTTTAATATCATATACTTTGTCAGGAATAAACATGTGAATGGTATTCCTATTTCTATATGATTTGATTATGATATATATGAATGAATATGCAAGTATGTTTGCATGAAGAAAAGCTGTTAAGTCCTTTGATAGATAATAGAAATATATGTACAAGGACTTAGAATGAATTGATCAAAAATGTTAGGTTGATCCTACATAAGCAAAACGGCTTTGTAAAGTCCTTAAAAAGAAATGATGTACAAGGACTATAAATATAGAAAGATCAAGCTTGTTAGGTTGATCTTATGATGTAATAGATAGGCTTGTCTGATCGTCGAGCACTGCACCAGAAGTCGTAGTCTGCCAGGAGAGTCAGAGTAAACTTGGGAGCTATCGAGGCAGAATAAGAGTATGCAAGATAGTGAGATCTCAGAGTTCGTAGACTTCCAGGGGAAACGAAGAAGGATCGTAGTGTGTCGAGAAGAGTCTCCTCGAGATCGTAGTGTACTGAGGAAGTCATGTTCTGAATCGTAGAGACAGCCTACCTATAAGCCGAACGACAATCTGCCGAAACTAAGTATGAAATGCACTCTACGCTCAGAGTCGTAGAGTCTAGCGATGCCGAAGTCAAAGACAAGGATCGTAGACCACACTCTGCGATCGTAGAGTCCATTAAACAAATGCAGAGATCGTAGTCGGACAAGATCAGATGAAGACAACAAGCTCAAGTCAGCAATCGTAGAGTGGACTCAACGTTCACCAAGCTAACTCTACAATCGTAGTGTGCAGAGACAAAGATCATAGTGTGATCTCAGAAACGTAGAGTCTGCACAGCCGAAGCTGAATCGTAGAGTGCAGAACTACGACTCCAACAGTAATGCTCACAATGCTAAGTCAGAATCGTAGAGCAGATACGGTTCTCAACGAATGAGCACTCCCAGAATATCCAAAGATACGAAGCCTCTGGTTGGCACTGCAAAGATGTAATCCACAGAAGGGAACCAGAGAGCACTCAACGAATGGCATGCAGGCTAGCAGAAGAAGTAAGCACCAAACCAATCAGCATCAAGATTGAGTTGAAAGGCCGTTCGTGATGAAGTCTTCCACAAGATGATTCAAAGAAGACTTCAGCAGTTGACTAAGGAAAAGTCAGCTAAAGCAGTTGCTATCAAGAAAACAGAAGACAACAATCTTGGAAGCAACCAGGATCGTAGTGTTTGTCAGACAAAGAAAGAACTGATGGAAGGTGAACCGAGATACTGGTCAGCTTCTGAAGAGCAAGGCTAAAGTGATTAAGTGCAGGGTCAGTTCATTGATGATAAGTGAGCGGAAGATCACCAGGAGAAAGCAAGCTGGACGCGCCACAAATCTGAAGTGTCTTGATATTCAGAAGGGAACCAGAGCAAGGAATTAAGCCATCAGTATCTGAGAACAGTCAAAGCAAACAGAAGTATTGAAGCACTGCACAATACAAGGAAGAGGTGTTCTACATTGAAGATCCAATCAACACTCTTCTAGATCGTAGTGTTGTCTCTACCAGTCAAAAAGACACTACGATCAGGTCCCTGAAGACGTGCATCAGAATCGTAGAGCTCGGATACCTGAAGATTGAGGCATTGGCAACGGTTCAATCTGAAGGGTAATTCGGACAAGTGCTTATTGAGAGCATCGATGCAAAAGGACAACCTCTGATCAAGAAATCAGAGGAAATAAAGTCTTCGACCAGCCCAGGACAGTAAAGTGATACATCTGACAGGGTAGGTGAAAAGTAGACTGCAGAGTCAGAAAAAGTATGTCATGTCACATCAAGCAGTCTACATCAAGCAACTTGAGATCTGTGAAGACATTTTGAATAGCTTCCAACGGCTACTTTCCAACGGAAGGATTGGGAAGATGTATAAATGTAGAAGAGCTTCAAAGATCAAAAAGTTGCTGGAGAAGTTGAGTTTTGGAGAGGAGGTGGACTGATCGAATCAAGTAATAGTGAGTCCAGAGACTCACTCTACGATCCACCAAGAACACTCAAAAGTCAGATCAAGCAAGAAGTAGAAGTGTGAGTTCTACTATGTAGAAGTGAGAGTTCTACTACATGAAGAGTGTTCTGAACTGCCGAGAGAAAGAAGAGCATCATGCCATCTGGATGTCCATCATGGGAAGACTCTAAGTACAATAGAGAAGAGCTTACGGTCATCTTAGCAAGTCCATCATGGGAAGGCATCGAGTAGCAAGAAGGGAGATCACAAAAGCCATCTTGGTGTCAAGCTTGAGAAAGCTTCTAGGTACCTTGAAGAAGAGCTTACAGTCATCCTAGAAGCCTCTCATGTGCAGCCATCAAGTACCAACGAGAATGATCTTCAAGGCAGTTCGTCAAGGGGTCATCCGGAGTAGTTGAACAACCTAAGAAGCTGAGCATCATGCAACACTCAACTGCTCTTCAAGGATGATCAAGCCGAAACTGCTAAAGATAGAAGATGTTCAGAGCATGAAGACATCTTAGCAGCTCAGCACCGACTCCAACAACAACTCAAAGAAGCCAGGGCCTGAAGGGTCCTTGTCCGGAGGGACTAAACAAAGCAGGGCCAAAGGGTCCTTGTCCAGAGGGACTAAACGAAGTTCCAAGCCTGCTGGGCTTGAAGAGTTCCTAGGGAACTAGAGAAGTCCCAAGGCTGCTGGCCTTGAAGAGTTCTTAGTGAACTGAAGTCCCAAGGCTGCTGGCCTTGAAGGAATCTTAATGATTCAGGGTGCTGCCCTTCCTTAGTGGAAATCCTGCTAGTTGAAAGCAGAAGAGTGGATTAAGAGCTTGAGTCTCTGAACCACTTAAAACCCCTTGTGTCTTTTACTTTATGTCATTTACATTAAGTCTATAACTGCTATAACTGCTATGTATGTTTTAACTGCTTACAACTAAACTAACTCAACGAACAATGTTTGTATGATTATGCATATATCAATGAAGGAGGGGAATCTTTTATTTATTTCGCTGTGCTTGAAAAGATTCTATGTTTGTCATATAATCTAATATGAACAATACTTCATAAACCAGAAAAGTATTTTAAAAGAAAAGAATCTATTCAACCCCCCCCCCCTTCTAGATCTATTGTGCCCTCTGGGATCTAACAATTGGTATCAGAGCAGGTTCTCATGCTGTTTTCTAAAGCTAATCGCTTTGAGTCTAATCCAAGGCACCAACATTGTTCTAAACTTAGTTTAGTAGTAAGTAACATGTTATATGCAGAAGAGCTCACATGTTGGAAATATTGTGTATAGGAAAAATTGTGTATACACCTGAAGCTGCTCAGATTGGTTCATATCCTCGATTGTTATAACAACAAGACCAATCCTAGCCTACAGTCAATCTTGCAGTCTGAAGATCAGACGAGAGAAAGAGAGCAAGAGACATCAGTAACAAGGAGTAAAGCATTCATCAGTCTGAAAGATGAAAAGGTCACGCGTACAAAGAAATGACTGATCAAGTGGAGACAGAAGATCCTCTCAATCTTATGAGTGACCAACCAACAACCGAGTGCTGTCTCTGAAAACTCAAGGATGTCAAAGATCTTAATGCCATGATTCTCTTGATCTACATCTTCAAGACCACGACTGATTGATGAAAGGCCGACAAGAGCATTAAGCTGAAAAGGGGCAAAAGTAAAATCTATGCACATCAATACCTGAACTCAGTATATCTAAAGTAAATGACTGTTAAGGAACTGACAGTAAAAAGGTACAGTTCCTTACCATCATTAATGTATACATCATAGTTGCACCATCTTATGAACTATGACAGTATTCTGTCAACAAGTCATAATCTTCCTAAAAAGGTGAATAGAGAAAGTAGTCTAAAGATGGAAAATTCAAATGTCTACAAACTTTCTCTTTAACCAAGCTTTAGGCTGAAGATGACGTCTTGAAGAAAATCTGAAATGGATCACAAGATTATCACAGACCAAATGAATCTTATGTTAAGTAATCATTGCTGTAGTGCTAGTATGTGTGTACAAGCCTATGTTCTAAGTGTTTAACAACACACAGAGAATGATCAGCTCTATAAAAGGATCTTGTTGATTTATAGAAACTGATCACATCCATAAATCAACTAGATACTCATAAATCACAGAGTTGATTCACACTATGTGAACACTTAAACATTGTGAACATAACCCAGTAAATGATGAAACCATCATAGATAAAGAGTGTGTCATTAATCGTCAAATCCTACACACACTCACCGTCATGCATCCAAAATGTATTATCCCAAGATAGTTGCATGCATGAATGTCTGTTGGTGATAAACATGATGATTATCCAGATAAGAGGAATAGGGGTTTAGAAAACTAACCTAGCAGGACCCATTCAACAATGGGGACCAAAAGTAGAAATTGCTTGAACCTGCAGGTACTTGGTCAGTCTGACCACACTAAGGAATGCTGAAGCAGGAGACTTCATTCAAAAGGATTCAACCAGCAGAAGGCTAAGGACTATTCAGAGAAAAGTCTGATAAAGTCCATATATGTCCAAGCCTGTCCTTGAAGACCCTCTGAGATAACCTGAATGGAGCTCACATGGCTGCAAATCTGTATATGGGAGCATGCCATGCAGCAGAAGACAAAAGAGGATTCTATGTGACCATGCCAAGAGAGATACGCTTTATGGAAAGGATCCTCAAGGGAAGCTCACAATAGAAGATCTTTGAGCTTGAGACAAAAGGAGTTCTCTACGTAGCAGAACTTCTCAAAACTAAGGACTGTCAAAGAAGACTACGTTCGTAGTACTGTCAAATGATCGTAGAGTGATCAATCTTGAAAATACTCATCTCTACGATACAAGAAAGACTAAGCAACGATGATGATTCCAGTCAGAAGTAGAAGTGCTGGGCAGCCCTCAAATGAACATGAAGAAGGAATCACATCTATCTGAGATGACGGCATCAACAATGGGGGAGCAGTGATCTGTTAAGGAATAACTGCACCATTAACCTGGAAGAAATGTACCAGCTACAAAGTCCCAAAACCTTGTGGCTGATGAACCAAATGAAGATCCATAGTCAGTAGGATCGTCTCAAAACGAACAACTGATAACCCTTCAGCCACCTAATCCATAATCGTGAAGTGCCTACGATCAAACACATGATCGTAGAGTAAGAGTAGAAGGACACCACGATTTCAGCAATGCAGATACTTAAAGATGGTAGAAGATCTTCCCATAAAAAAAAGGGTCTAATGAGATGTCATTGAAAATCACTGTCTTAGTATTTCATCTGGAAAGCGCCTCAGGGACAAACCTAACCCTTAGCTAACTATAAGAGGTTGGCCCTTCCTGAGCTACCTTATCCCAGAAGGAATGCTTGATCTAGTTCATCTCAAAAGAACCAAGTCAGTCAACGATCGTAGAGTTAAACTTGAAGAGGACTAAACGATTGTAGTACAAACTTAACAATCGTAATGCTGTCTAAACGATCGTAGTGCAACCTCAGCGACAGAAGAAGACAACTCAACGATCGTAGTCCTACCAAAGGGAATTCCAGTTCAAGGAGTATGGAGAATGAGACATCTGCTAAGCCATTCAAGATTGAGGAGATAAATTCGAATACATCAGTGGATAAGTTATGCTGCATCAAGGTAAGGAGGAAAGACGAAGCCATCCACTGCAGCATCTCTCAGAAATTGATCATTGAGTAAACAAATGAAATCGTAGAGTCCATAGCTATCTCATCATATTACTTTACGAATCAAAAGGTCAACGGTCAAAGCCACGTCAATTAAACGTTCACTCCTCTGATAACTGAAAAGTTGTGGGAAGTTACAGCTCATTACTGGGCAACGTGCAACCAATGAAAAATTGACACATCACTGAGTATGCAGAGTTAGAAGGAACTGCCATAAAGACTAATTCAAATCTACAGACAGTTACCGGAAGATATCGAACCTTTCTCCCTCCCATTTTCAAAACCCTAGAAAGCTTTTCAAGAGCAAATCAGTTAACCTCCAGAGCCTTGCCAACAAGACAGTCATCTCGCATAAACCTTCTTATACTTAATACCCATATTCTTCAAACTACTCAAAATGGAAAACTGGCAGGTAATCACTGGTATTCAGCTTGGGACCAAATTGTTTAAGAAATCTGAAAAGAAGTTCAGAGATATTCTCGAGCTTGTAAAGAAGGCTGGATTTTCAGAATGTCTTGAAGCAGATACTCGAGTCTACTGCGACCTGGTTAAGGAGTTCTACTCAAACGTCTCTATAAGTTCGGAAACCCTTACCACCAAGGTTAAAGGTCAGTCTCTCAAGTTAAAATCTTCTGACCTAAACCAATGCCTAGGATTTCCTAACCAAGGCCTAAAGAACCTTGATGATGTCAACATTGAATTAGCTAAGGAAATTATGGGGTATCAAAGAAACCCTAGTTTCAAGGACATGAAGAAGAAGGAGTTCCCTGAGCAATATGAGTTCCTTGCTGAAATAGTTGGAAAGTGCATACTATGTAAGAACACTGCACATGACACAGTGATCGACCAGTAGTTGAAAATCATGTCTGCAATAGTGTTGAAGAAACAGATCGACTTTGGATCTATCTTGATAGATCAGATTTCCAAATGGGTAGAGAAAACTGAGAAGAAGCCCCTGACCAAGGTATATCATGGAAGGCTGTTAAGTATCATACTGATGAAAAAGCTAGGGGGAAAGATCAAGGATGATGAGGGAGAAGCCCTGAATGTACACAAGGTGATGTCTCCTCAATTATTTGAAAACTGGAAAAAGAACCCTAAGGAGAACAAAAGACTGACAGCTGGGAACAGTAGTAGAGCCTCTGCAAAAAAGAGGAAGACAGTAAAGGCAGAGAGCTCTGAGTCCAGTGACTCTGAAGCAGCTGAAATCACACCAGCTAAGAAGAAATCAAAAGTGGTGAAAAGAGCTGGTGATGTGAAGAAAGCCCAGGCCCCACTAAGGAGAGTCTCCTCCTTGATCAAGAGTAAAGAAGAAAAGGCCCAAACTGCTGAGACCACAAAAAGAAGAAGCAGCAGGTTGCTTCAAGGGCCAGTCTGCAAGAAAGCTAAGGTGGAGGACAAACCAACCTTAGCTTCTCAAATCAATACATCTGTTGATGAGGAAAGGTGCTCTAGTCCCATGACCAATACTCAGAGAAGCAACTCTGATGAAGAAAAAGAAATTTCTGATCAAAGTGCATCCCCAAATGCAACTGCCCCAACCAGCCCAGAGAATGGGTCAGAAAATGCTATCCAAGAAGAAGAAAAAGAGCATGTCCCCTCAATCCAAGAGAACTTTCATGATGACTCAGAAAATGATGAGGACAAGGAAGAAGAATCTGCCCCTGCCAGTGTGGATATTCAAAGAAGGTTATCGGATAAGGAAGTAGAGTCTGAGACTGAGGAAGAAGAAAAATTTGTCTCTCCGATAGTTGAACCTCCACAAAGAAGAAAGAGCTACAGACTGCAAGCCCAGTTTGCCTCAAAAAGGAACAGTGGCCAATCTAATGCCATCATTGAATTAAGTGATGATGAATCTGTATCCTCAGGAGAAGATGATGAAGAAAGAGTCAACAGTGAAGAAGAAATATCTAAGGAAAGTCTTGTTGAAGAAAGTTCAGAAAATGAAAGTCAGCAAGGACTCTCTGTTAGAGAAAATTCAGGAGAATCTGAACACGAAATACAACATGAAGATGATTCCTCTGCTGAAGCTGATCTAAATGGATCTGGTTCTGAGAAGGAAGAAGCTGGAAATGATTCCAACTCTGAAGATCAGGAATCAGGAAATTCAGAGCTTCACTCTGTTCTCTCACCTGCAAGATTTATCAGGAGAATAGTAGTAGAAATTCCCAATGAACCATCAGAGACTCCTCCTGAAAGATGGGTAAACCATGGAGGTGAGCAGATCAGAATAGTAAGAATGACCTCTTTTGACTTGGTCAAGAACTGGAACAACATGGAAATGGACTGCACAACCATTCTCTACAACCCTGATGATCTACTAATGAGATGGTTCTTCCAGTGGATGCCATGGCTAAAGGCCATTACTGAAAAAGATGGAAGCTACTTCAGTTGGTGTTATAAGCAGTTTCCAAGCATGGAACTGGTGGCTCAGAACTTTCCGAGAGTGAGGAAGTTTGCCACCACGCTGATCACAAACCAGCCCCACTTCAAGATCTATCGACATGCTGGAAATCTCTACATCCCCTACGATCGCAGGGTGGACTCTGAAGGAAGAAGAACCATGTCCAAGAAGCTGATCGTAGAGTCTGATCACTCTACTGCTTATGATGTTCAAATCCAATCTCAGGAGTCTCCTTATGATCAAGCACTGCTAACAGTCACTCCATCATCCTCCACAAGCAATTGGTACTCCACGATTGTTCAGATTATCCACACCTTTGAAAATTTGTCCAAAGATGATAATCGTAGAGTCCAATCCATTGCTCCACCTGAAGCTACCAATCAAAATGATCAAACTGCTTTGGAGCAGGAACTACTGAAGAGCTCTGATGATTTAAGCAAGAAGATATTTATGCTCACTGAAGAGACACAGAAGCAGACAGCAGCAGGAGATGATTCCTTCCAGCACAAGCTTCAAGCTATCTTGGCTGATGTATCTCTCAAACTCCAAGAGAGAGATAACATCTATCAGAAGGCCATCCAAGATCAGAAGGCAGAAGCTCTACAAGTTCAGAAGGCCAATGCAAAGCAGATCGAAGCCCTCTCTGATAAGATTGACGATCTGAAACAGTCCTTCTCTGTGCAACTTGAACTCAGACAGCAAGAACTAAAGTTTGAAGTTGCAAACTCCTCCTACCTGATGGAGCAGCTTATGTCCAACATGGAGCAGCTCTCTCAAATGATTGATGACAAAAAGGGGGAGAAAGAGAGGCGAAGAAAGAAGAGGAGCAAGAGGCTTCAAAAGAAGAGCAGGGGGTTAAGGGAGAAAAAGTCAAAGAAGAAGAAAGCAGCAGCAGATAGAGAATCATCATCTGAGGGGGAGCCTGAAGATGATGATACCAAGATCACAGAAGCTGAAGGGAAGCCAGATCAGAAAAATGATGAAGGGAAATCAAGAAAAGAGAAAAGTTCATCATCAGAGGAGAAGCAAGAGCAAGAAGCAGCAGCTGATGAGTAGCCGATCAACAAGAATCCTGGAATCATATATGGAGCCAAGGAGGTATATCTCTAGTCTGTTAGTATGTTCTGGATCCAGGATTTAGAATGTCTGAATATATAATTGCCATATTAATATAAATGACATTCATGATTAACTGTTTAGAAATACAGCTTCTCACTGTATCTAAGATTCATTCATAACATGCATATGCACTTATTGTTTTTGTCATAATCAAATAGGGGGAGATTGTCAGGAATAAACATGTGAATGGTATTCCTATTTCTATATGATTTGATTATGATATATATGAATGAATATGCAAGTATGTTTGCATGAAGAAAAGCTGTTAAGTCCTTTGATAGATAATAGAAATATATGTACAAGGACTTAGAATGAATTGATCAAAAATGTTAGGTTGATCCTACATAAGCAAAACGGCTTTGTAAAGTCCTTAAAAAGAAATGATGTACAAGGACTATAAATATAGAAAGATCAAGCTTGTTAGGTTGATCTTATGATGTAATAGATAGGCTTGTCTGATCGTCGAGCACTGCACCAGAAGTCGTAGTCTGCCAGGAGAGTCAGAGTAAACTTGGGAGCTATCGAGGCAGAATAAGAGTATGCAAGATAGTGAGATCTCAGAGTTCGTAGACTTCCAGGGGAAACGAAGAAGGATCGTAGTGTGTCGAGAAGAGTCTCCTCGAGATCGTAGTGTACTGAGGAAGTCATGTTCTGAATCGTAGAGACAGCCTACCTATAAGCCGAACGACAATCTGCCGAAACTAAGTATGAAATGCACTCTACGCTCAGAGTCGTAGAGTCTAGCGATGCCGAAGTCAAAGACAAGGATCGTAGACCACACTCTGCGATCGTAGAGTCCATTAAACAAATGCAGAGATCGTAGTCGGACAAGATCAGATGAAGACAACAAGCTCAAGTCAGCAATCGTAGAGTGGACTCAACGTTCACCAAGCTAACTCTACAATCGTAGTGTGCAGAGACAAAGATCATAGTGTGATCTCAGAAACGTAGAGTCTGCACAGCCGAAGCTGAATCGTAGAGTGCAGAACTACGACTCCAACAGTAATGCTCACAATGCTAAGTCAGAATCGTAGAGCAGATACGGTTCTCAACGAATGAGCACTCCCAGAATATCCAAAGATACGAAGCCTCTGGTTGGCACTGCAAAGATGTAATCCACAGAAGGGAACCAGAGAGCACTCAACGAATGGCATGCAGGCTAGCAGAAGAAGTAAGCACCAAACCAATCAGCATCAAGATTGAGTTGAAAGGCCGTTCGTGATGAAGTCTTCCACAAGATGATTCAAAGAAGACTTCAGCAGTTGACTAAGGAAAAGTCAGCTAAAGCAGTTGCTATCAAGAAAACAGAAGACAACGGTCTTGGAAGCAACCAGGATCGTAGTGTTTGTCAGACAAAGAAAGAACTGATGGAAGGTGAACCGAGATACTGGTCAGCTTCTGAAGAGCAAGGCTAAAGTGATTAAGTGCAGGGTCAGTTCATTGATGATAAGTGAGCGGAAGATCACCAGGAGAAAGCAAGCTGGACGCGCCACAAATCTGAAGTGTCTTGATATTCAGA
Source organism: Panax japonicus (assembly GCA_020205505.1). NCBI lineage: Eukaryota > Viridiplantae > Streptophyta > Magnoliopsida > Apiales > Araliaceae > Panax > Panax japonicus. The sequence continues at coordinate 49,319,732 of CM035102.1, read as the reverse complement.
AGGGAACCAGAGCAAGGAATTAAGCCATCAGTATCTGAGAACAGTCAAAGCAAACAGAAGTATTGAAGCACTGCACAATACAAGGAAGAGGTGTTCTACATTGAAGATCCAATCAACACTCTTCTAGATCGTAGTGTTGTCTCTACCAGTCAAAAAGACACTACGATCAGGTCCCTGAAGACGTGCATCAGAATCGTAGAGCTCGGATACCTGAAGATTGAGGCATTGGCAACGGTTCAATCTGAAGGGTAATTCGGACAAGTGCTTATTGAGAGCATCGATGCAAAAGGACAACCTCTGATCAAGAAATCAGAGGAAATAAAGTCTTCGACCAGCCCAGGACAGTAAAGTGATACATCTGACAGGGTAGGTGAAAAGTAGACTGCAGAGTCAGAAAAAGTATGTCATGTCACATCAAGCAGTCTACATCAAGCAACTTGAGATCTGTGAAGACATTTGAATAGCTTCCAACGGCTACTTTCCAACGGAAGGATTGGGAAGATGTATAAATGTAGAAGAGCTTCAAAGATCAAAAGTTGCTGGAGAAGTTGAGTTTTGGAGAGGAGGTGGACTGATCGAATCAAGTAATAGTGAGTCCAGAGACTCACTCTACGATCCACCAAGAACACTCAAAAGTCAGATCAAGCAAGAAGTAGAAGTGTGAGTTCTACTATGTAGAAGTGAGAGTTCTACTACATGAAGAGTGTTCTGAACTGCCGAGAGAAAGAAGAGCATCATGCCATCTGGATGTCCATCATGGGAAGACTCTAAGTACAATAGAGAAGAGCTTACGGTCATCTTAGCAAGTCCATCATGGGAAGGCATCGAGTAGCAAGAAGGGAGATCACAAAAGCCATCTTGGTGTCAAGCTTGAGAAAGCTTCTAGGTACCTTGAAGAAGAGCTTACAGTCATCCTAGAAGCCTCTCATGTGCAGCCATCAAGTACCAACGAGAATGATCTTCAAGGCAGTTCGTCAAGGGGTCATCCGGAGTAGTTGAACAACCTAAGAAGCTGAGCATCATGCAACACTCAACTGCTCTTCAAGGATGATCAAGCCGAAACTGCTAAAGATAGAAGATGTTCAGAGCATGAAGACATCTTAGCAGCTCAGCACCGACTCCAACAACAACTCAAAGAAGCCAGGGCCTGAAGGGTCCTTGTCCGGAGGGACTAAACAAAGCAGGGCCAAAGGGTCCTTGTCCAGAGGGACTAAACGAAGTTCCAAGCCTGCTGGGCTTGAAGAGTTCCTAGGGAACTAGAGAAGTCCCAAGGCTGCTGGCCTTGAAGAGTTCTTAGTGAACTGAAGTCCCAAGGCTGCTGGCCTTGAAGGAATCTTAATGATTCAGGGTGCTGCCCTTCCTTAGTGGAAATCCTGCTAGTTGAAAGCAGAAGAGTGGATTAAGAGCTTGAGTCTCTGAACCACTTAAAACCCCTTGTGTCTTTTACTTTATGTCATTTACATTAAGTCTATAACTGCTATAACTGCTATGTATGTTTTAACTGCTTACAACTAAACTAACTCAACGAACAATGTTTGTATGATTATGCATATATCAATGAAGGAGGGGAATCTTTTATTTATTCCGCTGTGCTTGAAAAGATTCTATGTTTGTCATATAATCTAATATGAACAATACTTCATAAACCAGAAAAGTATTTTAAAAGAAAAGAATCTATTCAACCCCCCCCCCCTTCTAGATCTATTGTGCCCTCTGGGATCTAACAATTGGTATCAGAGCAGGTTCTCATGCTGTTTTCTAAAGCTAATCGCTTTGAATCTGATCCAAGGCACCAACATTGTTCTAAACTTAGTTTAGTAGTAAGTAACATGTTATATGCAGAAGAGCTCACATGTTGGAAATATTGTGTATAGGAAAAATTGTGTATACACCTGAAGCTGCTCAGATTGGTTCATATCCTCGATTGTTATAACAACAAGACCAATCCTAGCCTACAGTCAATCTTGCAGTCTGAAGATCAGACGAGAGAAAGAGAGCAAGAGACATCAGTAACAAGGAGTAAAGCATTCATCAGTCTGAAAGATGAAAAGGTCACGCGTACAAAGAAATGACTGATCAAGTGGAGACAGAAGATCCTCTCAATCTTATGAGTGACCAACCAACAACCGAGTGCTGTCTCTGAAAACTCAAGGATGTCAAAGATCTTAATGCCATGATTCTCTTGATCTACATCTTCAAGACCACGACTGATTGATGAAAGGCCGACAAGAGCATTAAGCTGAAAAGGGGCAAAAGTAAAATCTATGCACATCAATACCTGAACTCAGTATATCTAAAGTAAATGACTGTTAAGGAACTGACAGTAAAAAGGTACGGTTCCTTACCATCATTAATGTATACATCATAGTTGCACCATCTTATGAACTATGACAGTATTCTGTCAACAAGTCATAATCTTCCTAAAAAGGTGAATAGAGAAAGTAGTCTAAAGATGGAAAATTCAAATGTCTACAAACTTTCTCTTTAACCAAGCTTTAGGCTGAAGATGACGTCTTGAAGAAAATCTGAAATGGATCACAAGATTATCACAGACCAAATGAATCTTATGTTAAGTAATCATTGCTGTAGTGCTAGTATGTGTGTACAAGCCTATGTTCTAAGTGTTTAACAACACACAGAGAATGATCAGCTCTATAAAGAGGATCTTGTTGATTTATAGAAACTGATCACATCCATAAATCAACTAGATACTCATAAATCAGCAGAGTTGATTCACACTATGTGAACACTTAAACATTGTGAACATAACCCAGTAAATGATGAAACCATCATAGATAAAGAGTGTGTCATTAATCGTCAAATCCTACACACACTCACCGTCATGCATCTAAAATGTATTATCCCAAGATAGTTGCATGCATGAATGTCTGTTGGTGATAAACATGATGATTATCCAAATAAGAGGAATAGGGGTTTAGAAAACTAACCTAGCAGGACCCATTCAACAATGGGGACCAAAAGTAGAAATTACTTGAACCTGCAGGTACTTGGTCAGTCTGACCACACTAAGGAATGCTGAAGCAGGAGACTTCATTCAAAAGGATTCAACCAGCAGAAGGCTAAGGACTATTCAGAGAAAAGTCTGATAAAGTCCATATATGTCCAAGCCTGTCCTTGAAGACCCTCTGAGCTAACCTGAATGGAGCTCACATGGCTGCAAATCTGTATATGGGAGCATGCCATGCAGCAGAAGATAAAAGAGGATTCTATGTGACCATGCCAAGAGAGATACGCTTTATGGAAAGGATCCTCAAGGGAAGCTCACAATAGAAGATCTTTGAGCTTGAGACAAAAGGAGTTCTCTACGTAAGCAGAACTTCTCAAAACTAAGGACTGTCAAAGAAGACTACGTTCGTAGTACTGTCAAATGATCGTAGAGTGATCAATCTTGAAAATACTCATCTCTACGATACAAGAAAGACTAAGCAACGATGATGATTCCAGTCAGAAGTAGAAGTGCTGGGCAGCCCTCAAATGAACATGAAGAAGGAATCACATCTATCTGAGATGACGGCATCAACAATGGGGGAGTAGTGATCTGTTAAGGAATAACTGCACCATTAACCTGGAAGAGATGTACCAGCTACAAAGTCCCAAAACCTTGTGGCTGATGAACCAAATGAAGATCCATAGTCAGTAGGATCGTCTCAAAACGAACTACTGATAACCCTTCAGCCACCTAATCCATAATCGTGAAGTGCCTACGATCAAACACATGATCGTAGAGTAAGAGTAGAAGGACACCACGATTTCAGCAATGCAGATACTTAAAGATGATAGAAGATCTTCCCATCAAAAAGGGTCTAATGAGATGTCATTGAAAATCACTGTCTTAGTATTTCATCTGGAAAGCGCCTCAGGGACAAACCTGACCCTTAGCTAACTCTAAGAGGTTGGCCCTTCCTGAGCTACCTTATCCCAGAAGGAATGCTTGATCTAGTTCATCTCAAAAGAACCAAGTCAGTCAACGATCGTAGAGTTAAACTTGAAGAGGACTAAACGATTGTAGTACAAACTCAACAATCGTAATGCTGTCTAAACGATCGTAGTGCAACCTCAGCGACAGAAGAAGATAACTCAACGATCGTAGTCCTACCAAAGGGTATTCCAGTTCAAGGAGTATGAAGAATGAGACATCTGCTAAGCCATTCAAGATTGAGGAGATAAGTTCGAATACATCAGTGATTGAGCTTATGCTGCATCAAGGTAAGGAGGAAAGACGAAGCCATCCACTGCAGCATCTCTCAGAAATTGATCATTGAGTAAACAAATGAAATCGTAGAGTCCATAGCTATCTCATCATATTACTTTACGAATCAAAAGGTCAACGGTCAAAGCCACGTCAATTAAACGTTCACTCCTCTGATAACTGAAAAGTTGTGGGAAGTTACAGCTCATTACTGGGCAACGTGCAACCAATGAAAATTGACACATCACTGAGTATGCAGAGTTAGAAGGAACTGCCATAAAGATTAAGTTCAAATCTACAGACAGTTACCGAAAGATATCGAACCTTTCTCCCTCCCATTTTCAAAACCCTAGAAAGCTTTTCAAGAGCAAATCAGTTAACCTCCAGAGCCTTGCCAACAAGACAGTCATCTCGCATAAACCTTCTTATACTTAATACCCATATTCTTCAAACTACTCAAAATGGAAAACTGGCAAGGTATCACTGGTATTCAGCTTGGGACCAAATTGTTTAAGAAATCTGAAAAGAAGTTCAGAGATATTCTCGAGCTTGTAAAGAAGGCTGGATTTTCCGAATGCCTTGAAGCAGATACTCGAGTCTACTGCAACCTGGTTAAAGAGTTCTACTCAAACGTCTCTATAAAGTTCGGAAACCCTTACCACCAAGGTTAAAGGTCAGTCTCTCAAGTTAAAATCTTCTGACCTAAACCAATGCCTAGGATTTCCTAACCAAGGCCTAAAGAACCTTGATGATGTCAATATTGAATTAGCTAAGGAAATTATGGGGTATCAAAGAAACCCTAGTTTCAAGGACATGAAGAAGAAGGAGTTCCCTGAGCAATATGAGTTCCTCGCTGAAATAGTTGGAAAGTGCATACTATGTAAGAACACTGCACATGACACAGTGATCGACCAGCAGTTGAAAATCATGTCTGCAATAGTGTTGAAGAAACAGATCGACTTTGGATCTATCTTGATAGATCAGATCTCCAAATGGGTAGAGAAAACTGAGAAGAAGCCCCTGACCAAGGTATATCATGGAAGGCTGTTAAGTATCATACTGATGAAAAAGCTAGGGGGAAAGATCAAGGATGATGAGGGAGAAGCCCTGAATGTACACAAGGTGATGTCTCCTCAATTATTTGAAAACTGGAAAAAGAACCCTAAGGAGAACAAAAGACTGACAGCTGGGAACAGTAGTAGAGCCTCTGCAAAAAAGAGGAAGACAGTAAAGGCAGAGAGCTCTGAGTCCAGTGACTCTGAAGCAGCTGAAATCACACCAGCTAAGAAGAAATCAAAAGTGGTGAAAAGAGCTGGTGATGTGAAGAAAGCCCAGGCCCCACCAAGGAGAGTCTCCTCCTTGATCAAGAGTAAAGAAGAAAAGGCCCAAACTGCTGAGACCACAAAAAGAAGAAGCAGCAGGTTGCTTCAAGGGCCAGTCTGCAAGAAAGCTAAGGTGGAGGACAAACCAACCTTAGCTTCTCAAATCAATACATCTGTTGATGAGGAAAGGTGCTCTAGTCCCATGACCAATACTCAGAGAAGCAACTCTGATGAAGAAAAAGAAATTTCTGATCAAAGTGCATCCCCAAATGCAACTGCCCCAACCAGCCCAGAGAATGGGTCAGAAAATGCTATCCAAGAAGAAGAAAAAGAGCATGTCCCCTCAATCCAAGAGAACTTTCATGATGACTCAGAAAATGATGAGGACAAGGAAGAAGAATCTGCCCCTGCCAGTGTGGATATTCAAAGAAGGTTATCGGATAAGGAAGTAGAGTCTGAGACTGAGGAAGAAGAAAAATTTGTCTCTCCGATAGTTGAACCTCCACAAAGAAGAAAGAGCTACAGACTGCAAGCCCAGTTTGCCTCAAAAAGGAACAGTGGCCAATCTAATGCCATCATTGAATTAAGTGATGATGAATCTGTATCCTCAGGAGAAGATGATGAAGAAAGAGTCAACAGTGAAGAAGAAATATCTAAGGAAAGTCTTGTTGAAGAAAGTTCAGAAAATGAAAGTCAGCAAGGACTCTCTGTTAGAGAAATTCAGGAGAATCTGAACACGAAATACAACATGAAGATGATTCCTCTGCTGAAGCTGATCTAAATGGATCTGGTTCTGAGAAGGAAGAAGCTGGAAATGATTCCAACTCTGAAGATCAGGAATCAGGAAATTCAGAGCTTCACTCTGTTCTCTCACCTGCAAGATTTATCAGGAGAATAGTAGTAGAAATTCCCAATGAACCATCAGAGACTCCTCCTGAAAGATGGGTAAACCATGGAGGTGAGCAGATCAGAATAGTAAGAATGACCTCTTTTGACTTGGTCAAGAACTGGAACAACATGGAAATGGACTGCACAACCATTCTCTACAACCCTGATGATCTACTAATGAGATGGTTCTTCCAGTGGATGCCATGGCTAAAGGCCATTACTGAAAAAGATGGAAGCTACTTCAGTTGGTGTTATAAGCAGTTTCCAAGCATGGAACTGGTGGCTCAGAACTTTCCGAGAGTGAGGAAGTTTGCCACCACGCTGATCACAAACCAGCCCCACTTCAAGATCTATCGACATGCTGGAAATCTCTACATCCCCTACGATCGCAGGGTGGACTCTGAAGGAAGAAGAACCATGTCCAAGAAGCTGATCGTAGAGTCTGATCACTCTACTGCTTATGATGTTCAAATCCAATCTCAGGAGTCTCCTTATGATCAAGCACTGCTAACAGTCACTCCATCATCCTCCACAAGCAATTGGTACTCCACGATTGTTCAGATTATCCACACCTTTGAAAATTTGTCCAAAGATGATAATCGTAGAGTCCAATCCATTGCTCCACCTGAAGCTACCAATCAAAATGATCAAACTGCTTTGGAGCAGGAACTACTGAAGAGCTCTGATGATTTAAGCAAGAAGATATTATGCTCACTGAAGAGACACAGAAGCAGACAGCAGCAGGAGATGATTCCTTCCAGCACAAGCTTCAAGCTATCTTGGCTGATGTATCTCTCAAACTCCAAGAGAGAGATAACATCTATCAGAAGGCCATCCAAGATCAGAAGGCAGAAGCTCTACAAGTTCAGAAGGCCAATGCAAAGCAGATCGAAGCCCTCTCTGATAAGATTGACGATCTGAAACAGTCCTTCTCTGTGCAACTTGAACTCAGACAGCAAGAACTAAAGTTTGAAGTTGCAAACTCCTCCTACCTGATGGAGCAGCTTATGTCCAACATGGAGCAGCTCTCTCAAATGATTGATGACAAAAAGGGGGAGAAAGAGAGGCGAAGAAAGAAGAGGAGCAAGAGGCTTCAAAAGAAGAGCAGGGGGTTAAGGGAGAAAAAGTCAAAGAAGAAGAAAGCAGCAGCAGATAGAGAATCATCATCTGAGGGGGAGCCTGAAGATGATGATACCAAGATCACAGAAGCTGAAGGGAAGCCAGATCAGAAAAATGATGAAGGGAAATCAAGAAAAGAGAAAAGTTCATCATCAGAGGAGAAGCAAGAGCAAGAAGCAGCAGCTGATGAGTAGCCGATCAACAAGAATCCTGGAATCATATATGGAGCCAAGGAGGTATATCTCTAGTCTGTTAGTATGTTCTGGATCCAGGATTTAGAATGTCTGAATATATAATTGCCATATTAATATAAATGACATTCATGATTAACTGTTTAGAAATACAGCTTCTCACTGTATCTAAGATTCATTCATAACATGCATATGCACTTATTGTTTTTGTCATAATCAAATAGGGGGAGATTGTCAGGAATAAACATGTGAATGGTATTCCTATTTCTATATGATTTGATTATGATATATATGAATGAATATGCAAGTATGTTTGCATGAAGAAAAGTTGTTAAGTCCTTTGATAGATAATAGAAATATATGTACAAGGACTTAGAATGAATTGATCAAAAATGTTAGGTTGATCCTACATAAGCAAAACGGCTTTGTAAAGTCCTTAAAAAGAAATGATGTACAAGGACTATAAATATAGAAAGATCAAGCTTGTTAGGTTGATCTTATGATGTAATAGATAGGCTTGTCTGATCGTCGAGCACTGCACCAGAAGTCGTAGTCTGCCAGGAGAGTCAGAGTAAACTTGGGAGCTATCGAGGCAGAATAAGAGTATGCAAGATAGTGAGATCTCAGAGTTCGTAGACTTCCAGGGGAAACGAAGAAGGATCGTAGTGTGTCGAGAAGAGTCTCCTCGAGATCGTAGTGTACTGAGGAAGTCATGTTCTGAATCGTAGAGACAGCCTACCTATAAGCCGAACGACAATCTGCCGAAACTAAGTATGAAATGCACTCTACGCTCAGAGTCGTAGAGTCTAGCGATGCCGAAGTCAAAGACAAGGATCGTAGACCACACTCTGCGATCGTAGAGTCCATTAAACAAATGCAGAGATCGTAGTCGGACAAGATCAGATGAAGACAACAAGCTCAAGTCAGCAATCGTAGAGTGGACTCAACGTTCACCAAGCTAACTCTACAATCGTAGTGTGCAGAGACAAAGATCATAGTGTGATCTCAGAAACGTAGAGTCTGCACAGCCGAAGCTGAATCGTAGAGTGCAGAACTACGACTCCAACAGTAATGCTCACAATGCTAAGTCAGAATCGTAGAGCAGATACGGTTCTCAACGAATGAGCACTCCCAGAATATCCAAAGATACGAAGCCTCTGGTTGGCACTGCAAAGATGTAATCCACAGAAGGGAACCAGAGAGCACTCAACGAATGGCATGCAGGCTAGCAGAAGAAGTAAGCACCAAACCAATCAGCATCAAGATTGAGTTGAAAGGCCGTTCGTGATGAAGTCTTCCACAAGATGATTCAAAGAAGACTTCAGCAGTTGACTAAGGAAAAGTCAGCTAAAGCAGTTGCTATCAAGAAAACAGAAGACAACGGTCTTGGAAGCAACCAGGATCGTAGTGTTTGTCAGACAAAGAAAGAACTGATGGAAGGTGAACCGAGATACTGGTCAGCTTCTGAAGAGCAAGGCTAAAGTGATTAAGTGCAGGGTCAGTTCATTGATGATAAGTGAGCGGAAGATCACCAGGAGAAAGCAAGCTGGACGCGCCACAAATCTGAAGTGTCTTGATATTCAGAAGGGAACCAGAGCAAGGAATTAAGCCATCAGTATCTGAGAACAGTCAAAGCAAACAGAAGTATTGAAGCACTGCACAATACAAGGAAGAGGTGTTCTACATTGAAGATCCAATCAACACTCTTCTAGATCGTAGTGTTGTCTCTACCAGTCAAAAAGACACTACGATCAGGTCCCTGAAGACGTGTATCAGAATCGTAGAGCTCGGATACCTGAAGATTGAGGCATTGGCAACGGTTCAATCTGAAGGGTAATTCGGACAAGTGCTTATTGAGAGCATCGATGCAAAAGGACAACCTCTGATCAAGAAATCAGAGGAAATAAAGTCTTCGACCAGCCCAGGACAGTAAAGTGATACATCTGACAGGGTAGGTGAAAAGTAGACTGCAGAGTCAGAAAAAGTATGTCATGTCACATCAAGCAGTCTACATCAAGCAACTTGAGATCTGTGAAGACATTTTGAATAGCTTCCAACGGCTACTTTCCAACGGAAGGATTGGGAAGATGTATAAATGTAGAAGAGCTTCAAAGATCAAAAAGTTGCTGGAGAAGTTGAGTTTTGGAGAGGAGGTGGACTGATCGAATCAAGTAATAGTGAGTCCAGAGACTCACTCTACGATCCACCAAGAACACTCAAAAGTCAGATCAAGCAAGAAGTAGAAGTGTGAGTTCTACTATGTAGAAGTGAGAGTTCTACTACATGAAGAGTGTTCTGAACTGCCGAGAGAAAGAAGAGCATCATGCCATCTGGATGTCCATCATGGGAAGACTCTAAGTACAATAGAGAAGAGCTTACGGTCATCTTAGCAAGTCCATCATGGGAAGGCATCGAGTAGCAAGAAGGGAGATCACAAAAGCCATCTTGGTGTCAAGCTTGAGAAAGCTTCTAGGTACCTTGAAGAAGAGCTTACAGTCATCCTAGAAGCCTCTCATGTGCAGCCATCAAGTACCAACGAGAATGATCTTCAAGGCAGTTCGTCAAGGGGTCATCCGGAGTAGTTGAACAACCTAAGAAGCTGAGCATCATGCAACACTCAACTGCTCTTCAAGGATGATCAAGCCGAAACTGCTAAAGATAGAAGATGTTCAGAGCATGAAGACATCTTAGCAGCTCAGCACCGACTCCAACAACAACTCAAAGAAGCCAGGGCCTGAAGGGTCCTTTTCCTGAGGGACTAAACAAAGCAGGGCCAAAGGGTCCTTGTCCAGAGGGACTAAATGATGAGTGAGTTTTATACACATGAATTGGATACATTCGAGCTTAATTTATTGTTGTTCTCAAGTCTTTTAGGTTGTTTTTATGTGTTTGTGTCTATTCATGCATGTTTTATATTGTTTTGTAGGAATTGGGACAAAAGTTACTTGGATCAATGTTTAGGGTGGCTAGATTCGCGTTTTCGGCTTGCTATTTACACATCAGTTACTTCAGAGCCAATTTGACTATAGCTCCGGATATTATTTCACGAAACTTCAAGAATGAAAGTTGTAGATCTACTTTTTCTCGTTCCAGAACATCTTGAATCATCTAAATCGGAGTTCGGACGAAGAAGTTATGGCCATTTTCCCAAAGGACGTCAGAGCAGAAAATGTTGGAAAAGTAACAAGCGCCTAGGCGCTCCGAACAAGCCTAGACCAAGCGCCTAGGCGCTCCAAGTCAGAAACATAATGTAGCCCAAGCGCCTAGGCGCTTGAAAATGCCCTATGATGAGTGCCTAGGCGCTCTAGTGCGTAGAAAGTTGCGTTTTCAGCTGTCAAGTGGGTTTTTGAAGCCAAATAGGAGTCTGAATGAGGGCTGAGACCAATACAAATAGGAGAGGACTCTAGAAAAGCAAGAGAGAACGAATTTTGCAAGCAATCAATTCTTGAAGAGATTTGCAGAGAGAACAAGGAAGAAAAACACGAAGGAGAATTGCAAAGGCTGAAGATCTAAGAGAGAGTTTAAGAGCAAATTCAGAGTTTCTTCTTCTCTTCTCTAGTTTTATCTTTTGTAACTATCTGGGATGTTTGGTTTATTAACTTGGATGATGTTTTTCTTTATTACTATCATGAACTAAATTTTAATTAAGATTGCAATGGAACTTGGTATGTAGTTTAAATTGCAAGTTTCCCATTGAATGAAAGTTAGTTTTTATTGAATTGTTTATTATATCTTATGCTTATTGATTAATTGCCTGATCAAAAATTACTGTGATAATCTATATAAAATTGGAAGATGGAGTATAGATTGAGATCTGGATATGATAACATCTGTTCATATAATCTGAATAGGGTTAATATGATTAGCATGTAGGATAGGAATATACCTATGTGTCTTTTGTATCCATTGAAAGAATTTGTGCGTAAACCCTAATTAACTTGATTCACATAGGAATATAGTGAGTTGATTAATTGGGGTGTTCCTTTTAATTCTGCATCTTAAAGATTGGATTTAGGAGGATTTGTTCATGTGTCTTTGGAAGAAGTGCATGAATATTTATAAAGCATTCTTGGATAACAATTCATATTAATTGATTTATTTTAAATGGGAAGTAAGTTAGTTTAAATGAAATACCAAGGGAAGTTGTAATCTTAACATATTAAATCTGCAGATATTATTGTGAAATATTGGTTTTAATCATTAGTTTTGTTAAGTTTAAATTTAAAATCATAAACAAAATTTTCTTAGTTTAAAATAGGATTAATTGCATTAGAGTTAGTAATTGATAAATATTAGTCTATTTCCTCGTGGGAACGATATCCTTGATTGCTGAATATTACAATTGAACGCGTATACTTGCGTGGTAAAGTGTTATTAAAAAATTAGGTAACAAGTTTTTGGTGCCGTTGCCGGGGAAATTAGTTTAATATTTTGTCATTATTGATTTTTATAGCGTTAATCTTAATTTAAACATTTTTTTTTTATTTTTTTTTTGTCTCTAGTCTAATTCCTTTTCAGGCACCATGAACAACTATGACGATCATTGGTCATATTCGAGAATGACTCGGCCAAGGGAGGCAAAGAATTATGGACTCGATGAATTGTCAGCACAATTTGGAACACTTTCAAGGAAGATTGATGCTTTATCAGCACAACGTATTCAAAGTGTAGTGGTGATATGTGAGTATTGTGGTGGAAACCATTTGAGTCATCAATGCACCATCAGTTTCGAGTCGTTACAATATAGTGGTAACTTCAGCGATTATCCCAACAATTATGATTATTCCAGTAATTATCATCATGAGTGGGGGAATCCACTAAATCTTTCATGGAGTGATGACAATCAAGCCCAACCCTTTGCTCCATGCCAATCATACACTCCTGAATTACAAGTTCAACTCCCTAATCATGAAGAAGAAAGGATTTTAAACTTGGAAGGACGTATTTCCAAGTTCATGGTTTTGATTGAGGAGCAGACGAATAGTCAGGAGATGTCGATTCGAAATCTTGAGAACCAGATGGGACAACTTTTCAACGCCATCATCAATCACCCTCAAGGTGAAGTGTCAAGCAACATGGTTCCCGAGAATGATGGATTGCCCACGCTAAATCTGGAATCGGATGTTCCAAAAGAAAAGGATGTGGAAAGGGAGGAGACAAGTGGGGAGCAGGAAAAGAAGGTCGCCAAAGATCTAGCCTTGAGTTCTGACATAGATGAACCGATTTTGATAGTGCCCCATATATCTTCTCCACCAAAGTTTAAGGATCCGGTTAGATTTGCAATCATTTGTCCAATTGGTAGTCATGTCATTGGCAATACTCCATGTGACGTAAAAGCGAGTACAACTTCGAAGCCATGGTGCGATGAGTTGGAGAAGATAGAAGAAGAGATTGTTGTGTCTGACACGCCTCAATGCCAGAATTTATTCACAGACACAATGGAGAAAATGCCTAGATGTTGGACGTTCTTCAATCTAATCTTATATAAACAAAGCATGCTAGGTGACTTTAACTTGATGGCTATCTCAAATGGGAACCTACCAAAAGCTATATTATTTCCGATGGATGGAGGGTTCCTCAACTTTCGAAGAGGAATTGGATAGCATTGACCAGACAAAGTCAGGCTGAAAGACTATAAATCAAGCGCTGACTGGGAGGCAACCCAGGAATTTTTTATATTTATATGCTTTACTAGTTTATTTAGTAGATAGGAATTAAGTTGCTTATTAAGTTCTCTTATAATCTAATCCATGTTGTCTCTCTCTTCTTTGAAGGTATTGGAGGTCCAATGGATAGCAAAATGATCGTCATCGCCATCGCCACCATCAACTCACGCTTAGCTGATTACAGGGAAGTTCTCTTCTATTTATCGTTATATTCTTACAATGAGGACATTGCATTGGTTAAGTTTGGGGGTGTAATTGTCCAGCTCCAGTTCATGCATGTAGTATTCATCTAGTGCATTCATATAGTATTTAGTTAATAGTTTTTCATGTAGTTTGCATTCATAAAAAAAAAATTTTGTAGTTTTTGCATGTTTCCAGCCGTTAGATAGTTTAAGTCTGTTTTGGCCAGTGATGAGATTGGAATTGAGTAGACAAGTATAGTATTGTCTGTTAAGACTTTGATGTGATTTCTTGTTATGAATTGAATCTTTTCCTGTTTGAAACTGGTATAATTAAGGTTAGCACGTTAATAACAGATATGTTGACTGATTAAGTTTAAATTGATACATAATGAATTTCTTAAAGATAATACTAATGTGAAGGAATGAAAGACATGAATAGGCGGAGATGGCTAAATTTAGATAAAAACTTAAGTTTGGGGGAAAAATTTGGGATATATAAGCTTCGTTAAAAAAAAAGAAAAAGAAAGGAAAAAAATAAAATAAAAATTTTCGTGGCTAGTTTTGTTTCGGGGCCTTTGTTACTTGAGCAAGTACGCCCGAAGGGGTATCTTAAAACCTAGCGCCCTAAGGTCTTATATGGTCTGGGAGTCGTTGGTCGAAAGCTCGCTAAGGGGTGACACTGTTAGCCTAATGGAATGAGACATTGCACAGTCATGGTTAAAAAAAAGGAAAAAAAAAGAAATATAATAAAACGGGAAAAGAGCAAAAAGCCCCCGTGATGAAAAGTAAAGCATAAGTATCCCGGATTGGACTCTTGAACTTGGTGGATGTTTGACTTTAGTTGGATCTAGCTTGTTCGTGAATTTTGTGAATTTGCACTGTATGATGCCTTCGAAGATATCTATTATGTCTTAAATTTAACTTTATATCAGTTAACATTGTTGTGGAGCACACACGCACTATATCAGTGATAACAGTCTAAGATTTGATGATTGATTGAGAAATTACTGATTTGTTTAAATATGATGTATTATCATGTTTACTTGATTTCTCTAAGGCCGGTTAAATAGACTTGTTTCTGTCATTACTGTTGGATTCGTAGGCATATAGATTAGTTTCATTACATTGCATTGCATAACATTTTTGTGTTTTTGCTTGAGGACAAGCAAAGGTTTAAGTTTGGGGGTATTTGATGAGTGAGTTTTATACACATGAATTGGATACATTCGAGCTTAATTTATTGTTGTTCTCAAGTCTTTTAGGTTGTTTTTATGTGTTTGTGTCTATTCATGCATGTTTTATATTGTTTTGTAGGAATTGGGACAAAAGTTACTTGGATCAATGTTTAGGGTGGCTAGATTCGCGTTTTCGGCTTGCTATTTACACAGCAGTCACTTCAGAGCCAATTTGACTATAGCTCCGGATATTATTTCACGAAACTTCAAGAATGAAAGTTGTAGATCTACTTTTCCTCTTTCCAGAACATCTTGAATCATCTAAATCGGAGTTCGGACGAAGAAGTTATGGTCATTTTCCCAAAGGACGTCAGAGCAGAAAATGTTGGAAAAGTAGCAAGCGCCTAGGCGCTCCAAACAAGCCTAGACCAAGCGCCTAGGCGCTCCAAGTCAGAAACATAATGTAGCCCAAGCGCCTAGGCGCTTGAAAATGCCCTATGATGAGCGCCTAGGCGCTCTAGTGCGTAGAAAGTTGCGTTTTCAGCTGTCAAGTGGGTTTTTGAAGCCAAATAGGAGTCTGAATGAGGGCTGAGACCAATACAAATAGGAGAGGACTCTAGAAAAGCAAGAGAGAACGAATTTTGCAAGCAATCAATTCTTGAAGAGATTTGCAGAGAGAACAAGGAAGAAAAACACGAAGGAGAATTGCAAAGGCTGAAGATCTAAGAGAGAGTTTAAGAGCAAATTCAGAGTTTCTTCTTCTCTTCTCTAGTTTTATCTTTTGTAACTATCTGGGATGTTTGGTTTATTAACTTGGATGATGTTTTTCTTTATTACTATCATGAACTAAATTTTAATTAAGACTGCAATGGAACTTGGTATGTAGTTTAAATTGCAAGCTTCCCATTGAATGAAAGTTAGTTTTTATTGAATTGTTTATTATATCTTATGCTTATTGATTAATTGCCTGATCAACAATTACTGTGATAATCTATATAAAATTGGAAGATGGAGTATAGATTGAGATCTGGATATGATAACATCTGTTCATATAATCTGAATAGGGTTAATATGATTAGCATGTAGGATAGGAATATACCTATGTGTCTTTTGTATCCATTGAAAGAATTTGTGCATAAACCCTAATTAACTTGATTCACATAGGAATATAGTGAGTTGATTAATTGGGGTGTTCCTTTTAATTCTGCATCTTAAAGATTGGATTTAGGAGGATTTGTTCATGTGTCTTTGGAAGAAGTGCATGAATATTTATAAAGTATTCTTGGATAACAATTCATATTAATTGATTTATTTTAAATGGGAAGTAAGTTAGTTTAAATGAAATACCAAGGGAAGTTGTAATCTTAACATATTAAATCTGCAGATATTATTGTGAAATATTGGTTTTAATCATTAGTTTTGTTAATTTTAAATTTAAAATCATAAACAAAATTTTCTTAGTTTAAAATAGGATTAATTGCATTAGAGTTAGTAATTGATAAATATTAGTCTATTTCCTCGTGGGAACGATATCCTTGCTTGCTGAATATTACAATTGAACGCGTATACGTGCGTGGTAAAGTGTTATTAAAAAATTAGGTAACACTAAACAAAGTTCCAAGCCTGCTGGGCTTGAAGAGTTCCTAGGGAACTAGAGAAGTCCCAAGGCTGCTGGCCTTGAAGAGTTCTTAGTGAACTGAAGTCCCAAGGCTGCTGGCCTTGAAGGAATCTTAATGATTCAGGGTGCTGCCCTTCCTTAGTGGAAATCCTGCTAGTTGAAAGCAGAAGAGTGGATTAAGAGCTTGAGTCTCTGAACCACTTAAAACCCCTTGTGTCTTTTACTTTATGTCATTTACATTAAGTCTATAACTGCTATAACTGCTATGTATGTTTTAACTGCTTACAACTAAACTAACTCAACGAACAATGTTTGTATGATTATGCATATATCAATGAAGGAGGGGAATCTTTTATTTATTCTGATGTGCTTGAAAAGATTCTATGTTTGTCATATAATCTAATATGAACAATACTTCATAAACCAGAAAAGTATTTTAAAAGAAAAGAATCTATTCAACCCCTCCTTCTAGATCTATTGTGCCATCTGGGATCTAACATACTTGTTTAATCCGAAGCATAATTTCTCAAATATAAAAGTCTCTGAACTTTTATAAAAATATTCGCTCTTTAATTGATATCTGCTTATTTAAGAAGCATCCATCTGTACTAAATTCTTATCTGGTTATTTAAGAAGTATTTTGTTGTAAAATTATTTGTAAAAAGAGAAAATGTCAGAGTTAGTTTATTTTATGTACCTGTGAGAAAGACGAGTAATTCTTCGACCAAGACCAGAGTCTTAGAGAGGTCAGTTGGAAGTTGGGTCTCTAGTGTACTTGTGAGGTAAAGAAGAGGCTGTTGTTTCAAGACCAGATCATAAAATAGAACTGAACTCAAAGGTGATACAACTAGACTTGAGGAAGAAGCGGGGAGCTTGCTGACCAAGATAGATTAGTTGGAAATAATTGGAAGTTTGACTATAAAACTTTGTAAAGGCTTCTCCGCCTGTTGAAGGAGATTTTATTACTGATAGTAATAGGATCTCAAGTTCCAAGTAGGAACTTGAGACTGGACATAGCAACATACTAAGGGGTGTATGTTGTGAACCAGATAAATCTTTGTGCATTATGTGATTGATTTTTACTGTCTTATATATTAATTTCTAACACTGCAAATTAATTATATAAAAATCAAAAAGGCCTAAGATAATTTTTAAATTGGTAATAATCTATTCAACCCCCCTTCTAGATTATTATTGGTCTTTCACAAGTCTTATGAGATGAATAAGGGTCTCTATTTATAAGAAAACTTTTGTCCAATCATTGGTTATTACTCAAATTTTTGGACTGGCTCTAACTGAATCAACCATTGGTTAATAAAGGTTTGGTGAAAAGTTTCTTACTAACTCACTGCTAACCATTCTACAGGAAATCATTTCAGCCTATATGGGATTAATTTAATCTAAAGTAACATAGGGTGGCTGTAGATCATTAGTCTATTTTGGCTAAGAGCAAGCAACCAATCTATAAATAAATATATATATATAAATATATATATATATATATATATATATACGGTCCGGATCTTAAGCTCACCCCTTATCTAACTCACCCGAGCTCACCCTCCATTTAGCGACGGACCCGACGACGGTTCGGTCATAAAACCGTCGTCTATACCTTTAGCGATGGACAACATATAGTGTCGCTATAAGTATAGACGACGGTTGTATGATCGAACCGTCGTCGTGTCCGTCGCTAAAAGGGGGTAAGCTCGGGTGAGTTGAATAAGGGGTGAGCTTAAGATATATTCCCTATATATATATATATATATATATATATATATATATATACAGCCACGTTCAAAAACGGGACATTTAAGCGGACCAAGCAACGGACTCCATAAAAAAAACAGAACGCGGGTCATATAGCAAAAAAGGGGGAAGAACCGGGTCACAATCTCTCTCCCCATTTGAGAGCTCAATCTAATTTTCTCTCATTTGAGAGCTCAATCTAACCCCATTTTAGAGCTCAATCTAATTTTCTCTCTCCCGGATTCTTTCTTCCCATTTGAAAAGAAACGAGTCTCAACGATCGGAAGGTAAAGATCTGAAGCAAACCGGAAGGCAAAAAGAAGATCAAACAGAACTTGTTACAAAGAGAATCGGAAGGTAAAGATTGCTACTTAATTTTGTAATTTTTGTTTTGGGGTTTGAATATATACAAAGATCTAGGGTTTGTTTTGCTTCAAAGATCTAGGGTTTGTTTTGGGGGGAAGTGTATTGGTGATTTTGTTCTCTGTTATGAATATCTTCTTTACTGAAAAAACATACATGATGAAATTATATTTTTGAAAAAGTTACATTCAGTTATTTGACCATTTGAATTTTGAAGCTGTTGGGTCATTCCATTTTGAATCTGATTTCAAGGCTTTTAAGCAGAAATTCACATTTTTGCATGTTTAAGGAGTTGAACAAATTTGGGTTAAACACCAAATGCACTTCTTTTGAACTGAAAGTAAATCAACAATTTCATGGGCATTCAGATTGTAAAAATGACACAGATGGGACCCATTACAAAATTATGAAAGTTGTCTTAACATAAAACAATAGATAATGTTAGAAAATTGTCAAGATTGAAGAGAATTTATTAATTTTTTCAAGTTAGTTCAATCTTAACTTAATTTTATTTATATACACCCAGTCAAAATTCGATTATATGAAGTATCTATAATTGAAGACTAGGCATGATAGAAAAATAACTGATGAAAGCCTTTTGTGGTTGTGGCTCTTAAAGTATTGTCAATTATGTTTGGCATTTTTATCGAACTCTAGCAAATTACCTGTGTTGGTTGAAGTTTAAAATCTCTATTTGAGGCGTGGTTCTGAATTCTTTTATGGGTTCTTTATATAATTTATAATCAATTTGTTCATTATTTTTCTGTTTACATTTTTCTATTATATAATTCATAATCATTTTGTTCATTGTTTTTTCTGTCACTATTTAATGTTTTCATTCTTCTACAAAATCATCATTTTATCCTTTTTATTTTTCCCTATTATTTTTACATTATCAGTTCATTTTGTGTCTCCTGAATGCAATTTTATAAATCAGACTTTTAGATTTATGTGATTTGCTTTGAAGATTTCTGATAGGTATGTGATCTTTTTTTATAGGTTCTATGTTTCGGGCTTTATTTTGTCATGAAGCTTGAGATATATCTGAATTATATTTATCTCATCCATTAGTGATATTCTTGTTTTCCCCTTTTATTTCAGGCTATAACCAAAAAAGGAGAACTAATCTTTGATGATGTCAATACGTAGCTGAAGAAAAAGAATGTCACTACTGATCTCAAAATGGATACAAATTCCAATGTAATGTTATGTATACGGTGTTGTTGTTAATGTTATTAAATCGGTTGTAATTTTGATAATTTTCATTATCTAACCAACACGTTATGTATGCAGTGTATAATTTATGGTTTACAATATTATATATGTTGAGATGGACATCAATAGAACGTTTTGTACCGTTGTAAGTATTTGTGGTGTAAAGCACACGGTGTTTAAGGTTGCTATTGTGAGTAGAATACGATTTGCTCTAGTTTAATTGCTCAAATATATATAGAAGGTGTTGGTTGATTAAAATAAGTTTTGTCTACACGTCTAGTATTGGGTCCTAGTTAGTCATATTTTTGAAGCTGAGTTGTATTTCATTTTTCTCTATTATCAATGCCATCTTCTTGTTCACTATTCCTTCAAAAATTTGAATGAGCCTGGTTAGTTGAGCCAAACAAAGATAAAAATGAATCAGAATTCCATACAAATTACAGATGTGTATATACTCAAAGCATTACATTAATAAATTGTACTTGCACACTCACCTCTGCCTCTTTCTTTAACAACACCGCAAGGAAAAAACAGAACTACAGCTGGACTTTAGTACAAAACATATTACTGCTTACTTTCCTTAAAAATAAAAAAAAGAATGTAGAAATTTGTATCAAGAAGGGACCAAAACCTTCTGAGGTGTGCTACATTAATGATAGATTACAATGACAAATTGTTGTTACTACTACAAAACTCATTGCGAGCGTCAACCAGCTTAAGTCCCCAACTCATATCCTCAGAATGTCTCACTTGTATCTATTCCTGTCATTTCCTTGCAATCATAAAAGGGAGGAGCATGAAAACAAGGTTCCTCTATTACTTAAAAGTCAATTTCAGTCATCACAGCAGCAGGTTCTCCTTTTCCTACAGCAACGATCCGCTCCTCAAATCTGTAAAAAAAAAAAGGATTGCAACTGAGAAATCAGAAGGTAATAACGAATTTGAAATGTTCTGTTATATTTTTTAAAATTCTAAATACAAAAACACCCAGTTACATGTAGAGAGAAAATAGGCTTACAGGTCCCAGAAGAACATTTCAAAGAACAAGGAGAAATTAGAGTTTCGACACCTACTACACCTCTCGGTCTCTACCGATTACAGCAAATTTGTGGGTCTGTGTGACGAATATACACCAGACGTTGGTGATGGCTTCAGACTGAATGAGTGCACTCTCGCAGAGGGAACATGAAATAAATAGGTACATATTTAAAAAGGGAACCAGTTGTTTGATAAACTTTGGAGTTATGCGTTATTGGAAAAGTAGTAGCAGACAACAAAACAATTTTAGAACAATTATCCAAATGAATTAGGAAGAATAATACAATTACTAACAATATTTCAATACAGCTAGTAAGAGCAATATAATAATACTAGTCTAGTCTCAGTTTGATGTACAGACCAATAAAAAATTTCTAAATTTCGGGCCAAATTTATTAGCCTCACTTAAATGAAAGAGTTACTCTCTTTCCGTTCACTGCAAACTTCTGACTGCCTTCAAGCTGCATCAATAAAACAAAACTATCAAGGCTGACTAAACAAGGATTTTTTTTAATTAAGATTGAGTATTATGGTTCATTTTCGTAATGCAGAATACCAAAACTATAGCATGAGCTAGCTGACAAAATTGTTCCACTAGTAGCAATGCAGTAACTTCTGTTTTAAGAAAGTAAGAGCCTCTCTTCTTGAAGAAAAATTGGAAAAAATAGAAGATTGTTCATCCATAAGAGCTTTTAGCTGTTTCAGCTTTAATGACTCTCCAGGAACCTATAAACAAGAAATTAATCAGGGGAAGAGAAAGAAAAGATAAATTTTAGAGAATCTCACAAGATCAAAGAACACACTTGACGAAGAACTGAAGAAGATCAGAGAACACACTTGACGAAGAACTGAAGATGTTGTCTACACAGTTTTTTTAGCTTTACTTTTGGTTCATCTCTCTTGCACTTCTCTGACGTGAATTGTCGCACATCATATTTAACAGAACAAAAAATGCATTAAAATCTGGAATAAGAAATAGTGAAATACACAAGAAGAGATTCAGAAACTTAGAAGTGTAGACACAAGAAAAGAAGCACAAATTTGAGATCTTCGTCCCCGAAAAAAAAGTAAAACAAATACTAAAATACAAAAATGGATGCCCAAATTAACAATAGGAACATACCAAAAAATTCCAAAACAATCAAACACAAAATAACATAAAAACGAGGAAAAAAAATAAGAGCCAAAAGCAAAGATTAAAGAACTATAACTTCCAAATCAAATTCACATAATAATATCAAAAAAACTCAGAAAATTATGATTGTAAACAGAGCACAAAATCACCAATACACTTCCCCCCCCAAAACAAACCCTAGATCTTTGTAGCAAAACAAACCCCAAAACAGAAATTACAAATTAAGTAGCAAATTACAAATAGTTGAAAATATATGTCAAGATTCAATTCCAGAGTTCTCAAAAGCAGAACAAGAATGGTTATTAGTAATTTCAAGAATTAAACCCCAGGAAAATATAAGAAGAATAAATTTAAGAAGGCCAAAATAACAAGTTTTTTTTTGTATTGAACACCTATTGTTCTATTTTTCTACTAATATAACTAATTTTCCCCAATCTTCAATTATGGGCTCAACTAGCCTCTGTTTGTAGCAATGTCCGATCATAAAATTAAGAACAAGAAGTACTCAATGGTAAAATGGTTAAAAGACAGAGTATCAATATCTCACTTGGATACAACTTACAAAGTAATTGTACTCTAGTTAGCCCGAACAATCAACCAAATAAACGAATTCTCAGATAAATTATGCAAAGAGATGGAACAACTCAAGCTGGAAATAGATGAAGAACGCAGAGCAAGATCAAAACATAAACAGGTCCTATGGCTGAGGAAGCAGACTCTTCAGACATTGCAACTTACTCTTGTACATGGAGAAAACAAAGAACAAAGAGACCCTCACATAAACAATACACTTTCCCCAAAACAAACCCTAGATTTCTTTCAGATCAAACAGAAATTACATAATTAAGTCAGAATCTTTACCTTCTGATTCTCTTTATAAGAATCTTTACCTTCCGATTTGCAACACCACCTGTTCGATCACCTTTTTACCCTTCCGATTTGCTTCAGGCGAGCTGATAAAGAGAGGGACAAGGTCGCTGATCGAGAGAGAGAGGAAAGAGCGAGAGAGAGTAGGCGAAGTGTACTGATATATTGGATGGTTTTGTTTTTTTTTTGACCCAGCAATTCTTTTTGACCTGCGTGTCTTTGCTTCAGACAACAATAATTTAGTCCGTTATTTTAGGGGGTGTTTGATAAAAATTGAATGAATCTGAATCTGAATGAAAAAAGTTGTTTGATAACTGACATATCTTAAAGATCTGAATGACATATTTTTAATATTTTACTCCTCTGAAAAAATTCAAAGTTGTTGTAAATTTATTTAATATTACATAATATAATAGTTAATATTTTTTTATTATTTTTATTATTATTTTTAATTTTTTTTAATTCATTCAGCCAACCATTCAGCCATTCAGACCAAAAATTTGGCCTTAACCATTCAGCCAACGCATCTGACCGATTCAGCCATTCAGACGATTTTTTTTTCAAAACAAACGCACTTAATGATTCAGCCACTTACCGATTCAGCCATTCAGACCCATTAAGTTCTAAACAAACAGCCCCTTAGTCCGTCGTTTGAGTCCGCCCAGATCCTCCCTATATATATATATATATATATATATATATATATATATATAGAACGGATCAGGTGAGGGCTCCCTTACTTTGTTAAAATGCGGTTTTTTTTTTGGTTTTTTTTGGTTTTTTTTAAACAACTAAAAAAAATATTTAATATTTTATGGAACTGAAATTTTTCCATAATATAATGTTTTGGGCGTGTTTTGAATACCTATACCAAAAAGTGGTGGTACAGTCTGCCCAGACTGTACATACATATTTTTGTTATATGTACCCAAATCACATCCAAAACACTGTATTATGAAAAAAATTCAGTTCCATAAAATATTAAACTTTTTTTTTAGTTATTAAAAAAAACCAAAAAAAATCAAAAAAAAAAGTCCTCATTTTAACAAAGTAAGGGAGTCCTTACCTGATCCTGACCCTATATATATAATCTTAATGTCACAAGTGAACAATAATTCATCAAGCTAATTCCTCTCTTTGGGCTCACTGACCCAGACCCAATGGGTTTAACAAGGTTGCCTAGCATCATTAAGTTTGTCCACTAGCATTTGCAAAATTCGTGGGGCCCTAATAACTTAATGGCCGCACCCATCAATTCGGGCTAGAAACACTACTTGGTTGGGCTATGCTAAATTAACCACCCACTTCAGTCCACTACTACTATTCCACCAGATTATTAATCCTTTTATAATTCAGTACTAAGTCTAGAGAATCACATTAAAATTCTAATCACTTAACTCGGATAAATATTAATTCCTTTTTTTCATACTTTTAATTGATTCACCATGAATCATTAGGCCACACCAGGATCCTTCTCCCAATCCATTCAGGATTCAATTTCATTGCATTAATTAATTCCATGATCACATATTTACACATAAATGCACATAATTATTATCACAAAATTCTCATTTCACTAATAATAGTCTTTTTAAATTTCTCGGGTATTACACCTTCAATCTCTTGTTTTCCTTTGGATTCTTTTTCCAATTATTGAATAATTTATAAGACATTAATTTATGGACATTCAATGTCTCCCCTTCATCATCTTTAATTTTGTTATTCAGTTTATTTTTCAAAATGATACTTAAAATGAACCGTGAAAGATCTTTTGTACCGACTTATCCAGAGATTTTTTTCTTCTTGATATATTCCAATAGCTTTGCAATCTAGTCAATGAACATAACCCCAATGTTAATTTTCTGATTCATTAATATAGCAGTTATGACCTGCATCTGAAGATCACTGATAGTATCATGTGCAAAATCTTTGCATAGAATGCACTTTCCCACAATCTCTGCTAAGAACTCAAATTCTTCTGTAAACTCCTACTTCTTTATACTCCTCATATTAGGGTTTTTCTCATACTTCATCAACGTTTTTCCTTCATCTATTTCCACTTCTTCGAGTGTTGTTAAACCTTCATTTGAAAGACCTAAAAACTTGTTGATCTCAGTTCTTACTATCTTTAGACTTGTCCCCTTTACCTTCGTGGTAATAGCTCCATTGTTAACCACAGCATAATGATAGAATTCTTTGACCAGATCTGAGTATACTTTGGTGTTTATGTCCAGACATTCGTAGAATCCTGCCTCTTTTGCAATATCCAAGATGTCCTTGAACGTCTTCTTAAATTAATCAAATTTATTAAATCCCAGTTGAATGTTAGTGATGACATGAGTATCCTCCATAACAAATAATCTGGTTCCTGGAGGTAATTCACTTGAATAGTGGTGAATGGTGAAGAGATGTTTTGATATCTAGATTTTTGGAAGTATGAAAAGGTATAATAGAGAGTTTAGAGAAATATGAAAGCTTTTTGTCTTAGAACGAGATTTGTTTAGAGATTTTAGGGTTGAAAGGATATGTCAGATTTAAAGATTAGGTAGGTAGGTTCTGATGGGGATGGGAAGATGGACAGTTGATTTGATAGATAGAAAGACAAAATTTGAAATGATATTAATTCAGTTCCCTCTAATATCAAAGTAGAACACATGTCAAGTTTTCATCGCATGCACGTCTCTTCCATAACTGCATTATCTTAAACGTAATGTAACTGATCCCAATACTCACTTTCCTTTAGAGAGTGTGAGTCTCACTTCCTTGAGATTTGATTAATTTGACTTTCTTGGTCAACAATTGACTTAAAGATTTGAACTTTCACTCTATGACTTGGTTTGATGTTGGAGTGACTATTTTTTATTTATCTTTAATTACTTCTTACACTCATTTTGAGTAAATAGAACTGACCATTTTCTGCCACATTCTTTCTCAAGGAGTTTTCATCTGACAATTTGAGGATAACGTCTTCAACAAAAAAAAGATTTCAAAACTGGTTATACCTGTAGTTTAAATGAGGTTCTGTCTTTGGTACCCATGATTTTTAGGTCTTGATGGGTTAGTTTTATATGAATATTCAAGTCTTTTTGGATTTTTATATTAAACGTCATTATTATAGCAATGTAAATCATATATGCACACATGATGATTAACTCAAATAATAATCCATATAAGTGTGTGTGAATATGAATTTCATTTCTTGTAGAACATGAGTGGATGATAGGTTTTTCCTTTTTGATTGATGTTCCTTTTGCTTTCACTGTGATTTATTATTTTGAACTTCCACATAGTAATTATCAACTCTACCAGTAGCACCTGGTTGGTTCGTTGAGTTGATCAGGTTCTACGACTCTTCGAGGTACTGTTGTAGTTTTGGATACACTCTACGATTTGTTAAAAACTTATATCATTGTGTGACAAATAGTTCTATGATATATTTAACTTAGTCATCAAAAGTTGATCAACTTGAACTACTTAACTTAAGCAATCTCTGTGAATTTCATAATAGTAATATCTCCAATCAAGAATGAAGATAATTATTATCACTAATTTTCATTGAGAGTTCCACATCTGAAGTAAAAAACAGATCTTCAAACTTCAGAATTGACTTTGTCAAAATAAATCTCTAATAAGAGGTCAGTCAAATTCATATGATAAATAATGAATTCATATTGAGATTTTCATTTTTCATCACAAAGACAAGAATAGATTTTCTCAGTGCATATACTTCACATATCTCATTTGAAAATTTATCTTCAGCTTCAAGCTTGGATAGAGGAGTAATGTTTTGTAGACTACAACAGAGTTCTGCCAGCACTTTCACTCTCTTTCCTTTTGAAGTAGAAATTGTGTCTTTAATAGGATACTGAAGCATTTACAAATTCATGTAACACATATAAAATATCATAGAAAATAATTCTTAAATCATCAATACACATAATTAAATAAGGTAATGTCATATATCTCATCGATGCCAATCTCTTGACAGTTAGTGGTTCAACTTAAGCCATTTGATGTTGTTGTTGAACTAGATTATCCAATCTTGAGCTTCGCCAATAATTATCATTTACATCACTTCCAGAAAGATTATCTTGATTTATCAGATAGACATTATAAAGCTGGGCATATCTAGCATATCCCTTGCTTTGTTTTTTTTAAATAGAGGAAGATATTTTGACACCCCATATTCCTTGCATGACCTGTGAAAACCTTAAGGTTTAGATCTTTGTTGGGATGAGTCTTGTCACTTTAAATGGACTATTTGAGAAACATATTGAGTCTGTTATTTGCCATTAATCATTTCTTTAGAGAACTGAAATGACTTAGAATGTAGCTTTGCTCTTGATTATAGCTGATGACACTTCTCAGATTCCTTTGGCAGAGGTCTTAATTCTGATATCTTCATATAAACACTCTAAAGAATGTATTCATGAATCCATGTAACTCTGACTGCATCTTTAGTTCCCTATAAGTGGATAGCTTGATTTGTTGCCTTATCATTTTCTTGATGGATTTATCTGATAATAACTTCGTTTATGCGCAACATTCCTTTGTACATGCATGCACGTGTGGATTTCAGCATGCGAGTTCATCTTCGATTAGAAGATGACTTTCATTACTTGGTTTAGAACTGGTTTTTGGAGTAATGTTGGATCATCTCAAAGTGTAAGCTTTATGTTCGTGAGAACCTGCTCTGATACCAATTGTTATTTCTCAAAGGCACACTATAGATCTAGAAGGGGGTTGAATAAACGTAATACCCGATAAAATAAATAAATAAATATTGAATAAAAATAAAAATTATTTTGTTTTAAATTATATTAATTGTACTTTGTCTTTTATTTGGGTCAATCTAATCATTTACTTTATGTTGGGCCTTAAAATTAATTGGGTCTAAATTATTTTTCTGTGATATTAAAATCCTATTAAAAGTAGAAGAAATAATAAAATATATAAATAATAACTAAAACCTAATCTTCCTCATATCTGATACAAACCGAGGGGAGAAGGGTAAGAGAGAAAACGGTGGCAGTAAGAACAGGAAACAAAACAGGTACTTTTCTTTTATCTGTCTACTGAAAATTGTGTACTATGAATTCTTGGTTTTGATCATTTGAAATCTAGATGCATAATTCATATCATAAGGTCCTGCATGTTGATTGGTTTATTATATATATATATATATAGAGTCCGGATCTTAAGCTCACCCCTTATCCAACTCACCCGAGCTCACCCCCCTTTAGCAACGGACCCGTCGACGGTTTGGTCATACAACAATCATCTATACTTTTAGCGATGGACAACATATAGTATCGCGAAAAGTATAGACTACAGTTGTATGACCGAACCGTCGTCGGGTCCGTCGTTAAAAGAGGGTGAGTTCGGGTGAGTTAGATAAGGGGTGAGCTTAATATCCGGACCGTATATATATATATATATATATATATATATATATATATATATATATCTGCCTTAGAGATGCTAGATTTCTTAATTATCATCCAAGCATTATAGACATTATGGAATCAAGTCTGCATAATGGACTTATCCATTTCAATTGCTTTCCTGATTTCACATTAAGCCTAAGTGATCACAATCTATTAAAATCTTTAACTTTTAACATTAAAACTGCTGGAGAAATTAATTGAGGGTTCTCAGCCTCTAGCTTTGATTTATAGGATATATTATAAGACCATGAAGACGAACTTAAACGTTCATGCTCTTAATAAAAGTCCTAAAGATAAAACATTTTTAATTCAAAGTTGAACTAGTGATGCCAATGTTCAGATCCCAAGAACCATCCTCTGGAAAGACATTACGTTGCCTAGTCAATGGACTTTACCCAGTGAAATACCTCAATAACCCGTCATTAACAACTTGTTAAATGTTGAAAATGTTAGGCAATTTTCTGATGGAACGGTCAAAATAAGTTTTGAATGTACTAGAAGGCCAGTTATTATAGAAGATTTTACTAGTTCTTCAGCACCTTCAGTTCACACTCGAAGAGATACTGAAGTTCTAAGTAGCCCTTCTATTAGGGATATAAAAATGAAAGGTATCCTTAATCAAGGTCAAGCTAGTCATCCTTGTTATACTCAGAATGATCCAGTTGAAGAGGAAGGTTCTTCTTCTCCGACTCCTTCAGAGTTTCTTACTCAGTCAGACTTTGAAGCATCCATTAATAATCAATTAAGAGTCATTAAAAAGGAATTCAAATTAGATTGGGATAATCTTGTTAAAGATTTTAATTCCAAATCTAATAAAGAAAAAAGACATTTATTTCGTTCTAATCACCCAACAGATAAAGAGCGAGATAAAGTAGTTAATAGATGGAAACGATTTATTAACAATGAACAGATAAACATTACTTTTTATGATTGGTATGACCAATATCAGGGTAAATGTAATGTTATAACTAAAACACAATGGGTTAAAGAAGATAAATCAAAAGTTACTTCCATTCATCCTCCTCTTGAAACTGTTCTTTTATCAGTCAAAAACACATATGTCGTTGACAGTCCGTTCAAGATTTCAGATGGTAATAAAGATGATAAGAAAATTATTGAACAATTAAATTTTAGTAACCAGTATTTAGTAATTGTAGGTAAGCAGCTAGATAGAATTGAAGAAAAATTTGAGGAAACCATTGTTAAAAAACCCGATTCAAAGATTGAACAACCTTTGTTGAAACCACCAGAAAATAGAAATAAATTAGGTTTGCCAAATAAAGATGGTGAACTTACCCGAGCAATTGATAAGTTATTTAAAAAATTAAAAACTGAGCCTGAAACAAGTGGCACTATAGCTATCATTGATCATGTTGAATCTGATAATGAGATCAATAGCCAATCAGATCATTCTGATACTGTTTCAATTCCAGATTTTAATGATCAGTTAAAAAATTAACAATTAATAACACTAGTCTTACTAGAAATTGGTATTCTAGACCTACTCCTCCGGATCTACAGTTCGAAGAGAGAAATCTAGATAAACAATTCTCTATTTCTTCTAATAAAATTTACAAATGGAATATTGATGGTTTTAGTGAACAAGAAATTTTAAACAAGTTAAATCATATGTCCATGGTAGCTAATATCTATATCACTAAATTCAACAATCTGACTCAGCCAGATATTGTTGAGTTAATAGCTAGTGGATTTACTGGTATTCTTAGATCTTGGTGGGAAAACATCTCACAGAAGATACTAGGTTATCAATTATCCATGCTGTCCAATTGGATGATGACGACAACCCCATCTTTGATGAAGATGTTGGTATTGGTCCGCCTAATGGAGTTAACACTTTAATATTTACCATAATTAAACATTTTGTTAGAACTCCTAGTAATATCACTGAAAGAATTCACGATCAATTAAGTAATCTCACTTGTCCCACTCTAAGTGATTTTAGATGGTACAAAGATGTGTTTACTTCTCGAGTTATGATGCGTAATGATAGCAATAAACCATTTTGGAAAGAAAAATTCGTTAATGGTTTACCTTCATTATTTGCTCATAAAGTTTGTTAAGAATTGAGTAAAAATTTAGGTTATATTGATTATGACAATTTAACCTACTGTGATATTATAATCTATATTCAAAAAATAGGGTTAAAAATGTGCATCGATTTCAAGCTAGCTAAACAAGCTAATAAAGATAAAAACAAAGCTATGTATGAGTTAGGAACCTTTTATGGACAATATGGTTTTCCCCCTGTTGCTCCCTCTAAAAGAAAGCACAGACACAAACATATTGATTCTCATAAAAGTCACAAATGTTATAGAAAAAGACGCATTCATAACAAAGATAAAAATCAAGATGATTATTATACTAAACCTAAACCCACAAGTAAAAAATTCAATAAAAAATCTAAAAAATTTGATAAAAGTAAAATTGTTTGCCACAATTGTGGGCAGAAAGGGCACTATAAAATGAATGCAAAATAAAACAAAAATTATCTCAATTAAAGGTTTCAAATGAAGATACCGAACAATTATTAGAATTAATGAGAATAGAGAACAACATCAGTAATGATGATGGTTCGGATATTTCTTATTCTTCTAATAGCAGTATTAGTAACAAGGAAACAAGTAGTGATAATGAAGAAGTTACTATTTGCTTTGATAATTGCAAAAAAAATTGTTGCAATAAAAGATTAAATGTAATTACCAAAGAAGATGAAGAAAGCTCTTTGTTAATTGATTTAATTAGTAAAATTACTAATCTTGAGTTGAAGGTTCAATACACAAAATAGTAAAAGGATTTGTTAACTAAAGATAATAGAGTTAAAGACAGAATTATTAAAGCTAAAGAAAAATCAATATTTAGCCTTAATAAAACCCTTGACAGATTTAAATCTCCAATTAAAGAAGTAACCCTTCCAGAATTAAATCAAGAAGTTAATAAACTTAAAAGAGAAATTTCTAGCCTAAAGTTGGATGTTTCTAATTTAAGAAAAGAGATTGAAGACAACAAATCTAACCTTCAAGTTCATGATTCCTCTTCTAGTGATGAAGATCACGATGAACCAGAATCATCAGGGACTAAAGAAGAGACATGTCTTTTTGTTCAAGGTCTTTCTCTTAAAAGAATTAAAGATATTACCATCTAAAAATGGTATATCTCTATTAACTTAGTTATCAATAAAACCTTCTCGATACATCTTCCTACCTTAGTTGATACAGATGCAGATCTAAATTGTATCCAAGAAGGATTCATCCCAACCAAGTAATATAAGAAAACTAGTGAAAAATTGAATTCAGCTAATGGTAGTCAAATGGAAATAAAATATAAACTGCCTAAAGTTCATATTTGTCAAGATAACATGTGACACCCCCAAATCTGGTACTTCTATTTCCACAGGATTTGGTGTTCACTGTACAAACATCATCTATCTATCTACCCATAAATAAATGCAAACCATGCAATAGATAGAAATAAATAATAAATCTCTCCCCTTATGGGGTTACATCAACTGTATAATAAATAAGTAAATCCCAGGTTACTCTAACCTTAAATCATCTGTGCGGAAAACATAAACAATAAATCTTAAGAAGCATCAACCCTATATGTCATTATACAACAACATAAACAAATAGTCTTCATTACTTGCTAAGCTTGCCCTTGCCCTTACTAGTGGAAGGTTCGTCTGCTCTTTCGTTCTTAACTGCAATGTTATTATTACGCAAGAGTGAGCATGATTGCCCACAAGTATAACAATATAACAATGAATAATAACATGCGAGAGAAATAATAACTTCTGATATAAAGCTCAACTTTTGAATCAAGAATGGATAACAAGAATCAAAAGAAATTATGAGGGTCATAAGACCTTGAACTATGTTTTGTCAAGTGTTTTTACTTGAAATCTTTAACAGTCATAAGACTATGGACTCTTCTTCTCGTACTTAGGGGGCTCAACCCTTAGTACCATACTGTGCACAATATCTTAACGCTAAAGCATAAATAATCCCCTATACATGGTTATTCATCTCAGTTTGACATTCGAGTCCGCGCCAAAGGAAGTTTGGTTTGGATAATTCATCAAGGGTTCTGGAATTTAGAACGTTCATCAACTATGGACTAGTCGAATCAATAAGGGTTCGCTAGTCTAACAAGGTTTAACAATATTTGATAACTTAACTTGAATAGAATCTCAAAGGTATACAATAGGATAAGTATTGTACAACAGCATCATGCTTGAAAGATTAATAAACTTTAATATACAAGACAGGCTTGATCAATAATAATGAGAACTTGCTCAATATCGAAAGATGAATTAATCAACTTATATAACAATAACAAGTAGGGTTAGGAAACTTGCTCAACGTACGTTTAGGGTAAGAAACTTGCCTTGTGCGTAGATTACACTTAAACAAACTCGTTCTTTGAATTAAATCCTACATATCAATTACGTTCACAATACCAGTCAATAATAACGTACTAAACATCATAATTTATTCTTTGTCTAATCTCGACTTCATGACCATACTTAGTCAAATTACCAAACTTGTTTTCACATAATATAATACTACACGAACAACAAGTTAATTACATAATCAACGATTCAAATAACATGTAATTATCTTATTAACTTGGTAAAAACTCATTTTAATAACTCATTATATGTCTAACAAGTTTTTATGTTCATTAGACTAGGTCACTAACTCATTTCTATACCTGAACATTAAAAATTTGCATTTTCTGGACAATCTGCTAAGTGGCGCTGCGGCACCGTGGCGTTGCGGCACCGTGGCGTTGTGGCCGGACACTTGACGCTGCGGCGCAGGAAAAGAACTAGGAGTTGGCGCCGCGGCGCGAGAGTCCAGTTCCAGTTTCTGCAATTCGTGAAAATTACAGAACACAACTAAAAATTTGCAATCAACTTATTTTTACACGAATTTAGATATACCCACATGCTAGAATTCATAAATAATCAATACTTTAACATCTATGGAGTGATTTTCACCCATTAAAACACATAATCACATAATTAAAGCATGCAAATTGGGCTGTTCTTGATGTTCTTGAAGTTCTTGAACAAAAACATGGATTTTAATGCTACAGATTCGTTATAAAGCCAAATCCAACCATTCAAGTTTCATTTTGTTCATTTTAACATGCATAATCATATCAATGTGTGAATTTTGCAAAATAAATTATATTTGATATATAAAAATCACGTATAAGGCCATATGGCCATATAACATACTCTGAAATCTTTTACTGTATAATTTCATGAAACTGAAGATATGGAAACCCATATAATATATATAAAACATGCTATGATGTTATATATTAACACATAATCACATAATTGTTACCCTTTCCAACTACAGAAACTTTACAGAAAACTTAGGCCATATTCATGAAAACTTAAAAAGACGTAAAATATATAAATTGGGTTGAAGAGATTACCCAAGCGTAGATTAATTTACTAGGAAGTGAATTCCTCCTCCACAAAACTCTGAATTCTCAACTCTCTCTTTGTATCTTTCTCTGAAACTCTCTCTGACACTTTTTAGACTTATGAAAATTAATAAAGAAAAGGAAGGGGAAAGCGTATAATAAAGAAGACGTCTGATGAGTTGTGGTCAGTTTCCCAGTCATGGGTAACTACCCTCAACTCCCTCTAAGGTCATGTTTGGCTAGTTAGAATAGGTTTTAAAAATCATTTAATTTAATAAAGCTTTATTATATAGTTTAAGTAATGTCACATCCATTAATAAATAAATCAATATCTTATTTAATTTATTTAAATAAAATATAATAATTTCTCAATAATTCACATAGTCACATTATTAAATTTTCTCATTTAATAATAATATCAATTATTACATCTCTAATTAATAATTAAATTAATTAAAATAACAAAGGCTTATTAAATATTTCTTTTAATTCAATAAGCTCACATAAATACGTACATCAAATAATAAAATTTTCCACATCAATTCAATAAATATAACACATATAATTAAATTAATCTACCACAACTTCATCAATTAATTATTTAATCTAATAATTAATTCATCGAAAAATATTTATTCAATTCAATAGATATTAAAAATTAAATTACAAAATCTCGGTTGTCACATCTTTCCCCTCTTAAAAGAATTCTGTCCCCAGAATCATAACTCAACAAGTCGCCCCGTTATATAACATGTGTTTTAAAACATCATTTGTTTTAATTTGTAATCTTACAGATAAGATCATCTTAGGATTACCGTTTATATATTTATTATATCCTTTCACTACCAGTAATGTAGGATTAAGTTGTAAACATTTAGGAAAGAGAATAATATTTAAATTTCTTATTAAACCCAAAGAAAGAGATTTGAGATTTATCCAAGATTAATCTATTTCTAAATCTTTGAATTTGATTAATTACAAATCTACCCATTTAAACTTCTTGAAAGAAGAAATTAAATATAAGCATGTTGAAGAGCAGCTTAAAGGTAAAGGAGTTTAAGGAAAGATTAAAGAATTAAAAACTTATTTAAAGGATAACCTTTGTTCTGATTCTCCTAATGCCTTTTGGCATCGGAAGAAGCACGTTGTAAGGCTTCCTTACGCCAAGGAATTCAAAGAACATTTGATTCCAACTAAGACTAGGCCAATACAAATGAATCACGAATAAATGGAGGTATGTAAAAAGAAAATTAATGATCTCATTAATAAAGGGTTAATTAAACCTGGTAAATCTCCCTAGACTTGCCCCGCCTTTTATGTCAACAATGAAGCAGGAAAGGAGAGAGGTGTTCTCCGTCTAGTTATCAATTATAAGCCATTAAATAAAGTCCTAGAATGGATTAGGTATCCTCTACCTAATAAGGAAGACCTCATAAATAGACTAAGCAATGCCACAGTCTTCAGTAAGTTTGACCTCAAATCTGGATTCTGGCAAGTTGCCATTCATCCTGATGATATATACAAAACAGCCTTTACCACCCCCATTTGGTCAGTACGAATGGAATGTTTAGGCATTCGGTTTGAAAAATGCCCTCAGTGAATTTCAGAATATTCTCAATGATATTTTCAATCCTTTCAGTCATTTTATCATCGTTTACATTGATGATATTCTCATTTTTCTCAAAATCCATTGAAGAACACATTAAACATTTGAAATCGTTCTTCAAAATAGTTAAAGATAATGGACTTGTTCTATCTTCTTCCAAATGCAGTTTATTCCAGACTAAAGTTTGGTTTCTTGGTCTCAATATTTATTAAGGACTTATTTAGCCTATTGATAGAGCTATTCAATTTGCTGACAGATTTCCTGATAAGATTACCAATAAAACCCAACTTAAGAGATTTTTAGGCTCGTTCAATTATATTGGCAAGTTCTATAATAATCTCAAAAAAATTTACAAATCTCTCTTTCAGCGTTTGCAAGACAATCCTCCCCCTTGAACTGACATTCACACTTTTGTCGTCCAACAAGTTAAAAATATGTTAAGGCCTTGCCCTGCCTTGGAATTTCCAACGATTTAACCTTCAAAATTTTTGAAACTGATGGCTCAGATATTGGGTTCGGAGGTATTCTCAAGCAAAAACTAACCCTCAATTCTTCTTAACAAATTGTTCGATTTCATTCAGGTGCATGGAATCCTAAACAGTTAAATTATAACAATATTAAAAAAGAAATACTTTCTTTAGTGTTATGTATTAACAAATTCCAACGTGACTTATTAAATCAAAAGTTTTTGGTTTGAATTAATTGCAAATCTGCAAAATATATTTTAGAGAAAGATGTTGAAAATATCGCCTCTAAACATTCTTTTGCGAGATGGCAAGCCCTATTAAGCATTTTTTATTTTGAAATTGAATATATCAAAGGCATTAACAATTCCTTTCCTGACTTTCTCACTCGGGAATTCATTAATACAGGCACTATACAACCAAAATGAATGTCAGAAGAGGATCATCTTCTCGTGGTCCAGGTCGCCCCTCGGGCCCAAGTAATCAACCAAAAGGGACTTTGGTTCCTCATCCAGTTAGCCCAGTTCCTAAGCCTAACCCAGTTAATAAATTTTAGGTCTTTGGTACTGTTCCAAAGCCCTATAGTTTTATCTTAGCCAGTAACCCTAAACCAGATGATTCTTTTTGCGATCAAACTAGGGCCTCCTCCTCAAATCCCAATAACCCTTTTTCTCAATACATGCTCAAATGGGATAATCATTTGTTTCATATTGAACCTCATATGAAACCAAAGGATGACCCAATTAAGCTTGTTTCCCAGTATTTTCCTTCTGGGTGGCACATTGTTCCTCTTGCTCCTTATAAATCCCTTGTGTATTATAAGGATATTCTTTTAGAAATCGAGTTAATCTTCATCAAACCTATTTACACTAGGGATGATGCATCTAAAGTCCTCTATCATTCACTCTATATTAAACAAATCATTCAGATCACTGACTGGGGAAATCATCCCTCTGATCTTAGACAACTCTCCAATTAAAATAGCTCGTTCTGTTATTTTGATTATATGGAGGCTTGGAATAAGATCTTCCTTTATCAGAATGAGTAACATAGTCACCCGTGGTTCTTATAATTTG
The DNA here is from genome assembly GCA_020205505.1 of Panax japonicus. Lineage (NCBI taxonomy): Eukaryota > Viridiplantae > Streptophyta > Magnoliopsida > Apiales > Araliaceae > Panax > Panax japonicus. The sequence continues at coordinate 49,282,941 of CM035102.1, read as the reverse complement.
ACCACAAATTTAAAAGTCAGATTCCTTTTTGGTTTACTCTTTGGTGGTCAAGGTTTAGTTCCTCTTTCGACCTTCTTCCTGACCCTCTAAAGGCTCAGCTCAGTCATTTTTGTAATCACAGTAAACATCAGTCAAAATATGAGGGTATCCCTGTTCTACTACAATTTATTAGTAAATATAAAGTTCTTTAGATTCTTAAATAGCAGTACGACATTCAAACCCCAATTAAACTAACCAATTTTCAGTTTCTTGAGAATAGTTACTTGGCATCTCAAACTACCATTTCACCGATTGCTCATGTTTCCCGCCAGTTCTTTGCCAAGTGGTGGGATAAATTTGATGTTAATAGAATTATAGGTCAAGTTCAGAAAGAATTTCCTTTTTTTCCTCTCCCTGTTATTCCAATCAAATCGATCCCTCCAAAAGGATCTTCTAGTAAAACAAGAGAATCAAAAACTAGTCCAACCAGTTCATCATGTTCCCTTGATATTTCTAATATCAAAAATTGTTCCAGTAAAGATCTAAAGTTAATCGCCTAGACCATTTTTGAAAGAATTGATGAGTTACATGAAGAGGCATCAGCATGCTCCTCGTCCTCTTCCACCAGTAAATTTGATGATGATGATGACCTATATGGCACCATCAACCTGCAAGATGCTCAGGACCCATTTGACTGATGTCTCAGTTAATTATTGTCCCTGATCAGTCAAAAGATGATCTTCCACCGAAAGCAGTTCCCTATCACATGCACATGCTCTTGCTTTTCCACCGAAAGCATCCACCAAGTCAAAAGATTCGATTACTTTATCAAAAGTTGCCAAAAGCGTCAATGCATAGTAAAAAAGTCAGCACTATTTTACTGTTCATCAATAGTAAATATTGTATGTAATCATTAACTTTTTGTAATAGTGAAGTTGTAATAGTTCTTTCCTTATTCTATAAAATGAACTTGAACTTAGTTATTGAGGCAGACTTAGAAAGACTCAGAGTTTCTTCTCTGACAAATCTTTAGCCTCTGTCCTCTCCCCTCTTATTCTACCATTTTAATGATTTAAGTAAACTTGTAAGTCACTTTTATTTTTCTTGTTTGTAAATATTTTAAGTTATCAATAAAACTATTATGTTTTAGTAATTAAATTGTGTTGTTTATATGCGCCACTCAGTTCTTCTTTACTTACTCCTTCTTTCGCCCTTAATGGTATATATATATATATATATATATATATAAATATATTCTATTATATATATAATAGAATTATTGATTGGTCTCAATATAAAAAAATATAAAAAATAGAAATGATTAAAACATCAATTATAATTTTTTTGGATTTGTATCATAAACCTGATGTAAATTAGGATATAAATTCATGTTACTATAAATTATAGATATTAAGTAACTTATATTTATCATTATTTTGTTTAATTAGTTCGAACAAAAGGAATTTAACGAACTATATTGGGATAATAATTTTGGGTATTGCATTGCTTAATCCAGGTACGGATTCCTTACTCTTTCAACGAGACTCTTTTAATTTGAATTCGTTCGTTTTGCTACTCGTTTAAAAAGCTTGTATTGCATCTCATAATTATTCCTTATCAAATTTATTGTGATAGTTTTGTTTTGGCGTTCATAGTTAGAACTCACATTTGTACTCTTTAGACTAGTACAACATGTCTAAATTTATTTTGATATTTGTAGTAATGTGCATGTTACTATATGTTTGGAGACTTTGAGTTGATGATTCATTTTACATTAACATGTACATATTAAAACCTCTTTTGTTGGTATTATATCGCATGTTTTGTGACATGGTATTCTTGTTAGAATACACCATAGGGTATACCTGAGCTATAACCACCTGTGGGTGTACCACAGGCATGTCCTCTTGGCACCGAGGCATTACACCATCCGTGGCGGTGTGATCAGTCCACGGCGTCTCCATTTTGTGCTCCGGTGGGAGTTAGCCATTTGGTGTTTTGTTGTTGGAGGCGTATGGGTCGACCCTAGTTTTATGTTCTGTTCTGTTCTGCGGATTGGTGATGTTTGTGCTAAACACGCCTTCCAATTTTACGTGCATTGGATTTGCGGTCCAATGTGTGTGACTTGCCTGTGTGTGACTTGCCTATATGGTATTATTTGATTTACCTCTGTGACATTATTTAACTTGCCTGTGTGGCAAGATATATTTCTATTTTGTTTTGAGCTCGGTATAAAATAACACCCACCCATTTGATTCAGCCTATTATTTCGTTGTATTAGTTTTGTTCGTTTCAGTTCAGTTCATTAAATTGAGTTAGTTATTACGGTTCATTATTTGTATTTTATATCCGTACTGGGAATTTGGCTCATACTATGTTTTTCTTCCGGCAGGTAATCAGGGGGATCAAGGGCAAGTGGGATGAGAGCTTCCTTCATTCCAATGGTTTAGAGATATTATGTTAGGCTTGATATGTCAGTTTATTTGAAATTGTAATAATTATCTTAGATTATGGTTTGAGCTAGTGTGACATTTATTATAGTTTGTCTTGTGATTTTTAATCATTATGAGACCATTCTTTTGTGGCATAGAGCTTTCATTTCCTTTTGTTATGTTTTGTGCGTAACCTCTCTTTTCTATTTCAGAAAGGGGGTGTTACAATAAATCTTTAAAGTTCTTTCATAATTAATTATTTGAGAGTTACCAAATAATTAATTAATCAAGATTATCTATACGCAGCGGAATATTAGTTTGAAAAACTCTCCTTAAAGATTTACACAAAGATCTCAGTTCTTAAAGCAAGTTATATGAATGATCAAACACATAGCAGATATAGCAGTTATAGATTAAAGAATGTAAAGTGCAGAATGTAAAAGACGCAAAAGTTTTTAAGTGGTTCGAAGACTAAACAACTTATCCATTCTTCTACTCAACGAGTAGGATATCCACTAAGGATATAGGCCCAGCAGACCATTTACATCTAAATCCCTAGGATTTCTTCGAGTCAAAAAGTCTCAGCATCGAGTCACTTAGACTCAATAATTTGGTCACTAATGACTAGGATCCACTTACTCAAATTCGGTCCTTAAGACCAGGATCCACATACCCCACTTTGATCACTCAAGCCAGGATCCACCGACCCATCTTCCTGATTTGTAAAAATGTGTTTAAGGTGTTGGGAGAATGCATAGCATGATTTGATGTTTTAATATGCTTGTGATTATTTTAAGGTCCTTAAATTGAATTTATGTACAAGGACTTAGTAATGGAAAGATCAAGATTGTTAGGCTGATCTAAGCTTTCAACGTGTATCATTCTGTTCTAGAATGCATAGATAAAAAGATCAAAACTGTTAGGTTGATCTTATGATGTAATAGATAGGCTTGTCTGATCGTCGAAGCACTGCACCAGAAGTCGTAGTCTGCTAAGAGAGTCAGAGTTAACTCGGGAGCTATCGAGGTAGAATAGGAGTATGCAAGATGGTGAGATCTCAGAGTTCGTAGACTTCCAGGGGAAACGAAGAAGGATCGTAGTGTATCGAGAAGAGCCTCCTCAGGATCGTAGTGTACTGAGGAAGTTATGTTCTGAATCGTAGAGACAGCCTGCCTATAAGCCGAACGACAATCTGCCAAAGCTAAGTATGAAATGCACTGTACGCTCAGAGTCGCAGAGTCTAGCGATGCCAAAGTCAAAGACAAGGATCGTAGACCACACTCTGCGATCGTAGAGTTCACTGAACAAATGCAGAGATCATAGTCGGACAAGATCAAATGAAGACAACAAGCTCAAGTCAGCGATCGTAGAGTGGACTCAACGTTCACCAAGCTAACTCTACGATCGTAGTATGCAGAGTCAGCGATCGTAGTATGCTCTTGGGATCGTAGAGTCAACAACACGATCTGAATCATAGAGCACAACAAATCCAAATCGTAGAGTAACATCTGTCATGTCAGAAAACATTAAAGCCTCATGAGGTATTAATTCAACAATACGAGGAATGGATCCTAAATGCTACAGTGCCCATCAGTCCCAGAATAAATGAAATATCCTTAGGATGCAACAAAGAAGCGTATTGAAGAAGCTAAGGATAGTACTATGAATGAAAAGGGACAAAACACCTTTTCAGGTGGTAGGTGAAAAAGCAGCCTGCAGTGTCAGTGGTCCAGAATGCAGAATTCAGAAGATGTACAGAAATGTCTCCATCACAGTACAGAAAATTCAGATGCATTTAATGCCACAACGGATGGATCCAACGGATAGTTTTCAACATAACATATATACAGATCAGACAGATGAAAGAAAAAATAGCAATAAACATTCAACGTGAAGAACTCTCTAAGGCTCAACTCTACGATCTGAGATATTACAAAGCTTCCTCAGCTACTCAGCTAATACGAACCAGAGCTTACACAGAAAACTGAGTAGCAACCTTCAGAACGCAACAACAACAATCATCAATCAACTGAAGAAGTATACCAAGTCAGCTGGACTTGAAGAGTTCATAGTGAACTGTAAGAAAGCCAAGTCTGCTGGACTTGAAGAGTTCAAAAGTGAACTAGAAAAAGTTCCTAGACTGCTGGTCTAGAAGGAATCTGTGTGATTCAGAAAATTGTATAAGACATCCTTAGTGGATATCCTACTCGTTGAGTAGAAGAGTGGACTAGGAGCTTTGAGTGCTCCGAACCACTTAAAAACAACTGTGTCACTTTACATTCATGTTACAACTGCTATATCTGCCATAACTGCCTTAATTGCTCATAACTCCATTGCTTGGTAAAGAAGATTAAAACAAACTTTAATTTCGCAAAGTTTTAATAATTATCTTAGAACAAGTTAAAACGAAAAGATTTTCAAATATCTATTCAACCCCCCTTCTAGATAACTTGTGCCTACTAAGAACTAACAATTGGTATCAGAGCAGGTTCTATTTTTACAGCTTACACGCTTTAGTAGATCCAATGGCACTCGTACCAATCGAATCCAGGACCGGGGGAGGCAGCAAGCCACCAATGTGCAACAAGGATAAATTTGAGAATTGGAAAGTCAGGATGCAAGCTTACATGGACTCAATAGATGAAGATCTATTTGAGACTGTTCTTAATGGGCCCTATATACCAACAAAGCTTGCACCAACCATTGACGATCCAAACAGAGTACAAATAAAAGTAAAAGAAGAATGGACAGACACAGAGAAGAGAGCTGTCCAACTTGACAAAAAGGCGAAGAACATCCTGTTCCAATCCTTAGAGGACGATCTGTTTGAAAATGTTGTAAACAGCAAAACAGCTAAGGAAGTTTGGGAAGCACTGCTGATCATGCACGAAGGAACTGAAGAAGTTAGAGAGAACAAACAGTCTCTTCTAACACAGCAGTACGAAATGTTTGCTCATGTGCAAGGCGAAAATGTAACTGCCACTTATGAAAGATTCAACATTCTGCTCAACTCTCTACGAGCATATGGAAAGATCTATCCCAACAAAGATCTGACCATAAAGTTCATGAGAGCTCTACCGAGCAAATGGGATGCAAAGACCACTGCAATAAGAGAGTCAAAGAATCTTAATGAGATGACAGTTCAACAACTGTATGGCAATCTCCTGACATACGAGCTGGAGCTAACTCAACGTGCTGAAACCCTTTCAGAAGGAAGAAGAAAAGACAAAGGTGTTGCTCTCAAAGCAAATGAAGGTGCATCAAAAGCCATCACTGAGACTGATTATGATGATGATGAAGATGATGATGATGACTTTGCTAAGCTGGTAAAGAGACTAAGAAGGTTCATGCGACAAGGCAGAATTGGCAATCCAAGGAAAGTCAGCAACTACGTCAGCCAGGAACAAATAAATGATCTGTGCTACAACTGCAAGAAACCTGGTCATTTCATTGCCAACTGCAACAAGCCTATCAAAGAAGAGCTAAAGAAGAAATCCAAGGCAAAGAAAGAATACAAAGGAACCAAGGGGCCTAAGAAAAGAGACAAAGGCCTGGTTGCCGGAGGATCGTGGAGTGATTCAGATAACGACTCAAATGCAGACTCCGGAGATGAGGAAGAACCACATATGGCCAATCTGTGCTTAATGACCAAACATGCAAAGGACAAACAAAGCCTAAACATACATGATGTAAGTATCGATGAGGTATTTGATTTTAATTCTCCAGATGTAGATATAAGTTACTTAAGAACTGCTTTGCATGGCATAACCACTGATCTACATCAATACATGAAGTGGTTCAGAGTCTTGTCTAAAGATCATTCTCTTCTTCAAGAGGAAAAGAAGAAAGTTTAAGAAGAGCTTGAAACAGCCCTTCTAAGTACTAATCTTCTCTCCAAACTTGAAGTTGAGAATGAAACTTTGAAACAGACAAACACACATCATGCTCAAAGAGAGTCTATGCTAACCTCTAAAATTGAGGATCTTGAGAAGACTATCTCTGCATGGAACAGATCCACATCTTCCATGGATTTCCTGCTCTCTAGTCAGAAAAGCGCATTCGACAGAACAGGGTTAGGCTTTGGGGAATCCATCTCAGAGCTAAGTATGGAAAAGACAAAGGAAACTAGCACCAGTAATGTCTCAAGTTTTGGTAGAGGCATTTCTTGTGTGAAATCCTCACAGTTAAAAAAACCAGTTAAACCTTGTTCCACTGTCTCTAGTTATACTCGGAGAAGTAAAGGATCACACGCTGGTCTGGGTTTCATTAGGGAAAAGAGTAACCCAACCTCTACTTACCAACCTCGAAGAATCGTAGAGTCAATCAAAATCAACTCTACGAATCAACTAGGAAGGTACAGTAGAAGTAAGGCACACTCATCACTATTTATGAAACCTAAGGACACGTGGAAGAAAGAGAGTCAGTTTAACAGAAGGTTAACTAAGGAACCATACAAGTCCAAGTGGAAGATGAGTCACCACACACACACAGGCATGCATTATAATAGATGCTTCATATGCAATAAATATGGTCATAGGGCCACAAAGTGTTATTATAATTCCATGCATGTGAGACCCAAGATTAGACAAATTTGGGTCCCCAAAGGCACTAACAAAGAAGGACCCATGCAAATATGGGTACCAAAATGAAGGTTCAAATGTTTTGACAGGAAAAGAGCTCCACGTCCTCAACATGGTATCTGGACAATGGTTGCTCGAGGCATATGACAGGGAGCAAAGCTCAACTATCCAACTATGTAGAAAAGGAGGGTCCCTCAGTCATCTTTGGAGATAATGGTACTGGCAAGACAAGAGGCTATGGCTCAGCCGGAAATGGTGCGATATCATTTAGTAAAGTGGCCTATGTGGAAGGTCTGCAGCACAACCTTCTAAGCATTAGTCAACTCTGCGACAAGGGACATCAAGTAACATTCATCAATAATCAATGTCAAGTCAGAGATTTGAAGACATCTGTAGTAAAGCTAACCGGAACAAGAGAAGGAAATGTCTACACAGTAAATCTTGGACAACTAAGCTCAGACGAGACAATATGTTTTCTAGCTAAAGCTTCTGAAGAAATGAGCTGGCTATGGCATCGTAGATTATCCCATCTCAACTTTAAAAGCATGTCCAAACTGGCATCAAAAGATCTCGTGGCTGGCCTTCCTAAGTTCAACTTTGTGAAGGAAATGCCATGTAATGCCTGTCAATTTGGAAAATAAACAAGAAGCTCATTCAAAAGCAAGACTGATAACTCCATGGACAAGCCCCTGCAGTTGCTTCACATGGATCTTTTTGGACCTATACCAACAACCAGTCTCGGAGGAAAAAGATACTCTCTAGTCATAGTCGACGACTACACTCAATTCACATGGGTATTCTTCCTGACTTCAAAGGATGAGACAAGCTCCGTATTAATCAAGATGTTCAGAATGGTGATGAACGAGAAAGGAGAGAAAATCAAGGCTATAAGAAGTGATCATGGTAGAGAATTCGATTTTTCAGAAATGGATCAGTTCTGCACAGACAATGGCATCAATCATAACTTCTCAGCTCCACGAACTCCTCAACAAAATGGAGTTGCTGAAAGAAAGAACAGAACCCTGATAGAGGCTGGGAGAACTTTGCTAGCAGCAGCCCGTCTGCCTGAATACTTTTGGGCAGAAGCAGTCAACACTGCATGCTACACTCAGAACAGATCACTAATCCACTCTACGATCAAGAAGACGCCCTATGAACTATGGAAAGGAAGAAAGCCAAGTGTCAGCTACTTCCATGTCTTTGAATGTGCATGCTATATTCTCAACAATGGAAAACAATACCTGACAAAATTTCAACCAAAATCAGATGAAGGAATCTTCCTTGGATATGCCACGGACAGCAAGGCATACAGAGTGTTCAACAAAAAGACGCTGAATGTCGAAGTCTCAATACACGTCATTTTTGATGAAACTGACTTAGACAAAGCAGTACCTCAAGACACTACGACCAATGATGTGAACACTACGACTGAAGTTATCGAGGCCAACACTACGAGTGAAGTACCAGACAGAGAAGTCGTAGAGCATGATAATGAAATCGTAGAGAGGACCATCCAAGATAATGAATCTCCACTACAAGAAGAAGAAATAGACCTTGAAGACTTAAGACAGGAAGGCATCAGGACAGATGTTCCAACTGGCAGCAGATGGGCAAGAGATCACACTCAGGATCTAATCATTGGAGATCCGAATGCTAGAATCAAAACAAGATCTGCTACTCAGAATGAATGTTTCTATCTAAGCTTCCTGTCACAAATTGAGCCAAAGAAAATAGAGGATGCAATGGAAGACTCCAGTTGGATAGAAGTTATGCAAGAAGAACTCAACTAGTTTGAACGAAGCAAAGTGTGGAGATTGGTGCCAAGACCAAATGATCATCCAGTGATAGGAACTAAGTGGGTCTTCAGAAACAAAATGGATGAAGATGGGGTCATTACCAGGAACAAGGAAAGATTAGTGGCAAAGGGCTATTCTCAAGAAGAAGGTATCGACTATGATGAGACTTTTGCACCTGTTGCAAGACTAGAAGCCATCAGAATCTTTCTTGCTTTTGCTGCCCACATGAAGTTCAAAGTCTTCCAGATGGATGTCAAGAGTGCATTTCTAAACGGAGAGCTTCAAGAAGAAGTCTATGTCGAACAACCTCCAGGTTTTATCAATCCATCCCTTTCCAATTATGTCTATAGATTAGATAAAGCCTTATATGGTCTTAAACAAGCACCTAGAGCATGGTATGAAACTCTAACTTTTTAATAGAAAATGGGTTCACTAGAGGCAGGGTAGATACCACATTATTCCTTAGAAAGCACAAAGACAAAGTCTTACTAGTTCAAATATATGTTGATGACATCATTTTTGGTTCTACTGACGAAAAATTATGCAAGAGATTCTCTAAGCTAATGCAGAGCAAGTTTGAAATGAGCATGATGGGTGAACTGAATTTCTTTCTTGGACTACAAGTGAAGCAAACTGATGAAGGGATATTCATAAACCAAGCCAAATACATCAAAGATTTGTTAAAGAAATATGGCATGGAATCAGCTTCCCCCATGAAAACTCCAATTGCTCCTGCAACTAAGCTTGACAAAGATGAGAATGGTAAAGGTATTGATATAACTCAATACAGAGGTATGATAGGTTCTCTTTTGTACCTAACTGCTAGTAGACCAGACATAATGTTCGCAACATACATATGTGCTAGATTTCAGGCTAACCCTAAAGAGTCTCATTTATCTGCTGTAAAAAGGATCTTCAGGTATCTCAAAGGCACACCTTACTTGGGGCTTTGGTATCCCATAGAATCCTCATTTGAACTAACAGGATACACAGATGCTGATTTTGCAGGATGTAAGATAGATAGAAAGAGTACCAGTGGCACCTGTCAGTTGCTGGGAAATAGGCTTGTGTCCTGGTTCAGCAAAAAGCAAAACTCAGTGTCCACTTCGACTGCAGAAGCTGAATATATTGCTGCTGGCAGCTGCTGTGCTCAAATTCTATGGATGAGAAACCAGCTAGCTGACTATGGGTTTGATTTCAAATCGATACCCATACACTGTGATAACACAAGTGCCATAGCAATAACTCATAATCCTGTTATGCATTCTAGGACCAAACATATTGAAATAAGGTATCACTTCATTAGGGATCATGTGCAAAATGGAATTATATCACTACAATATATTCCTACTGAAAATCAACTTGCAGATGTTTTTACTAAACCACTAGATGAATCCAGATTCAATAAGTTATTAAGTGAACTAGGCATGCTTAATCTTCAACCATGAAACATATGCTCTAGACTGTGCTAACCATAACAGGTACAAAGGCTAAACTCAAAATCATAGACATAATCAAGGGAAGTCCACGACCGTAGAGTAGAAGGGACAGACTCTACGAATGATGATCAGACTCAACGACTGTCGAACGGACTCGACGATCGTAAAACAGACTCGACGGTCGTAGGACAGACTCTACTAATGGTAGACAGACTCAACGACCAGAAGACTACCTCTACGATCGTAGTCATTCTAAGGACATCTCAGCACTGAAGACTCAAAGGGCAAATCAGTACATTTAAGCAAATCAAACGTAGAGCCAAGCAAAAGGCGACACCTGTCCCACTAAGTCAAAAAGAGAGAGGGAAGCTACAAGAACAAATTGGAACCGTATTTTTGAAATCTGAAGTTCAAAAGATTATCTCTCTCTCTCAAAGCAAAACCCTAACTCAAGAAAAAGCTCAATCGCATTCCACTTCTCAACCACAGAATCATGGTTGTTTCAAATGTAATCTCAGGCTACAGACTCTGTTTCGATGAGTTCAAGGATGCTCCTCCAAAGTTTCACAAAACATTAGCACTACTAAAGAAGGCAGGTCTCGAAGAAGCGCTGAGTACCGACACCCTCATCTATCCCGAGTTAGTGAAAGAGTTCTACAAGAATGGAGTGTACGAACTCAACACCATCACTACACGAGTAAGAAGAGTTGAAATGATGCTAAGGGAAGAAGACTTCAATCTGGCCCTTGGTTTCAAGGATACAGGGCACTCACCTCTCGACAGCATAAGATTTGAAGAGGGATTGAAGAGAATGCATCACAAAAAGAACTCCTCTGTAAAAGGCTATAAAAAGAAGGAATTCCCTCAAAGGTATGAATTTCTAGCTGATATTGTTGGGAAATGTATCTGCTGTAAGAGTTCAGGTCATGACTCTGTTAATGAAGTTCAACTAAAACTCATGACTACAATAACTCTTAGAATTCAACTAAATTATGGAGCCATACTACTGGAGTGGATTGGCAAGTGGATAGTAGGCTCGAAGAAGTCAAAAAGTCCTCAGAAGATGCTGTATGGAAGATTTATTAGCATCATTCTGCAATCTGCTGTGGGTGATAAAATTAGGGATGATGAAGGAGAAGCCATCAACCCAAACCGAAGAATGACACAGCAGTTGTTTAAAAATTGGGAAAGAAACTCGGCTGAATATACCAGAATGATGACAGAGTCAAGTGGGAGAACTGGGGAGCGAGGGGAAGCAGGAATTGCTATTGTCAATGAGACTGAAGAAGAAGAAGAAGCAGATAAGGGAGAAACCTCTGGTCTTGTCAGGAAAAGCAAGGGCAAGAGAAAGCTGAGGGGAACACAAGTCGAAGAGCCTCAGGGATCTGCAACTAACATGCCTGTAGAGTCCTCTGACATAGAAACTCTAAGGAGACTGAGGAACATACAACAGCAAGAAGAGGCTGAAGAGGATCAAACCACCATTTCACAGCTCTTAAAGAAGAATAAGGCTGGTCATGAGTCCAAAAGACCAACAGTGTCTTCAATCGTAGAGACTCTGCTGTTCTCTAAAACCAGGACAAGTGTGGCAGAAATGGAGGAAGCTGCTTCAAGGACAGTGGCCGGTCAATGTGGTAGGACAACCAAAGAAAACACTGGCAAAGCAAAGAGAAGGCTGGTCAAGAAGTATATTCTTGAAAATGAAAAAGTTTTGAAGAAGGAAGCCAAGAGCATGGCTGTAAAAGTAGAACTTCCCCAAGCAACCGAAGAGAAGAATGCATCAGCTAAGGGGGAGAAGCCTACTGCTCAAGAAAAAGTTCCAGCTGAGGGGGAGCTTCTAAAGGAAGATGATCATATTTAGGGGGAGCCTCACAATATCCTAATGACTAAAGAAAAAGTCCTTGCTCAAGATAAAGATGAACCAATGCCAAAGGTCATTGAGTTAACGGACTCTTCAGAAGACAACAAAGAAGATAAAGAGGATGATGATGATGAGCTTGAAATAACTGGTGTAGGTAGAGATGGATACAGAAGCTATCTGTACAACCAAATGTTTTCTTACCTACCCATGATGGCATACCATCAAGCTCAGATTCTGAAATCATGGGACCACATGTTCTGGAGCTTCAAGGAATATCCAACAATCACAGTTCTGGCTCATGGATTTCCAAGGGAAGTCATCTTTGCTAAAAAGTTGATTACAAACTATTCCTCATCAAATATCACATCTGAGGTACTAATTATCCCCACAAGCTTTAGAGTTAATCATCAACCATCATCTTCATTTAGTTATTTCTATGAATTTCCCAAATGGCTGGAAGTGGTTCTCAATCCAATTAATCAGTTTCCAGTTACAGAATCCCAAAATTCTGTAACTGAAGAAACAGAAGAAGCCTACTTTGCTCAGCTCCAACAAATCCCCTACTCTACGATTCCAGGCTTTAGTCCTCTAGAAGAATCAAATATCGGAATCGTAGAGTCATCTATCCCAACCATCCAAACACAAGCCCCTCCATCAGACATCCCTTCCTCGTCCAGAAATGACTGCTTTAATCTTGAACTTACTCTTTGTTCCCTAAAAGAACAATTCAACAATACACCACCATCTTCCTCAAGATTTCCCCAGATGGATGAGATTCTCTCAGAATTGTCTACCAAGGCCGATCTATCAACTATGTCTAAGAAAGTGATCAAGGAACTAGAAGAAAGTCTTGACGATCACTCTGAACTGATTCAGCTGAGACTAACATCCATGATCAATGCTGCAAACACCCTTCCAAAATCTCTGAGCTCTAAATTGTCCAAAACACTAAAAGAGATCATCAGAGAAATGCTTCAAAGCATAAAGGACAGGGATGACATTCACTTCCAAGCAGCCAAAAGACATAGGGATGCTGTCTTAATCTTACAGTAAACTCAAGAATCTCAGAACAAACAGATGTTGCAAAGCATTCAGAATCTCCAGACTGCTGTCAAAGAGTTTCAACAATTCTATGTCAGCAGCGGCCAACAAACAGACAACATTCTATCCATTCTTCAACAAAGAGAAGCAAGGTCTGAAGTTCTCATTGAAGAAAATAGAGAAGACATTGCTCAGACCAAAAGTCAGCTGAACGAACTTGTCCAATGAATTGCTCGTCTGTCAGATGACATTCGAACTCTTGATGCTGACATAAAGGGGGAGAAAAGAAGCAAGGGAGATCGGGAAGTAGATCGTGCAGACCAAGGACACAAGGGACGCGGATTCCAAACAACAAGAAATCCGCCTGTAAGACATATCTCTCAGCAGACTCAACGATCAGATCAGCAGGAAGTCTTAATGGCTCAACCTTTAAGAAGTCAAGGGCCAGCTTCTAGCTCACAAGGAGTAACCGCAACAGGCCTAAGAATGCCAATTGGAGATCCGGCATTTATGAACAGGCACGACCACAATCCAAGACTAAGTCCCAGTGAGCTCGAAGATTTGGCTAAGAGAGATGAAGCTAGCAGAAAGAGGAGAGCAGAAGAAAAGGCAAATCCTCCAAGGAGCAAGAAGCCAAGAAAATAGAGATAAGTTGAATTTTCACTTCTTATTGATGTATCTATTTCAAATGTAACATCTATCTTCATACATCAATAAATTCATGCTTATTCTCTAGAAATTTCAGTTGCTCACTGAAATACTAAGTCGTGTTTATTCTTCTGCACTGCATATAATCAATAATCATAACAACAAATCTCCTTAGTTATGTTAACATCAAATAGGGGGAGATTGTTGGGAGAATGCATAACATGATTTGATGTTTTAATATGCTTGTGATTATTGTATGGTCCTTAAATTGAATTTATGTACAAGGACTTAGTAATGGAAAGATCAAGATTGTTAGGCCGATCTAAGCTTTCAACGTGTATCATTCTGTTCTAGAATGCATAGATAAAAAGATCAAAACTGTTAGGTTGATCTTATGATGTAATAGATAGGCTTGTCTGATCGTCGAAGCACTGCACCAGAAGTCGTAGTCTGCCAGGAGAGTCAGAGTTAACTCGGGAGCTATCGAGGCAGAATAGGAGTATGCAAGATGGTGAGATCTCAGAGGTCGTAGACTTCCAGGGGAAACAAAGAAGGATCGTAGTGTATCGAGAAGAGCCTCCTCAGGATCGTAGTGTACTGAGGAAGTTATGTTCTGAATCGTAGAGACAGCCTGCCTATAAGCCGAACGACAATCTGCCAAAGCTAAGTATGAAATGCACTGTACGCTCAGAGTCGCAGAGTCTAGCGATGCCAAAGTCAAAGACAAGGATCGTAGACCACACTCTGCGATCGTAGAGTTCACTGAACAAATGCAGAGATCATAGTCGGACAAGATCAAATGAAGACAACAAGCTCAACTCAGCGATCGTAGAGTGGACTCAACGTTCACCAAGCTACCTCTACGATCGTAGTATGCAGAGTCAGCGATCGTAGTATGCTCTTGGGATCGTAGAGTCAACAACACGATCTGAATCATAGAGCACAACAAATCCAAATCGTAGAGTAACATCTGTCATGTCAGAAAACATTAAAGCCTCATGAGGTATTAATTCAACAATACGAGGAATGGATCCTAAATGCTACAGTGCCCATCAGTCCCAGAATAAATGAAATATCCTTAGGATGCAACAAAGAAGCGTATTGAAGAAGCTAAGGATAGTACTATGAATGAAAAGGGACAAAACACCTTTTCAGGTGGTAGGTGAAAAAGCAGTCTGCAGTGTCAGTGGTTCAGAATGCAGAATTCAGAAGATGTACAGAAATGTCTCCATCACAGTACAGAAAATTCAGATGCATTTAATGCCACAACGGATGGATCCAACGGATAGTTTTCAACATCACATATATACAGATCAGACAGATGAAAGAAAAAATAGCAATAAACATTCAACGTGAAGAACTCTCTAAGGCTCAACTCTACGATCTGAGATATTACAAAGCTTGCTCAGCTACTCAGCTATTACGAACCAGAGCTTACACAGAAAACTGAGTAGCAACCTTCAGAACGCAACAACAACAATCATCAATCAACTGAAGAAGTATACCAAGTCAGCTGGACTTGAAGAGTTCATAGTGAACTGTAAGAAAGCCAAGTCTGCTGGACTTGAAGAGTTCAAAAGTGAACTAGAAAAAGTTCCTAGACTGCTGGTCTAGAAGGAATCTGTGTGATTCAGAAGATTGTATAAGACATCCTTAGTGGATATCCTACTCGTTGAGTAGAAGAGTGGACTAGGAGCTTTGAGTGCTCCGAACCACTTAAAAACAACTGTGTCGTTTTACATTCATGCTATAACTGCTATAACTGCTATATCTTCCATAACTGCCTTAATTGCTCATAACTCCATTGCTTGGTAAAGAAGATTAAAACAAACTTTAATTCCGCAAAGTTTTAATAATTATCTTAGAACAAGTTAAAACGAAAAGATTTTCAAATATCTATTCAACCCCCCCCCCCTTCTAGATAACTTGTGCCTACTAAGAACTAACATAAGGTACTACTAAGATGGCTTCAATGTTCTTCATCTTATGGTACTTAGCAGCATTGTTGATCATCTTCTTGACGCTTACTGAATTTTGTTGTTGAAGCTTGAATTTTTCTTATTGTCAGCAACTACTCATGATCAATGTTTATGTGTTGTCGAGCTATTAACTTAAGCTTTTTTACTTTTGTGTTTGGCAGCATTGAACAATCTTAGAATCGTAGACTTGTGCTCTACGTCTTCAGCTGGTTGATTCTAAGTGTTCTTGATGAAGTGTATAGTGGTGCCTTAAGATTTGCCTTCTGATCTACCACTCTTATGTTATCAACATCAATAGCATTGCTTCTTCATGTTTGGACCTTCAGCTCTACCATGTCCTCCACTTTCTTTGGCTCTACGCCTCTAGCTCATTTGCTCTTGAGCTTCTTAGCTTTTTAGTCTTTGGCTCTACGGCTCTAAGCTTTTCAAGTACTCATCAGCTTATTGCAATCTGATTAGATGCTGCCAACATTAACTTTAATCTTCTTTTCTTTTGGGCTTGGCAGCTTTGAACATTTCTCTGCTAATAATGCTGACCTTACTTTACGTTTCACTTGTTCAGCCCGATGTTCATTTTTTATGATGATTCTTCTTTTGTATTGATGTTCAGTGTTCATCATCATCTTCTTCTTTTGAATGATGTTGTCTTTTATACTTCTTTGAAATTTTCTCATTGAGAAGTATCCACTGGAGCATTTAATGCTTAGTACGTTGATAACTCTGATGTCGACATTCTAAGGCTCTGAGTCAGTGTTGTAGACACTCAAAATTTTTTGCACACCTGTTACTAACATTGCAGGAGGGCAGATTCGTCTTTCGGAGATAACCCTGGAAGACAACTCACATCCATTTCGGATAGCATCGGAAGTTCAGTCTCAACCCCGGAAAACACACCGGGAGTATCAATTCCAACTTCCGAGATAACCCCGAGTTTCATCGTTGGAGATAACCCCAAGGAATGCCGTTGCAGTTCTGGCGATAACTCCGAAAATGCTTGTTTCAAATGCATGCAACTAGCTTCAATCTCAGACCTCCTGCCGAGGCACTCATTCCAAAGATCCGAAGATAACACCAGGAAAATAGGCACACTTAAAGATGACCCTGCGGAATTCAAACATTTGCAGCAGTCCAATCTCAGATGTAACCCTGAGCAACGTCTACTATCAGCCACAACCGGAGATAACCCCGGTGAGGGGCAAAATTGTCATCTTGCCACCTCAACCCCAGCGCGCCGTCTCAACATTTCATACATACATTTTTACATAGCAATGTCCCACAAGAGCCAAGGAGTTCCAATCCCGAGTGACTATTACACGTGGCCGCACACCGAATAGAATTTGAAGTTTGAAGACCATGGGCATGGTCCCCTCTTCCTGACTACATACAACCTCTAATCCCATGTCATTGCCTAATTTTCGATAAAAGCAGTCCGAAGAAGGTCTTGTACACCTCTTTCGGATGCTCTGATTGAAGTTCTGCAAGTTCGAGCGAACATCACAGTGCACGACTGCACGTACTTTGAGATGATGGGACCCACGGAGCCCGGGGAACCCTGGGCAGCCGCAGGTGCATCTGCGACTGCCGCATGTACACCTGCGGCCACCAGGTCTATAAATATAGAGCTTGGGGTGGCCATTTGTAAAAGAAAAAAAGAGGCTAGGAAGCCTTGCCTAATTTGCTCTGTACACACCCCATATTGAGTGCTTTCTCATTTGAAACACCTGTTAGCTCACATATAGCTATATATTACCGGCGGGAGCTGAGTGTTTATCCATCCAGAGTCATAGAAGCCTGCCTTGGCAGCCCACTATAAGACTTCTCACACTCTATAAAGCCTTTCTCTTCATCTTTGCACACACTATTCTTCAAATTAAGAGTCGTGTTGCGTGTGTATACCCGGGCTTCGGTCTGTGGTTTTCATTTGTCTGTATATATATACTTATAGATGTATATATTTATATATATGGACTAACGTTATCGAGTTATGCCTCGATTGAGCCTAGACTTATGCCTGGAGCGTTTACTACTTTTATATATATAAGTATATATATATATATATATATATATATATATATATATATATATATATATTTCCGTCAGGCCTGGAGTTTACTTCGTGGCCTTTAATTGCTTTATTTACATTTCGTCCAACCTGGAGTTTACTTCGTGGCGGTTGATCATCTTTATTGCTTTCTTTACATTTAGTCCCGCCTGGAGTTTACTTCATGGTGGTTGATTGCATTTACTGCTTTATTTACATTTCTGATCCCCCATGGAGGTGCTTCGTGGTGGTTGATCATGTCTATATATATATATATATATATATATATATATATATATATATATATATATATATATATATACGGAAAGCTTCAAGAGCATAATTCTTAAATAGCATAATGCCTTAAATAGCATAATTTTATCAAAACGACGTAGTTTTGGAGGGACGCGGTGACATTTTTGTAAATACGCGGTGGCATGGTATTTATAAAAATGCCACCGCGTATTTACAAAACTACGTCGTTTTGATAAAATTATGCTATTTAAGGCATTATGCTATTTAAGAATTATGCTTTTGAAGCTTCCCGTATATATATATATATATATATATATATATATATATATATATATATATATATTTATTTATTTATTTACCGCTTTTATTTATTTACATTTTCGATTCCCCATGGAGGTACTTCGTGGTGGTTGATCATGTTTGTATATATATATTTACAACTTTCTGACATAGAACTTCTCACATCAATCAGTATCCTTTCTAGCTTATCAGATAGCTTTCTTTTCAGCCAACTAGCCGGTAGAAATACCTTTGTTTTCTTCCAATAATACATTTTCTGATACCTTGAGATCATCTTCTTGCAACATTCTATTTTTCAGTCTCATTGTCAGACCTGACACAAACTCTACGATCTGTTATTGCAAGAATCGTAAGATTGAGCCTTACAATCGTTTTGAACTTTCTATTCTTGTATTCTTTTAACTGCTGATAGTAGAATGATGGAAGTTGTAGATTTGTGTTCTGTGATGCCACCAAAATAGGTCCACACAACTCATTCTGAGTCGCTAATACATGGTACCGAAACTAAATACAACTTCATTAATACAATTGTCGTGCAAAATACGACAACACATGTGCTTTGAGTTTTAGTACAAATAATGTCTTGTAGACAATATCCAAACTCAAATAAAGTCCTCATCATAATTATTGATACACTATTTTATAAAATAGCGAGGACTGCTATAATAATTGTCTTGAACCATCACTCCACACCCCGACTAGTACCAGTTATATTCTCGCCTCCTGAGAAGAAAAATAGAACAAAAAGGAAAAGGATAAGCTCAAATAGCCCAGTAAAGAATATTATGACTAAAATAATAAAAAAACAAATTATCGTTAACCTTCAATAAATCAGATAAAATATAATGGACAACAAGTTTTAAATCAATATTCGCAGCAGAAATAACAATTCATTAGAAGAGTTAAGTAGATAATGAAGTTTACTATCTTCTATGATTTAAAAGTTCATCATCAATATTTTATCCATGTGACATCAATCAATATATATCTTGAATCAAATATTCATCTTTGCACTACGGGTCAAAGATATTCATTTGTATCACCAGTTGGTCACGTTCATCTCAATACATGTCCATCTTTGCACTACGGACCAAAGATATTCATCAGTTAATCATTCATCTTTGCACTACAGACCAAAGATATTCAGTTATATCACCATTTAGGACTGAGGATAATAAAAAAAATATTTTAAAGAATACGAATCCAGTGAGATAACAGGACAAAGATTAGGGATTCGTACTTTAGTTTATCCAAGTTCAAAAATACTTCATAATAATCAATTGTGGAGCAAAATTCAAAAATGAAGATCAAAACATGGATATAATCAAAGATAGTAACCATAATAGACAACTTGGATAAAGAATTTTTTTTTTAATTTTTCTATTAATAGTGACGTATTCGTGAATAGTGTCATATACGTGAATAGTAACCCCGACACGAAAAGGTAAAAATTTCACAATAAAATTTATATCAATATTTCGATATAATGATATTAAAAGAAATAATATCATTTATGAAAAAATAACATCTCTTACGTCAAAAGAATAATACTTCTGACTGAAATATCGGATATAATGCTGAAGAAAACGTGCACTGTTTATCAACTCTAAAGTATCTAAATACTTACAAAAATTCGCTCGATATTATAGAGAGAGAAAATTTCTGATTCTGGTGTAATTTTCAATTCTAACTTAAGCACACTATTTATAGGAAAATGCTTAGAACGCCAAAGCAGAAAATTTGATAAAATATTAATATTTATTTTTCTTACGCACATCACATCACAATCTCAGCACTCCACAAGTGGGGCCCACCAAAATCAACAAAATCAGGAGATAAAAAGGACAAGTGTGGGGCCCACCTAGAAATCTCCACCAAAAATATTTTAAATCATTTATAAATTCAGAAACTTCAATAATTCATAATAAATAGCCCTTTTATCAAAATAATACGAACCTTATGTCCATTCAATATGAAATTTATTTCTCTACAACTTTGTAGAGGAAATTTTTTCCAAATTCCGAACGAAAAATAACCCGAATTTACATACGGGTGAAATCTCATAGCATTCCATCCTTGGAAATTTACTTACGGATCAAATCCACCGCACACCCACTTTGGCTAACAAAAATTAGCATATTTCACACACAAGTGGGGCCCACTCAATTAGAAAAATCTTCCACCAAATATTTTACACGTTTTAATCCT
This sequence comes from Panax japonicus, assembly GCA_020205505.1. NCBI lineage: Eukaryota > Viridiplantae > Streptophyta > Magnoliopsida > Apiales > Araliaceae > Panax > Panax japonicus. The sequence continues at coordinate 49,262,382 of CM035102.1, read as the reverse complement.
CAAAAATACCATTTAGACCCAATTTGCACTCTTCCTCCTTATTTATTCATATACCGTGAATTTAGTGTAAAAATATCACCAATATTATATTATTATATTATCACATTATACATTTATAATGTAATATAATAATATATTTAAATGATTTATTTTATCAGAAAAGATAAAGTATCAATTTTCAACAATTATCACTTTTTTAAAAATTCCTCCATTTATATCCACAATAAATAAATATCATATAAATCAATAATTAATTATTCATAAATAATATTACAGAACTACAATATTAATAACCAGATCATTCACAGTAAAGAGTGGGCTTTCCGATAAGAATTTTTTCTTACTGGCGCACAATTAAATAACCTAACCCCTTTCCTCAACCAAATTTTCTAGACATTGTCAATAATGTTATCTAATAATATTATTCAAATAATATGAATTATTGGTTTGATAATATAAAATACCGTGCAGTGACAATTATTGAAACAACAATAATATAAAATAATGTGCAATATTGTGTGCTATTGTGCAACAACGCGTATTACTTTACTTTAACCACCGGGTATTTCAACAGTGTTAAAAGTAACAACTACGCCGTTATTTTTAGAAAACTCATTCTTGTCGTTTTCTTCATCCGACAATTTTCCGTTATCGGACCCACAAATGATTGCGTCGTCGTACGAATATTTCCCGACAACAAGAATATTCCACGGTCAAACGAATATTTCTCGACAACAATGAATATTTTATAATCACTTGCTTATTTAAATATTTGCGCATTTTACCCATAACTGACCACATTAATTAAATCAACCCCTTACTATTTTAAAATAATAAATAGAGGAAATTCCATTTTATTCATAAAAGTTGGGGTCTTACATGTTCTGTATCATTTCTACTATGACTACTTCTGATTCTGCTTTCTAATTACTTCATGACGCTTGGATTTGCTTAGCAGACTCTTCTTTGTTTTCTTAATACTTTGGCTAACTTGCAACGTCGATAACATTCTTCTAAGTGAGTTGCTCTTCTTTGATCTGGCTGCTTCTATACGAAGTCCTAATTACTCTACGATCTGTTTTGAGTTTCATGATTAGGTAGATTTTCTTTGTAGTTGTAACATTTTGATTTCTTCTGGAGATCTCTTTTTGTGAGAAATATACTCATATACTATTAGAGTATATTCTCTTGCAATATGTTTTTTCTTGAATAATCTTCATTTTATATCCATGGCACAAACTAAGCTTGGTGATCTCCTCTACTTCGCGTAGTCAGCACTTCACCTTTTGTTTTACCATTCTGAGGTTGACTTTACGATCTTGATTTCACTGAACGATCTTAGAGTTATCTTAGGATAATGCTTCTATTTAGTGTGCTTGGAGTATTCTATAATCACTCTTTACTGAGCAACCTTTTCTTTGCAATCCATGATCGCTTAGGAAAATTTATCAACTTTATCAGATGTTGTTTATCATCAAAAGCTTCTTCAACTACTTCTATAACTTATGTGATAGCCTTGCAACTTTGAGATTTGTTCACTTTACGAGCTGATACTTAGTCTAAGAGATGAAGTGAACTTTGTAATCTTCCGAAGTTGCGCCAATAATGTTGACTCTGTGAAGTATCTTCGCGTTGTGAGCTGACAAAGTTACTTTACGATCATGATTACCTATCATCTATACATCAGATCAATTCTTATAAGATCAACCTAACATTATTTAATATTTCTAATCTAAGTCCTTGTACATCAGTTCTTTTTGAAGGACTTTACAAAACTTATTTGTACAAATATACATTAATCAAATTCCACTTCAAGCACATGTAAATTTTTGTGCTGATGATGTTGCTATCATGCAGAGCTTCCTCTTACATTGATTCTATTTGTTACACATGCAGATAAGATAAAGATCAACCTAACAAGTTTGATCATATTATTTTAAGTCCTTGTACATAGATATCTCAGCTAAGGACTGTACAAAACTTATTCATACAAATATACTTTATAAGCTTCATCATTTAAATCACATACATGCTTCATCGTCAAATCACATACATTTGGAATCTAATAGGTGCTTTTATGTATCTTGCAAACTATACATGACCCGATATTACTTTCGTTGTCGACTTGTTGGCAAGATACAGTTCTTCTCCAACTAAGAGACATTGGGATGAGATCAAACACATTTTGAAATACCTCCGTGGAAGTATAAATCTTAAATTATTTTATCGAAAAAATTCAATGTCGCGATTAGTTGGATATGTCGATGCATGACATTTAACTCTCCTTCATTACACTCTAATTTCATTCAATACACCAATAATTTTATCTTAATAATTTTGTTAGTAATGATCTTGAATAAATAGTTGGTGATAGTAAGATCAATCTTACAAAAATTAGAATCATCAAAAATACTTTTACCAATAAAAGTTTAAAAGAATATTTAACAATTGAAATTTTGATGAAAAATTTACATGTTCATTAAACCGTTAAAAAGTGTAGAATTACTTTCACTTTTCGAACAATTATACTACTTAATATTATAAATTAACCGACCGGTTTTGATCTCAATTATATCAACTAAAACTATAAAAATATGATGCATTAGATGAAATTAGAAGAAAAATGTAGTGGAAAGGAGCCAAATCCATAGAACCCTGATTTGTGAGAGCTCTAGATCCATTGACAACTACAGCAGTAGGAATGTTAATCACATAGTGCTTGGAGTTGCTGCTTCAACCCCCTATGAAAAGGTTGATGATATACTTGTTCATCATTCATTTTCTTTTTAAAACCAAATCCCTTAACATCTCAGTCCTTATCCTTTGAATAACTAATATATACTTATAAACATTACTAATATCAAGGGAACCGATCCATAACAAATGATAGTTTTGACAACCAGATCTTACAAAGTTCATTATAAGATCCGACTGCCAGATTTTAAAAAAGATGGGCATTCCGCATAACTATGTAATGAATGGACTGTGTAAAATTTAGTTGCAAATTAAGGTCTATAACTACTATTTGTAAAGTTGTTATTAATGGACTCCATAATATCAATATATAAACATTAATGACTAATTGTTCAGGAGCATATCCACGGATTGTTTTACAAGTAAAGGTGAGACACAAAAAGCACCTTCACCTAATGGCAAGCTTCAGAGCCACCACTTGCTATTACAAGTTATTCTTTTCAATTTTCTCTACAAAAAATTAGTTCCGGAATGATGTAATGCTTACATTTTGAATATTATATCCCCAACTCAAAACAAAGGTAACAAAAAAAATTATAATTGCACTCCTCAAACTGAACTTCAACCCCCAAAATTTTGAAGCCCAAAACAATGCGTCAAATTTCAAAATCAAGAACATGCAATATCACAATTGTGAGGATTAAAAACAAATGAAGTGAAAAAAACATGGGATGAATACCAAGTGTCTAAAAGAAACAAAAAAGAAAACTTTTCCGCGCTACAAATTAGAGAGATGGCTGAAAAATTATACTCCATCAGTTCCAAATTATAAAATAATTATTGAATTTTAAAAGTCAACTTGAAACATTTTAAAACTCAAAATTGAGATAATTCATCAAAAATTATGAAACAATAAATCTTATTATTAGTACTTATTAGATAGTTTACAAATTTCATTTTATTAACTAAAAGTAAAGGAGTTCATGTCAATTTTGAGTTTCAAAATGTCTGAATTTGACTTCAAAAAATCAATAATAATCTTATATTTTGTAACAGAGGCAGTACTACATATATTTTAGCAGAGAGAAGAAAAGGAATGGAAGGGGAAATTTAAGAACTTTTCATCTCTATAGCTCATTTTACAGAATGAGCAGAGGATGAGAACTACACAACCTCCGGAGGGTGATGAGGACATGAGTAATTCAAACAAGACTAAAGAAGCGTAGGGAGATTCAATTCAAGTGTCACTTGAACCAATTACAACAAGACTAAAGAAGCGCAGGGAGATCCAATTCAAGTGTCACTTGAACTAATTACAAAGGTTAAAACTAAAAGGTTCAAGCAAGTCCTCAATGGATTGATCCAAGATGTTTAGGTTGAAACTAACTCAAGGAGACCCAAGGAGGAGGCTAAGGAGCATCAGACACAAGTTTGGATAAGTTTGATACAAGCCCAATTCATGAATTAGAGAAGATTTTATTTCCTAAAATATTATGTAGATTATATTGTATTTTGTTTCCTTTTGTTTTCAGTAATTTAACATAATTCTAGGGGATGATTTATTTTGATTGCAAGACTTCTACTAGGGTAAAATTAGGGTAACACTTTTAGGGTTTTTATTACCATAATTAAGTCCTTGAAGTAGTATAAATAGGCCTCAAGACCAAGGGTTTTGGGCACTGGTTGATTTAATAATACTTCTTTTTTTAAATTATTTGAGAGTATTCTACTTTTGTTCTTTTCAAGAACTTTTGATCTTATTGGTGTGTCCGTGACAATCAATCTGACTTATCATGCATCAATCCATAGGTGTTTGTGGCGTCTTCTACCATACATCAACCGTTGATTGTACCAAGGTTCATAGTTGTCATGGCGTTGTCATAGTGTTGCTTAGGCTACGACTAGGCATCCTGACATTGGAGAAAAGCAAGGTAACGCCTTAGACGCCAAGCCGTCAAGGCTCACGTATTGATAGTGGACCCAAGTTAAGTGATAAAGTCATTTTTTATCATGACTCATCATAACTCATGGACTTTTCCAATTACATTACTCAACCCATGACCTGAACCTAACTCATAAGCCTACTCCTTTGAATGAGAGTAATGCTCGTGAGTGAGACGAAAATGATTTCATAGTTACTGACTTTGCTTGAGCTATGACTAGAAACAAAGTAGAGAGTGGAGACTTTTTCATAGTGTTGGTTATTATGTTCTGGGTTTTAGTGTAAATAAAATTTTATTGTGCAATATACTTTAGAAATAAAATATGTATAAATTGAACATTGTTACCGTCGTGTCGCCTTAGTGACAACTATGTCAAGGTTACCGCTTCAATATAAGCGAGGGGTAGAGGGGTCAAGGTGTCATTGATATTCCACCTATAACCATTACTAGAACTATCCGGGCGACGACCACCTCACGCAAGCGTGTTGTGGAGTTTATCATTTAATATCAAAGCCAAATTTCTAACGAGTTACTTATCCTTTTATTGTTCTTGTTACGTATTATAAAAAATAAAAAAATAAAAATATTCGCATATTATTGTTTTGTGCTAACCCAAATTTGCAGTTTCAATCATTGCTTCAAATTCACAGCTATCAACCATCCTCACATCTGAATACTTCATCATTAATTCCAAACACAAAACCATAAAATTCTGCAACTTTAACTAGCTTTTCCATAAATTTAAAGGCATACAAGAAGCAAGCCAAACTGAAATCAACAATAAACCAAGGCCAAAGAAGCAATTAATCCGAGAAAAGGTGTTCTAGATCGTGTGCATCAAGGTCGCCTAAATACTTTCAATTTAGATTGTTCTTGATAAGATCTTGATTGGTTGTAATAGATTACAATAATTAGTAATTATTTCAAGAAAAAAAACATAAAAGAAGAATACTGGGGGGGGGGGGTGGGGGGGGGGAAAGGCAAAAAAGGTGAGCTTTAAAAGAGGGAAAAAGCCATTTAAGTGTATACATGAGCATAGAGTGAATCATCGTTGGAGCGATACACGTAAGTGAGTGGTGAGGAGTTTTTATTTTACTATCTCTTGTTTTGCAGAAAAAAAGTGTCTGACACGAAAATAAGGGTATTTTTGAAGAACCTCCATCAACATTTGATCCGAAATTTACAATGGAGACCATGATGAAGGAGTCTTCAAGGAATTTGGACATGGCAATAGAACAGATGTATGAACACATTGATTAGATGAGCGTTACGCGAGAACAGTCTCAAAACACTCCTGGTGTGCGTTGAAGTGGAAGAGTGCAGCCTAGGGAGCTAAGATGGAGGACGAGGAGTACTATGGAGGTAGGGTTAATGATAAGGAAGACTATGATCCAGACATGGGCTGTAGGAGATTTGGAGGATGGGTAGGTCTGATGAGGAGGAGCGTGAACAAAATAGATTTGGAGGAAGGGCTACGGCTGACGAGGAGTGTGGCCCAAAGAGGTATGGAGGAAGGATTAAAGGAGATGGGAACAAAGAAGATAATAGCTTGGACAGTATTAAGATCAAGATTCCAACTTTCCAGGGGAAGAAAGATCCCAGAGGCTTATTTAGAGGGGGAGAAAGAGGTAGATTGGTTGTTTGACTGCCACAATTACTCTGAGCTTAAGAAGGTCAAATTGGCGGCCATCGAATTCTTTGACTATGCAGTAGTATAGTGGGACCAGTTGGGGATCAATAGGAGGTGTGGTGAGAGGCCGATTGAGACATGGGCATAGATGAAAGTCATAATGAAGAAGCGGTTCGTGCCATCACATTACCACAGGGAGCTGTTCAAAAGATTGTAGACATTGAAGCAGGGAACTCAAAGTGTAGAGGATTACTACAACGAGGTGGAGATCCTGATGACCAAAGTCGAGGATCGGGAGGCCACCATGGCAAATGTCAAAGGGTCTATAATTTGACACCAAATTTTCAGCATCTTTGTTCTCCTTGTAATGCTCTGGTTCGCCCCAACCAGTCAGCAAGACACACACTGGCCAAAAACACAGTCTAATAGTCTATATAACAAGTCACTCACACAAGCCACACAAATTTACAGGACAATGCCCCAACCTTTTATTGCTTCTCTCAATAAACTAAGATTACAATCTGGCTAGGGTTTGCAGACTCACACTTGCTCAATGTTCTTTGCTTGCCAGCCCCTACATGCATATAAATATGCATAACAAAACTAGGTTGCAGTTGACAACCCCAACTGCCTAGAATATTCTGGTCAATGGCCTTACAACATTTCAAAATATAATTTCCCACTAATTCACCCACTAAGCAACTAAACAACATATTGTTGCCCCATGTTCTGCAGATCAGCCAAGCATACCAGTCATGTGTTAGTGGGTTGTTGAGTCAGCAACTGCCCATAACTGCTCATCAGTTGGGTCAATGCTCCACTCAGCCCACGAGATCAACCCACAATGTGTGTTGCCTCTGCCCACAATATTTGTTGCTTCAGCCCACGATCTATTCGAACATGTGCCATCCATGCAGTATCCATCCGGCCAACTGAATATCCAACTATGCCACGCATAGAGGTGGCAAACGGGCCGGGCCGGGCCAAAATGGCCCGGGTTTTGGCGGGCTGCTAAAGTGAGGCCTGTGGCCCGAGTTGGGCTGGCCCGGCCCGCGGGCTTCTTCCTCTATTTTTTTTTACAAAATCTTGTTACACCAAAAGTAGTAATAATAATAAATATTAAAAATAATAAAATAATTTATACTAAACAATAATTTTAATTACCTACATTAACTACATATCTCAATCAATTAAAATTTTAATAGTATTATAAATTACTTTCAAAGTATATAATCAAATTTGATTTTTTAAAATTATACTTTAAAATTAATATAATTTATTTAACTTTTAAAAATGCATTCATGAGTCCACAAATATTGTTCCAAGAAATATCTAATTAATTTCCAAGATTTACAAGGTTGGAACTTGGAGATGCCAAGATTTTAGCACTTTGAATATTTAAATTGATTTCAGAAGATTTGCATGACATGATTTTAGGCATTACCCAATATCTCATTATTTAATCAATTAGCTTGTCTTATGGGACTTATTAACAGCCACATCAATTAAGAAATTTCAAACTACAATTATTATTTACTACAACTATAATAGTTAAATACCGTATTAGCATATGATATTTTTGTATAAAAATATATTTTTATATTGAAGATTGCATTAAAAATAAACTGTTGTTGTAGCTCAGTTGGTTTGAACTCTTATTTATTTACTTACAAGTCTTGTGTTCAAGCCTCATAACCCACAAGTAGTAACATTTTGTTAAAAAAAAAAGTCCCGGGCCAAGCCAAAAACGGGCTGGCCAAAAAGGCCCAGATTTTAGTGGGCTAAAAAAATGCAGCCCAAATCCCAGCTCGTGGCCGGCCGGCCCGGCCCGCGGGCCTGGGTCATCTTTGCCAGGTCTAGCCACGCACTTGCCCAAGGTACGACCCAAACTTTGTTGTGCACATCCAGCCCAATTGTTTGTCTACACGCCATCAGCCTTGTGCATGCTGCCCACCCCAAGCATGTTAAGCACTATCTTATGCAAAGCTCAACACGTACTGTTGTCATGCAGCCCAACGCCCAGCGTTGTTTGACACCCCTCGTAGCCCAACATATGGTGCTGCCTTTGTCCCAAACATAGCCCAACACTAACAAGTACCAAGCCCATGCAACCTTTTGGCACGCTAGGCCCTGCCTATGCCATGCGCCGATGTTTGCCAAGCCTTTGCCCCACAAGCCTTGGTCTATGCCACTGAATGTTGGACCATCTCGAACACCGATTTCCCAACATTTCCCTCAATGCCTTCCAAAGGTGCAAAGCATGTGTGCCATTGCGCACACACAGCCCGCATGTTGCCCACATTTATTGTTCGTGCCCAATTCATGCCCAACTCATGAATGGGTCTTTGATCCAATCAAGCCACCTATCCATCGTTAGCATTGTTGTAGGGGAGCCTAATCAATGCCCAAACATGCCCCATGCATTGACCCGGGTGGACTTCACGGACCACCCCTCCCCTATAGTAGCACTTATGAAAATTTCTAATGTGCCACCAACAAACATCAGGTGTGTTTGAGGAGTCATAATGTAGGATCTTACATTTTTCTGACATGTGCCCAATCTGCCTATCAAGTGCGCTCAGCGCTCTACGCTATCGCCTTATGTTGCACGATGATTAATGTTAAGGCCCAACCTTGGCATGCTGTTTGGCCAAAGCCCAAATCTGCCGCCTGTTGCGCCCAGCTGCCGCACAATTTGAGTGGCAACCTGCCTTGTCCACACTAACCGAGTGTCAAAGCTTTTGACATGTTGTTTAGTCATCCCGCATGTCAAGTCCTTGTCAAGCCAACAAGGGTCTAACAAACCACCCCCACTTGAAGAATTCGACGTTCTCGTCGAAGAACTTCTGAGCAGCCCTTCAACTTGTTAAACCATGGAGATCTTTCCTAAGTCATCAGGTTCGTCTGATGCCTTTGTTTATACTAAACTTGGCATCTCCCCCCTCCAAGAACAACACCCAAACTTTAATTATTTTCTGTCACATTCAGGCCCTAACACCTGCATGCTGCCAACTCTAACCACATTGAGGCTCGACTCTGCACCCGAATCAGACCCCTCATGATCCTCTTTAACCATCAATGTTGTTAATTTCACTTTCTTAAACCACGGAGATCTTTCCTAAGTCATCAGGTACGTCTGATGCCTTTGTTTATACTGAACTTGGCATCTCCCCCTCCAAGAACAACACCCAAACTTTAATTATTTTCTATCACATGCAGGCCCCAACACCTGCATGCTGCCAACTCTAACCACGTTGAGGCTCGACTCTGCACCCGAATCAGGCCCCTCATGATCCTCTTCAACCATCAACGCTGTTAATTTCACTTTCTTTGGGCAATCACGTGCAAAATGTGGCCCACTACAGATAAACAACCGCCCACCTTGGACTGCCCCTTGTTTTTCTGCCCACCATTTGGTGCAACTTGTTTGCCCTTCTCATGTCCCTCACAAAGATTTCTAGCAGCACGACCCTTGTCTGCCTTCTTGGATTTGTTTTCTCCTTGATCAGCCTTGTCAAGCCGCATGTCCACAAGACTATCCTCTGTAGTCATCGTTGACTGAAAGTCCTTTACACCCTGCGTCGCAATTCCACTTACGCCGAAGGTTGTAAACCCGCAATAAAATTGAATACCTCGTCTTCCTCAGACATTCCATTGATATCCAACAGTAAAGGATGTGAAATTTTTCACATACACTTGCACAGTACCGTCGTGCTTTAGACGTCTCAGCACCTCCATGTCCCATAGAAAATTCTTCAACTCTTTGGCACTACGATCCCCTCTGTAGGCATTTGGCTCAGGAATTCTCATTTTCTATTGCACCACAGTAGTTTCCATCCCACTAATCTGCAACATAGCATGCTTGATGAGTGTAATCTCCCCATAAATTTTGTTAAAAGTTGCTTCCAACTTTTTCTCAATGGTTATCAGTCGCCCGATATCAACTGACAGTCCATCAATTTTTTTCATTTGTTGCACGATCACGATCACGATCCGTCATGTGACCTTGCACATTATGCAGATCAACACTCAACGCCCTAATCTGGTTTGACAACGAGCCACTTTCTCCCAAAAGTGTCTTGCCCACATATCGCTCGAATCGTTGCGCACGCTCCTGCAACTCAGCCTTCCAGTTTGCATTCGCCATCTACTCTCAGATTTTTCTGCAACAACTAGTCCACGAAATCTTGTGCCAACTAAATTCGAAGTGATTCCACCGATTGAAACCACACTCTGATACCAATTGTCAGAGGGTTTACAATTTGACACCAAATTTTCAGCGTCTTTGCTCTCCTTGTGATGCACTGTTTCGCCCCAACCAGTCAACAAGACACATTGACCAACAGTATTTAAATCACACAGTCTGTATAACAAGTCACTCACACAAGCCACACGAATTTACAAGATAAGGTTCCAATCTTTTATTGCTTCTCTCAATAAACTAGGATTACAATCTGGCTAGAACTTACAGACTCACACTTGATCAGTGTTCCATGCAAATAAATATGCATTACAAAACTAGGCTGCAATTAACAACCCCAATTGCCTAGGATATTCTAGCCCATTCTTACAGCATTTCAAAATATAACTACCCACTAATTCGCCCACTAAGCAACAAAACAACATATTGTTGCCCTATGTTCTGTATATCATCCAAGCATGCCAGTCATGTGTGTTAGTGGGTGGTTAAGTCAGCAACTGCCCATAACTACTCAATAGTTCGGTCAATGCTCCAGTCAGCCACTCCACTCAGCCCACAATGTTTTCAGCCCACGATCTAACCCAACATGTGACAGCCATGCAGTATCCATATGATGATGCCCAGCACAGCTTGTTAAGCAATATCTTGTGCAAAGCCCAACATATACTGTTGTCACGCAACCCAACGCCCAACGTTGTTTGGCACCCCTCGTAGCCCAACATATGGTGTTGCCTTTGTCCCCAACATAGCCCAACATTGACAAGTACCGAGCCCATACAACCTTTTAGCACGCTAGGCCCTGCCTATGCCACGCGTCGATGTTTACCCAACATTTGCCCCACAAGCCTTGGTCTTTGCCCTGAATGTTGCAGCATCTCGAACACCGATTTCCCAACATTGCCCTAAATGCCTTCCAAAGGTGCAAAACATGCGTGTCATTGCGCACACATAGCTCGCATGTTGCCTATATTCATTGTGCATGCCCAGCTCATGAATGGGTATTTGATCCAATCAAGCCATTTATCCGTCGTTAGCATTGTTGTAGGGGAGCCTAATCAATGCCCAAACATGCCCCATGCACTGGCCATGGCAGCCTGCCCATGACCCGGGTGGACTTCACGAACCATCCCTCCCCTATAGTAGCACTTATGAAAATTTTCAATGTGCCACCAACAGATATCAGGTGTGAGGAGTCATAATGTATATCCCATGGATCTTACATTTTTTTGACATGTGCCCAATCTGCCTACCAAGTGCGCCAGTGCTCCACGTTGCCGCCTTCTATTGCACGATTATTAATGTCAAGGCCCAACCTTGGCATGATGTTTAGCCAAAGCCAAAATATGCCACCTATTGTGCCCAGCTGCCGCACGCTGCACCAAGCTGCTGCACAATTTGAGTGGCAACCTGTCTTGCCCACACTAACTGAGTGTCAAAGCTTTTGGCTTGCTGTATAGCCATCCCGCATGTCAAATCCGTGTCAAGCCAACAAGGGTCTAACAACAAGATTCTCAACTAGATTAAATTTGGAAATTGCAGACTTGAGAAAGAATTACGTGGAATTTGAGGATATGGTCCTCATGGCCATCAAAATTGAGAAGCAACTCAAGAGGAAAAGAAGCCAACGACCAATCTTCATGTTAAGTTCATCATGGAAGCCAAATATTATAAAGGATGAGAGACAAGTCGTGAGCAAGCCTAAGGCAGAGCCAAAATAGGAGGGGTCCAACCGAGGTATTCAAGATAAAATTGAACCTTCCTCTAGTCGTAATCAAGATATAAAATGCTTTAAATGTCATGGGTCATATTGCAAACTAATGTCCAAATCAGCGGGCTATGATTCTCTTAGATAATGTTGAGGTGGAGACAGAGGATGAAGAGGAGGATACTGATTCTATGCCACCGTTGGAGGAGGCAGATGATTATAAGGAATATGTCATCCTAGCTTCAGCCTTAGTAACAAAAAGAGTCCTTAGTGCACAATTGAAGGAAGATAACATGGCACAACGGGAGAACCTATTCCATACAAGGTGTCTTGTCAACAAGATATGTTATGTGGTAATAGATGGTGGGAGTTGTATCAATGTGACAAGTACTACAATAGTCGAGAAGTTGAGCATACCTATAACCAAACATCCTCATCCATACAGATTGCAGTGGCTCAATGACAGTGAAGAGATCAAGGTGACAAAGCACGTGTTGGAACCGTTTAGTATTGGAAGATATACAGATGAGGTACTATGTGAAGTGGTTCTGATGCAGGCATGTCATTTATTACTTGGGAGGCCCTGACAATTTGATAGACGAGTAAAACATGATGCCTTCCAAATCAATACTCATTTGTATATAATAATAGAGCAATAACTCTTTCTCCTACGACGCCAAAACAGGTTCATGAATTGAGGACCAATTACATTTGCAAAAAGATAGTAGTCAAAGAAAAGATATTGAAAAAGAGGAAACAAGAGAGAAAAAAAGAAAAGTAAGAGAAAAGAAGAGAAAAACAAACATATATGCACAAAATAGTGATGTGAGGAGCACAAATTTCGAAACAGCTAATGATTATACTTGTGCATAAAGAGGCATTTTTAAATACCAACTCGGATAACTCTTTTTTGCCTAATATCGTTACGTCTCTTTTGCAAGAGAACACCGATGTGTTTTTCGAGGAGCTACCACAAGGATTACCATCAATTCAAAGGTTAGAGCATCAAATAGATTTTGTTCCTAGTGCAACCATCCCAAATTGACCAACCTATAGGAGCAGTACGGGTCCGATAATTTTAGTACCTAAGAAGGATGGGAAATGGCGCATATGCAATGTTGTCGAGCGGTAAATAACATAACGATCTTATTCCTCGATTAGATTTCCATGGTTCATGTATATTTTTAAAAATTGATTTAAAAAGCGGATATCGTCAAATTCGCATAAAAGAGGGAGATGGTTGAAAAATTACATTTAAGACAAAATATAGTTTATATGAGTGGTTAGTTTTACAGTTTTAGTTAACTAATGCACCTAGCACTTTTATGAGATTGATGAACCATATTTTACGTGCTTTTATTGAAAAATTTGTAGTTGTCTACTTTGATGATATTCTTGTTTATAACAAAAACTTGGACGAACATGCAATACATTTAAAATTTGTTTTAGATGTGCTTAGGAAAGAAAAGTTATTTGCTAACATGGAAAAATGCGCATTTTGCAAAGATAGAGTCGTGTTCCTTTGTTTTGTTAGTTCACAGGGAATACATGTGTACCAAGAGAAGATACGTGCAATTCAAGAGTGGCCGAGTCCTACCAATGTGAGCCAAGTTCGAAGTTTTCATGGACTAGCGAGTTTTTATAGACGATTTGTGAGAGACTTCAGCAGCATCACGCACCACTTACTGAAGTTATAAAAAAGGGTGTTGGATTCAAATGGGAAAATGAGCAATAGAAATCTTTTCAATTGATTATACAGAAATTAACTAATGCATATGTGCTTGTTTTACTCAATTTTTCTAAAACTTTAGAACTTGAATGTGATGCATCAGGTGTAGGTGTTGGAGCTGTCTTGATGCAAAAAGGAAAATCAATGACGTATTTTAGTGAAAAAATGAGTGGGGTCGTTCCGAACTAGCCTACATATGACAAGGAGTTATACGCTTAGGTACGTGCGCTAAACAGCCCTATCAAGAAGGTATGTGTTAATCTCAAATCTTGACGCAAAATTGCTTCTTGGTTTTGAGCAAATTAAAGAGTTACATGTTGTAGACCATGATTTTTAGATCATGTGAAAAGAATGCAGTGGGTAAATATTTTAGGTATGATAGATTTTTATTTCGTGAAAACAAATTATGCATATCTGCTTGTTCATTGCGTGAGTTATATTACTTAAAGAGACATAGTTAAGGGTTAATGGTACACTTTGGTGCGCACAAAAGATTGTCTATATTACAAGAACATTTTTATTGGTCACACATGAAACGGGATGTAGAGAAGTTGTGTGATAGATGTATCGTATGTTGTCAAGTTAAATCCCGACGAAGCCTCATGGTTTTTATACACCATTGCCTATTCCTAGTGAGCCATGTATCGACCTATCTATGGATTTTGTGTTGGGTTTATCTAGGTCTAAGCGTGATAATAATTCTATTTTTGTGGTAGTGGATAAATTTTCAAAGATGGCACATTTTATTTCATGCGACAAAATTGATGATACTTCCCATGTCGCAGATTTGTTCTTTAAAGAAATTGTTAGATTACATGGCATGCCTAAGACAATTGTATCGAAAAGAGAAGCTAAATTCTTGAGTTATTTCTGGAAAACTTTGTGGTGTAAGTTAGGAACTAAATTGTTGTTTTCTACTACTTATCGCCCCCAAACCCATGGTCAAACAGAAGTGGTGAATAGAACTTAATCTACATTGTTAGAGTCAATAATTCAAAAGAACATCAAAACTTGAGAAGAGTGTTTACCACATGATGAGTTTGCACAAAATAGATATGTTCATTCTGCTACTAATTTTTCTCCATTTGAAGTTGTATATGATTTTAATCCTTTAACTCCATTAGATTTAACGTCATTACCTGTTTTTGAATATACTAACTTAGATGGGAAAAAGATAGTTGATTTTGTGAAGCAGATACATATGAGAGGGTAAGACTCGATATAGAAAAGAGAACGGAGTAATATGCCAAGCAAGCCAACAAGGGACGCTGTCAAGTAATTTTTGAACCAATAGATTTGGTATTGATGCATACAAGGAAAGAACAATTCCCAACCCAAAGGCGTTCTAAGTTGCTTCCACGAGTGGATGGTCCTTTTCAAGTCCTTGAACGCAACAATGATATCGTCTACAGATTGGATTTACCAGGTGAGTATGG